>LPNX010389691.1:0-38385 GCA_001517045.1 Pseudotsuga menziesii
TATATATATATATATAACTTGTAACTATAAGTTATAAGTTAATATACAAACAGTATTAACTTGTTTTATATATATAACATGTGTAATTATAAGTAAATATTATAATTAAGTTAGTGATTTATAAGTTAATATACAAATAGTATTAACTTGTTATATATATGTAACACGTGTAACTCTAAGCCAATATTACAATTAAGTTAGTGATTGTAATGCTTGCTTATAGCTTAAGTTAATATTAATTTATAATATTTAAAAATAGAGTTGGTATTTGTATTGTTGCATTATAATCAGCGTAGATCCAAATCCTAGACTCTATCAAGCGCCGAGATGGATCAAATTTTCGAGGTGCAAACCTTTTCTTAGGTATCCATTGATTTGCTTCAAAACAAAAGACATATCTTTTTATTTAAGGTCCACATATAATTTTATTATTATTAATATTTAATATTATTTATGGCCGACATATAATATTTTTTATTATTTTTTTATTTTGTTAGGAAAGAATATTGCATCATTTCCCCACACATGGTTTTAAAACCATATGCAAGGTCCTCCTACAATGATAGGTTGTTTAGGAGGCCTTGCACATGGTCTTAAAACCATTTGCAAGGCCCTCCTAAACCATGTACAATAAAACCATGGGTTGTTTAGGAGACCTTGCACATGGTTTAAAAACCATGTGCAAAGCCTCTTAAACCATGTACAATAAAACCATGGGTTGTTTAGAATGCCTTGCACATGGTTTTAAAACCATGTGCAAGGCCAACATTTTTTTGCGGATAATTCAATTTTGTGTTTTTTTCTTGACCCACATGTTTATTTTATGGATAATTAAAGTTTTATTTTTTTCCGACATGTTAGAAAGGTTACATCACGTTACAAGATTTTTGCCAACATGTTACAAACGTTACTAACGTTACATGTTACAAGATCTCTCCCATAATATTCACTATCACTATTATTTTTTGACGACATGTTACAAACGTTATTAACGTTACAAGATCTCCCCATACTGGGCTGTAGAGCACCTCTCGGCACAATTATAATTATATATATTAATTAATTAAAAAGTCAAAAATAAAATTGTAAAAATTATTTAATTTTTTTATTATTATACATAGGATTTAATGAATAATATAGTCATGTGAACATACAAAAGAATATAAAAATTTAGAATAAAAAATATATATTGATTTGAGACATCTTACGTCACATGTGAATTGGTAGGATTCATTTAAAAATTACATGTGGGAAATGCACGGAACCTAAGCACTCGCGAGCACTTTATGAATCAATTGATCACCCTAGGCACCAATGAGCTCCTAGTGAAGTCGGTTTTTTTATTTAATTTATAAAAAAATTCAAATGTAATATTTATAAATTTAAATATTACGCCAAAGGAATTTAACAATGGAGACTGGAGTTTCGCTACTGTAGCTTTGATTCTTTGTCGGTCTAGAAAATGGGATTAAGACACACCTACTTTCTGTCCACTAGTTTTAAGGATTTCCTCCATGTTTTTGTCACCCCTTCATTTATGTTATGTCCATTGTTTCTCATGCCTTCATGGGCACACCATCTTTCCCAATGTGGTATTTATTCATTCATTGGATTGAAGTGTTATGGGTGGTTTTTGTGGCATCCGAAACAAGGGGGTGCCTTTGCGACAAAATCGCTTTGATTGTTTCTTATTTCAATGGAAGGAGACCAGGTGGCGGGTTCATTGGTTTGGTTTAGGATCGTATTCGATTTTTGTTGGGGATTCATTGGTTTGATTTGGATTTAGATTTTTATTGTCCTAAACTGATTTGGGTTTTGATGGGTTTACATTGAGCTGATTTGGATTTTGAGGGATCTACTAGGAATTTGATAGCACTCCTTGAGAGAACACTTGTTTGAGTTTCTTGGCATGAAGATTTGGATTTGCTCAAATCGGGTGCCTATTCTGTGTTACCCACCAGGGTTGATTGGGAGGATTTTATTATTATGATCAGCTAAGAATCGATCGTTGTAGAGTTTAGATAAATGTATTCAAATAGTTTGTTTTGGAGAGATTCAACATTAATAAGGAAAATATTGTGTATGAATTGCTATTTTATGGATTTAGAGTTAGTTTGTTTTCAGTTGAAGAGATTCATTAGGCTCACACTCAACTCTACTAAATTAGGGAGATTTTTGGGGTTAGTGTTGGTTGTTGGATTGACCTAAAGAAACTTATTAGAGGAAATTTCAACTCAAAATGGGCCTTTTAACTTTGATTCAAATTCCATGTCATCATGTGTTAGCCAATGAAATTTCTTTAAATTTGAAATACCGTATAGGTCTTAAACACTTTTTTAATATAAATTTGGGGATAGGTATCATAAAAAAAGTACTTTTTTTGTTTGTATTTTCGACATATCTCCCCGTGTTTTTACTCAAATTTCGATCGAGAGAGCTCGTTGGATGTGGAATTAAATTCTGCATCCAACGAGTACCCACTCGGCATACTTTTGACGGACCATGCTACCCCAAAAACAAGAAATACTTGAAAAAATGGAATTTCTTGTTTTTGGGGTAGCGGGGTTCGTCAAAAGTATGCTGAGTAGGTACTCGTTGGATGTGGAATTTAATTCCACATCCAAAGAGCTCTCCCAATCAAAATTTGAGTAAAAACACGGGGAGATATGTCAAAAATACAAACAAAAAAGTAGTTTTTTTATTTTCTTCCTCCAAAATTAATAAATATTATATTATTATTTTAACTATTATTTTATTAATTCTTTTTAGGAGGCCCATTTTGAGTTGAAATTTCCTCTAATTTACAGTCATGTCTAACTTGAACCCAAGACTTTCGATGAACTCAACAAAATCATTCAAAAATGCAATTGGAGTTGGTTCACAAAGTGTCAAAGTCAGCAACGCCCAAGTGATTAAATTTACACGGCGAACTACAAGTGGTCGATAGGTGAACCTCCCCAGAGATGATCTCGATATGTCTCTAATATCCATAGTTGGATATTCTCAAATAATCCGGAATGAACCCATAATTTCTTAAATAACCCACATATCCATAGATATAGAATGATATATAACTTGATAGATAATAGGTTACAATGATGGCTCGCCTTAAATATGGCTTGGGAATTGTGTATGAAAGGTCATGCCTTTTGATTCTTATTTATAATTTATTATGTTTAACTATTAACTATTTGATTATATACTAATTAATTTATGTTTGTTACATTGCCACTCTCTTAGAAAGGCTTTGTCCTCAGATCCTTATAATGTGGTTGCATCGTTCTGTGCAATGTTGTCGCTGACGACACAAGTTGATACAAACTCCTGAGTGTAGAGAATAAATTTTGATATGTGGACGGGTCAATCCACACCAAATTGATTATTTGTTGGACATCGCACTTTCTAAGTGAACTGACATCCCGAGAATTGAGTGCACGGGTGTCAGTGATTTATGTAGATTGTTTATGATTCTTAAGATATCGATTGCTATGGTTTGGATGTTGATAGGGAATTTTTTCAACGTCGTTTTCTCTTATCAAGTTTGTGGTGTCTCTTTGGATTAATCTTTGTGTAGGATTCTCTTCTATTGGAGCAACATCTAGAGTGGTGATCTAAACTGGGTCGGTAAGTGTGTTTTTTTCCATAAATTGTATTTCTAACGACTTTGATGTTTTGTTTTGTATACCTTTTAACTTGTTTTCTAATTGCTTATTTTCACTTTGAATCTTCTTAATAATTTCTTCTTGCGTTTTTTCTTCGTCTTTGCATTTCTTAAGTTGTTCCTTAAGTTCTTTATTAAGATTTAGAAGGCATTGATTTTATTCTTGCTTTTCTAGGACTTTTCCTTCGATGTCTTCATTTGATTTGTTTGCCTTCTTGGTATTTTTTAACTTCTTGATCTTCGTAACTAATATTTTATTATGATTTCTTAATCGATATATTTATTCATTATTACTGGTTAATATGTTATTGACTTTCGTAATTTCCAACTTGTGCGCCTTTTTTGTGTCATTATTCTTCTGTTGGAATTATTTTATATCTTTCTAAAGTCGACATATCTCTGAGTCTTGATCTTCTATTTGTTTATGGAATTTCACAATTTCCTCATCTTTGTCGTTAATGATTTTGTTCAAGCATATTATTTCTAATTTATACTCGTTTAATTCTTTCTTTATATCATGATTTTTTAATCTCTGATTGAAATCCCTTTCGTCTTTTAATTCCTTAATTTGTGCAAATAATTTTTCTATATCATTTTTTTGGTTGGAAATCCGTTGTTCTTTGAACTCCTTTTGAATCTCATGTAATTTAATCTTTATTTCCAACTTGTTATTCATGTCTCTCAATTCATCATTGTCTCCTTGATAACGCCTTAACTTTGTTTCTAATTTTTCTATTTGTAGTCCCAGACCGACTTCCATGGACCCTGACTTCTTCGATGATAGATGGCCTTCGGCTTCTTTGGCGATAGATTCTCTTTTATCCTTAAAATGGTATTTGTTTTGACTTTTGATTTTGCCTTTTTTGTATTTTAATAGATGTAATAATTTTTACAATTATTAAACTAGCATAAAAATGATTATTAATATGATTATTAATAATTATATGATAATAATAATAATAATGTATAATGATTTTTTTGGGGATAAATGGTGAAAAATGGAAAAATTATAATTATAATAATAATAATTATTTTAAATATTATTATTATTATTATGTTTATGGAATGGCTTAGGGTTAGGGTCCTAAACCCTAGCACATGGAGATTACTTGGAGAATGGATGTAATGTATTAGTAGAGGGATTAGAGAGAAGGGAGAAGGAAGTATGGAGTGGGATATGGTGGCTCAAGGCATGTGTGCAGGAGTGACAAACATGATGTGGAGGAGGGAGAGTGCACTTGGGATGAATGGAGGTGCAGTGCAGTGTTGAGGATGGTTGGCTGCAGATGGGGCATGGGGAAGGGAGAGAAAGTAGAAGAAGGTGGGGGAGGGCACACAACCTACGTGTAGGGGAGTATGGTGAGGGTAAGAGCGTGTGGATAAGAGTGCATAGGTGTGGGAAGTGTAGCAAAAGGGAGGTGGGCAGCGATTCTTTAGAAAGGAGATCAGTGATGTGGGAAGCATCGTTAAGGCGTGAGGGAGTGGGTGGTGAGCAGGTGGAGGGAGGTAGGTGCAGAAGAGCAGTGGAGCACGATGGTTGGGGAGGAAAATGGATGGTTTAGACTGGGCATCCATGGAGACTAGGTGGATGGGTTAGTAGATGAGTAGGGAGGACAGTGGATTGGGAGGCGGCTGATGGGAGAACACGAGGGCAGGTAGGAGGGAAGGAAAAGTCACTGATGGTAGCATGCGAGGGCAGGTAGGAGGGAAGGAAAGTTCAGAGGATGTGGTGGAGGAACAGTGGAGTGGAGATCGTGGGGATTGTGAGAGAAAATAGGTGGGAGATAGGAGTGTGGACACAAGGGAGGAGTGACCAGGTCAAAATGGGAGAATGTGGGAGAATGGAGTGGCCAATGGCCAAATTATGGTCAAAGACCACATCGACTAGAGAAGCTCTGAAATGATGGTTAATAGTCAGATTAGGCAACTTCGATATGATACCAATGTAATATCCATAGTTGGATATTCTCAAATAATCCGGAATGAACCCATAATTTCTGAAATAAGTACCCACATATCCGTAGATATAGAATGATATATAAATTGATAGATAATAGGTTACAATGATGTCCCACCTTAAATATGGCTTGGGCATTGTGTATGAAATGTCATGCCTTTTGATTCTTATTTATAATTAATTATATTCAACTACTAACTATTTGATTATTTACTTATTATTTTATGTTTGTTATAATGTTTAGTGAATTCAACGGTTAATACTCAAATTATACAACCCATTTTCCTCCTAAACCTGACAATATACCTATGGGTGATGTAGATCCTTCAATTGTAGCGAAGGTCGAGGAGAAGTATGTTTCCAATTCACTTTTCACTACTGGATTCAACAGTGTCACAAGGGCTCATCTTATGGAAAAGGTGATTAACTCTGAAGCCACCCATCCCCAGATGGTTGGTGTCAGGGGATTATCTGCATGTGCATTGGAAGGTTGTGACGATAAGGTTATGAGGGATGATAAAGGAGAGGATATGCTTCCCTATGATTGTAAATACAATATTTGTATAGATTCTACTTAGATGTCCAGGATGGAGGAGCTTGTCCAGGATTTAAGGAGCCTTATGAAGTTGGGGACTTAGAGCCAAAGGAAGAGAAAAATGAATCTTTTCATAATAGTATGTCGCCTCTTCCCCATCCTGGGAACTCTAAACTTGAAAAAATGATGTCATTAATGAATTTAAGCAAGTGCTTTCTCATGAGGAGCAGAGCAAGGGGAATTTGATCATAATCAGTAGATTTTTGAGATGAAGGGGACTTATGGGTATGACAACACCTTTTGGCCTCAATAAGAAACATATTCTAACAATTCCACTGAATGAAAGGAAGGAAATATGTCAGATTTCACTAATAAACCATGGAAGCCTCTGACGCACAAGCTCAAAATTCTTGATGGCATTCTTAGTCCATACAGGTTTTATTATTACATATACACTAATTGTTTGGTGCAATATTATTTACTCGTGATTGAGAAAACTGAGGCTTTTCTGAGCCACATTTTGTGGGGATGATTCTTGTTTCAGTTTGTTTATTACTATGTAAATAACTAATCATGCCATGCTCCAAAAATGATTAATGTAGGATGTTTATCTTCCTAAGAATGGGTGTTTTTGCATTATTTCTCCCTTGGAAAATAAAGAACCCTAATATTGATGCAATTTGGTTATTGGGTATGTCTATTGTATGTGAAGTATGGTTTGTTTTCTCATGGTTGCTAGATCCGTTTCCAAATTGTGTCGCTTAGTTTCCAAAATTTTATCCGGGAGGATATCCTCGAGGATACCCTAGGATTATCTTCTGCTAGCCAATACCAATTGTATATATGTTGGAGTTAAGGGTGTGTGAGTTGTCCACTTCTAGCCTTAATAGCTAATGTAGGGAAAACTCGACAAGGTGTCTGAATTGCCTTTTTTGTCACCTCCATGTTTCCAAACTCGACAAATTTCACACAAGGCATGTTAGGCTCAAAGGGAGTTCTATATTTTTATTTTTTGGTTAAAGTAAGGGCTCCTATTGTTCTTCCATGAAAGCTATTCATGAAATAAATAATTTTATGGTATTCTCTTCTTTGGAAGACCTCAAAGTTTGTTGGTATTTCCTTACAAATTTGATTGCTGCTTCATTTGCTTCGGTACCATATTTTGCAAAGAAAACCTTATCAGCAAATGACGATTCAACAAGGAACTTTAATAGATCCACCCGATGCACAATCTTACTAGAACTTGATAAAAAATCCTTGAGGGGTGCCTTCTCAAAACTATACTTACAGATATGGAAAGTACAAATAGACAAAATACTTGCAGGCTTGCGTAAATGTTGAAATAGTTTTCTTGATTAAGCATCAGCTAAAAGTTTACTAATTCTAATAAATATATGGGTTTTGCAGTGATAACATGGGTTGGAGTTATCTTGTGATATTCTCCACCCCTCCTACATCAGGCACCAAATAGGTTCGATTTATTTCCTTCGAGGACATGGGTAAGGCTCATCGGTTCAAAACATAAACTTTATTGAACATGAATGAGGTTAAACAAAACTCTAAATGAAATCCTTTGGGTTGTAATTAAAAATTTTAGAGTTAAATATGAACATTGAAGGGGGCTTTATAAGAACACTTTTCTTCTTTCCTGAATTAAAGAATGGAGTATAAAGTTTTAGAATTGTAAGATGAAAATATAGAGCAGTAAGACGGGTGGATTCTGCTTTCCATATTGGAGTTATTATCTAAGCCATGGGTTTTCTCGTTGAGTGGGACTTCTTCCGTCAAATGATCACTCAGATCACTTCCCGACTATCTTACATGAACAACATTGGTAACCATGAATGGTAAATTGTAACTTAAACATGTAAATCATTTCTTATCATATTCAACATTGATCATATCTTCTCTAGTATGTTATTCAAAAAAATATGTGGGAAATGACTGGAATATTACAGAGATTATCCCCATAGTGAATCAAGTATGGGACTATAGATTCTGGTGGAGAATGCGGTGTCCCTTATAAAAGATATTTTTTGATGCCCATGACTATAGAGGACAAACCATGGTTTTCTATCAATCAAGAACTAGTGCACTTCATTGTAATAACGATCGAGCATAATTAGATAGAAAATAGTGAGCAGGTACTAAATACAAATACACCATAGGATTCCCTGCACTGTCATTATTGGGTCTCTTATAAACTATAAAATTAATCCCTTAAGACTCTTAAGTGCAGGTTCCACACATATAACAACAATTACTAACTAGCCTTAATCCTAAATGCAATCTTATAAAATCAAATGATTTATGGGAAATTTAATCCTTATAATTTCTAATTTTAGTCGTTAATTTCTAGCCCACTGGTGTAGTTTATATAGTCCCTTTAATGATCTTAAAACAAAAATAGACTATCTTGCATATATTTGATAGTTAATTTATTGTTGGTTTGAATTGCTATATGTTTAGTTTCAATTTGAGAGTTTAATTGTGCAAGTTGTTCATAATTGTTGTTTCCAACAAAATTTTCTACAACAATTAAAACTGGAACAACTCATTAACATTGCAAATAGATACATGCATCCCTCTGCATGGAATCATGTGGAACAATTCTCAATTTTTATTTTTCCTCTATATTAGCGATCGTAATAAATGGTTGGAGTTAAAGAGAGTTGGAATTCATAGAATTGATATACAACATGATAGGTATAGGCGGTGATGTGACATAATTTACTATTCCTTATTAGTTAATATAGGTGAAACTTGACAAGGTGTAATAAAATCTGGCAAAGCCAAGCTATCAATAAAACCATGACTGCATTTATGGAGGGTAGATAAGAGAAACTCCCATACGTGCAAAGCATTATATCATATGCATGGATGAACTAAAAGAACTTAGTAGTTTATTGGGCATTGATAACAAACCCTAGGTATCCCATGCCATGAAGAAATAAGCATTTAAGGGAAGCTTAAATGTTGTAGAAATGGAATTGAAAAGTGTTGAAGGTGGGTATTAATTGAACGACTTTATGAAGTTGCATAAATGCAGGGGAAAGTAGTAAGAGAAAGAGGGGCTTTGTTGTCACTGCTTGCTTACGATATCTCTTACTATATCACCACGTTCATTCCTCTTACATGCTCTCAATGCTTTCAATTAAGACCTAACCAATGCAAAAACTATAAGTTTGTACTCCAACGACTTCTCATTTTGTTTCCACCACTTGGGAGCTATGGAACATTATGTAAATATAGAAATTGTGATCTGATCACCACTTGCTAAATAAATTGCATTTCTTTATCGACCCCTATATTGAATTTCCTTTTCATGTAATCTCTTTGATCAGCTTTCTCCTTAACATGGTATATTGCAAATGGGACATGTGTATTTCTTATAGGTACATAGGGGTTGATGGTACTTGTAATGTAAACACTAAGCAAATATTTAGAGTTCTTATAATCACTTCACAGAGTGGACTAGGTCTTATTTTTCCAAAGGTATTGAATTTAAGCTCCTTTCTTAAATCTTTATGGTTCTCATTTGTTTGTTTATATTATTTTGATTATCTATTGTATTTTCTTAATTTTTTTTCCTTGTTTTACAATTATATGTAAAGTTAGCCTAGTAATGGAAGATGAGGTGAATTTGAGGTTTCCAACCAATTCCACAAATCAATAAATCAAGGTATATGAGATTTCCATCATATTCATCCAAAGATGAGTATGTATAAACTCACTCACTCTTATGATGGAAAAATTATGGTTTCTCAAACATATTTTAAAAAGTCTATATATTTAATTTGTTGCAAAAATTGCTTGTGTGGCTGCCTTTTGGGGTGATTTCTTGGGATGAAGGGATTTTTGTCATAGAAGAACATATAGATTTAGGTTTTGAACACTTTTCTCTGAAAAATGTTCCAAGCATGGTCTTTAACTTTTTAGTTTCCCTATCACAAAAAACACGGTTGACATACTTTTTGTTTTCAAACAATTGCTATGGCATTTTCCCAATTTTCCTTTAGGTTTTGCATGCATTTCACATAGTGAAATCTTAAATGGTGACCAAGAAAATAACTAACAATAATCAAGAAAATAGCTATCAATCATTGCTTATGCATTGGATGCATTTTTACAGTATGTTCTAGATGCAGGGGGATCAATGTATGTTCTAAATTTTGTTTACTTTGATCTCTCTGTGTTCCGTAACATAAGTTTGGAAAGCATATTGAATACTTCAAAATATGAAGTACCTCTTGGAATGAAATACCTCAATTCAATCAAGAATATTATCTTGTAGATATTTGACAGAGGCTTGTAGGATCTAAGAAGATGTTTGAATACGTATCTAGTAAGAGAAAATGGAATTGGAATTCAAGCAATTCTAAACATGGCGATGAGATTGGTGTCGGTGGACAGAAATTGAAACTATTAAGTATTGGTATTGAGCTTCACATTGAGTCTCCATTGCCTCCAAAATGGCAGCAATGTATAGATATCCGGGTTTCTTTCCTTCAATTTTTTTTCTTAATTACATATTGTGTTTTTTTATTCATGGTTTTTTTCATTCTTCTAGTTCTTTATTGATTATAAATTGTGTTTCTTTTTTATTAAAGGTTTCATTTGTTGGTCATTGAATTCATCGATGGTTGCAGGGAGGGAAAATATATTATTGCAATTGAGCCACAAAAGTGAAGACTTGGCATTATCCAAGACAAACAAGTCCAGTTTCTGGCTGTCAATCTATGCAGTTGGACCTCCAAATGAATCTTCTAGAAAATGGTCATATATGGAAGAAACAATAGAAGGAATAAATTTCAGCTAGAAGGAAGAACTTGTCTGATATATTTGATGAAAATAGAGGAGAAACGATTGTAGTGGCATGTGCACATTATCACACGTTCGTGATGTTTTAAAAGGTTTTTCCTTCATGCCCCAACTGTAAGTACGTGGACCTCAATTTGACATTTAAAATGAAGAATATTATGCCACCTAGGAAGACACTCAATTTTCTTGATTATGACCATGACACTGTACACGACACAAAGTAACAACGAATAATTCATTTCGGATCTTTGTAGATTTGAATCTTACGTTGTTTTATGACAAAAATTTCTGCAATGATATCTCAGTATGCTCTACTTAGCATGCCATGGATGCTAATATATTTGCTGAGACATAATTTATTTTTTTACCTATCCCTTGTTGGGTTTGCAATGACCCGATGGCCAGGATAAAATTTCTCAAACTGGAACGTGGTGGTGGCTCAGGTTAAGTGATGATAACTATATTGTTAGACAACAATGACCACATTAGAGATAATCTAGGTGAAATAATAAATAATATAAAGTGAAGATAATTAAGTTTATTACTCCCTTGACCTTCATTGCACAGTTTGTGATATTCTCTTTATTTGCATCAACATTTTATTATTTTTTTGTTTGACCAAAACATTGTCCATTGCATATTTCGATAGTGAATCATTTTTCTTGGAATCTAGATGTGAATTGAATAACCCAATTTTTTTGTTAACTTATTGTTTTCTTCATGGAATTTCAACAATGAGGAAGGAACTCTTCATGACATCGATTTGACTATTCTCTTTTTTACTTCATCTTGTTTACTTTACTCATCATTTATTTTATTTTTACTTTTGGTGTTCCATTGCACCTTCTGGTGCAATTGCAAGTAATATTATAATATGTAATTTGTACTATAATAATAAGATTATTTGGATAAATTTCAAAGTAAAGTAGAAATCACAATTTGTAGAACATAAAGAGAGTAAAATATCATGGTGAGAGAGACATTTGCTATAAACTTATTGTAACTTTAATACACAATGGTGTAATTAACATTTTAATTTTATTCTCATTCAAGTTCTGAGTTATTTAGATTATATTTATTGGTCATCACCAATAAAAATTGTGAGGTGTTAGGAAATGAATGAAATTGAAAATTTGTGGCAGATAAAATCCTTCAAAGTTAAATGAGTATAGGAGATTAAATCATTTTTCCAGTCCATCCTTTCCCTCAGTTGTAAAAGAGTTTTGTTGTTGTTCCTCTCGGGGAGGTTGTTCAATTCGACCATTCGTTCATCCACGGTTATGCATTGTTCATCAACAAAGTTGCAGAGAGTTTTTGGGTTGAGAAGAGTATTTCTATGCGTTTCTGCGAGTGTATTTCCCTTTGCTAATAAATTGGTTGATGTGTTGCAGCATTATCCTGAACCAAAGATTGGTAGGAGACCCTGTTCTCTCTCTGTGTTACAGAGTGAAGCCTATGTGGCTGTGTTTTCCTTATGGATTGTTGTGATGTGCATCCCTATTTTGATCTAAAAGACTTATGAGTGGAAGAGGCCCAGAATTAGCTGATAACCGTAGTGAAAAGAGGAACCATACAGACATATCAAGAGGGGTTGAAAAATCCTTTAATGCACACCTTGTGAAGCACTAAAGGGAAGGTATGGCCTGAGGGAACTATGTAGCAGTGAAGGGAATACTTCCTTGTGTTGGGTGTGTAGGTGTTGTGAAGTGACAAGATGGATAGATCTAGTGTAGGTGTCCATAGCTCTATGGGTGATCTCACTAGCTAGCAATTCTACCTTTTCATTGCCTTAGTAGCCCGAGAAACCCAACTGTTTGTTGGTTTGGCTGAGATGTGTTGTGCATTTGATCTGTGAGTGAGTCATTTCCTTGATAGCCTGTGAAACCCAATTGTATATTGTCTTGGTTGTGTCTTGTTGTGTATTTGGTATTGGGTGTAGTCCTTGGTTGGATAGTCTAAGAAACCCAACTGTAGGTTGGTTTGACCATGTTTTGATGTGTGCTGGCTAAGTGTGAGCCTATTTTTCCCTAGTTCCTTGTGTAAATCATGCCCAACTCGGGGGTGGCGTTGTGTTTAGAGATTAATGAACACATTGGCCTGTGGTTGGGTGGAACATTGTAGTGACATAGCTAGGTTCGAGACATCTTAATCATCAAGATAAGTATTTTTGTTACTCTATTTATGCAATGTATTTACTTATGAATGACTATGCTGGTTATGTAGAATGATTATGAATATGATGAATTGCTATGTTCATGATGAATGGTTATGGATTATTTAAGTAGATGTTTACTTGTGTATATTTCCTCCATTTTACTTCTATATATGCCTTGTATGCTTTGTGCATTTTTTCCTAAGTCCTTGAAGGTTGGAAGCCTGACCAAAGGGTCAGAAGACCTCTAATTTAATGTTTTCGCCCTTTGGAATCCTCCTAAGGAAGGCAGAAGGCGAAAACTAGAATGAGCAGTTAAACAAAGCAGAAATGTTGTGTTTTTGCACCCTGGGATCCGCTTGCAGGAGGCGGAGGGCGGAAGCAAAAAAGTGCAGAAAAAATATAAGGAAAAAGTCGACTTTTCGATTTTCAAGGTCCAAAGCCAGAAAGCGGAAGTTGGAAGTGCAAGAAAGGGTTAAGGCCAAAATTTAAGTTTTACGATTCTCGCGTTCCACATTGGAGGACAGAAGGTAGAAGGTGGAAGCATGGATAAAGTATCTGTCGCTTGATAGTTTTCCAAATTCCAAGTTTCGAGGGCGGAAGGAGGAAGGTGGAAGAGTCATTGAAGAACTGCGTTAATAATTATGTGTTCCAATTTCTAAGTTTCGAGGTGCAAAAGGAGGAAAGAGGACATGCGGAATGAGGAAGAGGGGAGATTCATTAATTGTTCCTTTGCACATTTGGGTTCTAATTTCCGAGTTTCTAGGTGCAAAAGGAAGAAAGCAGAAGTGCAGAAGGTGGAAGGAGGAAGAGTGATTATATGTTCCCGTCACACATTATGTTTCTGATTTTCAACTTCCGAAGTCGGAAGGGCGGAAAGTGGAGTGCGAAACACAGACTGCGGAAAGACAGGTTCAGTGCAGGAGAATGTTTTCCATGCATAGAATGGATTTGTTGAGGGAGAAACAACTGTTGCAGTAATGTACAAGGGTTCTTAAGCATGAGAATGAAGCTGGAAGAGTGTGTTAACATCCGTTCTATGTGTTAGAAAGGAAAACAAAGGGTTCCTAAAGAAAAAAGTTAAAATTATCCACATTATGGGGTATGGGGACGTTACATTGTGGTATCCGATCTTTTGTTTTCAACATTGGGCCTAGATGGGCCAGGTGACAGTAAGTGTATCGTTTTTAAGTATAAAATTGTTATTCCACTAACAAATGATGTTGTTAACACATTTTGCAAAGTCATAGTGCAGATTGAAAAAGTGGGTTGTTGGCTCATCCATGAGAACCTACGACATGAATGATGCACAGGATCCTTATGCGCATGAGGAAGATGCCATGGGGGAAAACGTCCGAGTTGGAAATGATGATACAGAGTCTAATGGGAGGATATTTCAAGATACTTCCCCAGATTTTGTAGCCACCATGAGAAGCCTAAGGGTGTAGATGCAAAGCTACATAGAAGATAATGAAAGGTTGATTAAATATCGAGAAGAGTAGAATCAACTAAATGCGTCCATGTTGCAGAGTTTGATAGATATGCAAAGAAATATGAACTATGGGAATCAAGAAACAAATCTTGAAGGAAGTAGGAGTGGTGTTAGATTTTTATCATTCAAGCTAGAATTATATTAGGATCTTTAACTGAGAGAATAACAAGCACAGCAATCAAACACAAGAGACAATGAACACAGTGTTTTTCCTCAGGGAAACCATAAATGGAGAAAACCATGCAAATTCCTCTAAGATAGAATCAGCACCAAAAGTAAAACACCAAAACAGTAAGATGATCTCCCGACAACAGTAGCCTCTTTCTTTCTAGCCCTGACAACTTCTTCTTTCTCAGCTATGCGCTACAACTGAGTGTGTGATTAATAGAGAGGCTCACTCTTTATTTATACTAATTCCCGACTTGACAATAACTCACTAGGGCCGACTTCTCTAGGAGAGTCTAATAACCCTAGGGCCTTGAAACTACAAGGACTTTAACCATTGATCAATAGAAGGGTTACCCACAATGACTTGACATGACTTGTTTACATTATAGGACCTCCCGATAGGAACATCGGGGCATGACATGACTCAATTACATTACAGATACTTCCCGGAATAAACATCGGGGTACAATACATGAAATATACAAGTGAATACATTCTGAAGTTACACATACATCAACACTCCCTCTTAACTAGGAAGGTATTCTCTCGACACAATTTGTCAGCACTGGTCTTCTTCTCTGGATCATCTCATCATCTGCATCTTCAAGTCATCTTCATCTTGGATTTGGATCATCACTCGATCTGGATCATCATCACTAGATCTGGATCATCACTGGATCTATATCATCACGGGGACATCATCACTCGATCTAGATCATCACTGCTAGATCTGGATCATCACTGCTAGATCTAGATCATCACTGGATCTAGATAATCACAGAGACATCATCACTGGGTCATCATCATAGGTGCTATCTCATGATTCTTATCGTCACAGGAAGTTCTATAGAGCTAGCCCTTTTTCATGCTAGTTGTAGGCCTAGCCTCCATGTAGTTCTTCTTCAGCGCTTATATCTAACCCTAAGTCAGAGTGGCCAGCACTCACATCTGACCATGAGAGGAACACATCCAACACCATGTCAGAAAGGAACAACACTTACATTCACCAACATGATAGGACACAACTACTATCATCTGTGAAAAGGCACATCACTCACATCCACCAGCATGATAGGACACAACTACTATCATCTGTGGAAAGGCACCGCACTTACAATCACCATCATTATAGGACACAACTACTATTATCTGTGAAAAGGCACAACACTCACATCCATCAGCATGGTAGGACACACCTACTACCATCAGTGGAAAGGCACAACACTTACAATCACCAGCATGGTAGGACACACCTACTACCATCTATGAAAAGGCTCAACACTCACATCCACCAGCATGATAGGACACGACTACTATCATCTGTGGAAAGGCTCAACTCTCACATCCATCGGCATGATAGGACACAACTAATATCATCTGTGGAAAGGCTCAGCAGTCACATACACCAGCATGCTAGGACACAACTACTATCATCTGTGGAAAGGAACTGCACTTACATCTGATCATGTGGGAACCAATCCTACAATCACATTGGAATGGCCCTCAGCCCTAGGCTGAGGATTCCTGGTAACTAACTAGGTACCTCCATTCAGAGAATGGCAATAGCCATTATATTTGATCATGTAGGAACCAATCCTACAGTCACATCAGAATGGATCTCAGCCCTAGGCTGAGAATTCCTAGTAACTGACCAAGTACCTCCATTCAGATAATGGAAATAGCCCTTATATCTGATCATGTGGGAACCAATCCTACAATCACATCAGAATGGATCAGCACTCGCATCTGACATGGAAGGAACCAATCCTCTCACCATGACAGAATGGCTTAGCCCTTACATCTGACCATGGAAGGAACCAATCCTCTCACCATGACAGAATGGCTTAGCCCTTACATCTGACCATGGAAGGAACCAATCCTCTCACCATGTCAGAATGGCTCACGGACTCATCACTTCCCTTTGGACGGAACCTCGATCTAGAGAACACCAAGCTTCTCCCTGAAGTACTCAAACTTCACTCTGGCCAATGGCTTCATCAACACATGAGCTATCTGTTCGTCTGTTGCAACATATTGGAGCTTCATTGCTCCTCTCTACACCATATCCCTGATATAGTGATACTTGATCTTGATATGCTTCGACTTGTCATGGAACACTGAGTTCTCCGACAACTTCACACAACGCTGGTTGTCACAATATATACAAGTAGAATCTAACTGGAGATCAAATAAATCAGACAGTAGCTTCTTCAGCCATACTGCCTCAAAACTGGCTGAACAAGCTGCGACATACTATGCTTCAGCTATACTCAGTGCCACACAGGATTTCTTCCTGCTAAACCAAGAGATCACACCTGATCCCATACTGAACCAACACCCTGAGGTACTCTTCCTATCGATGGCACTGCCTGCCCAATATGAATCAACATAACCCTCTAGGTTAATCATCTGATTCGCCTCATAGTTGAGCCCATAATCAACTGTACCCCTTAGGTACCTCAGAATATGCTTTGTAGCAATCAAGTGAACTTGTCTTGGATCTTTCAGGAATTGGCTCAAAGTGTTCACAACAAAGAAAATATATGGTCTAGTGTTTGTCAGGTACATCAGAGACCCTATCATCTAATGATACATCGTAGCATCAACCAACTCTGATGAAGCATCAATCAATAGCTTTAGGTTTGATGCCATAGGTGTGGTCATGGCCTTGCAATCCATCATCCTGAACCTCTTCAGGATCTCTACCGTATACTTCCCTTGTCCCATGGAAATTCCATCTGCATTCTGCCACACCTCCATGCCTAGACAATAGTGCATCATACCCAAGTCCTTCATTTTGAACTTGGCAGCAAGCTTCCTCTTCGTATCAGTAATCAACCCATCCATGCCTGTTACAAACATATCATCTACGTACAGTAGGAGTATCACTGGGTTACCATATTCAACCTTGTAGTAAAGGTTGGAATCCGCTTTACTTTTGGTAAATCCCAAACTAGATAGAAAGCTGTCAATTCTGTCGTACCATGTCCTGGGTGCCTGTTTCAAACTGTATAGGGATTTCTTCAATTTACACACATGATTCTCCCTGTCATGTGTCTCAAAACCAAGTGGCTGCTCCACATACACTTCCTCTTCCACTACACCATTCAAGAAAGCAGTCTTGACATCCATCTTGTGTATCTTCCATTTCTTCGTTGTAGCTAGAGCAAGTACTGATCTGATGGAAGTGTATCTGGCTACAGGTGCAAAAGTTTCTTCATAATCTATTCCTTCTTTCTAGGAGAAGCCACAAGCCACAAATCTTGCTTTATATTTCTCTATGCTACCATCTGCAACATGCTTGATCTTGAAGATCCATTTGGAAGTTACAATAGACTTCCATTTTGGTCTTGGGACAACATCCTAAACATCATTATTCATGATCACTTGACACTCTTCGATCATAGCATCCTTCCATTCTTTCCTTTCTGTTGCTTCTTCATAGTTGGAAGGTTCTTTATCGATCATAGTCACATAATAAGGCTACATAACCAAAGCAGGACCTGGTTCTTTTTCTTTCTCTATGATTTTCTTTTGGAGCCCCATATCTTTCTGCACCTTGGATAGCTTCTCGTACCCAAGCAGGTTTCCTCTTGTGAGGATTCTTCTCCTGAGGTGGATCTACAGGTTCTTATAATCTCTATCTTCTTCTTGATATTCTTCGTTCATGGTTGTGTCATGAATTATGGGTGCTTCTGTTTCTTCAGTTTCTTCAATAGGTCTCTTTCTGGATTTGTTGTAAGCTGAGTCTTCGTCAAATGTTACATCCCTGATGATGTCAATCTTCTTGAATCCTGGGAAGTATATTCTATAGGCCTTCAAGCTTCCAGAGTATCCCACAAATATACCCTTCCTTCTTGAAGGATCTAACTTTGTCCTCTTTTCTTTTGGAATGTGTATGTACATTGGACAACCGAATATTCTGAGATGGCTGACTTCTGGTTTCTGGCCGAAAAATACTTCTTCAAGTGTCTTGTTCTTGAGTACTTTGTGTGGAGTACGGTTCTATACATACACCGTTGTTTTGGAAACTTCTTCCCATAGATGCATGGGAAGATCTTGATAATGAAGCATAGCCCTTGCAGCTTCCATGATCGTTCTATTCTTCCTTTCTGCAATCCCATTCTATTGTGGATTATACGGAGTATTTAACTCCCTCTTAATCCCTGAATCTTTGCATAATTCTTTGAATTCATTTGATGTAAATTCTCCACCATTATCTGATCGAAAGTTTTTGATCTTCTTTTCTGTGTGGTTCTCGATCAAGGCTTTGAATTCCTTGAACTTGCTAAATACCTCATCGTTGCTCTTCATGAAGTATATCCATGTATTCCTAGAAAAATCATCAATAAAAGAAACATATTATACATACCCGCTTAATGAACTGGATGACATCGAACCACATACATCGGAGTGAATGATTTCCAAGATTCCTTTTGCCTTTCTCTCGCTACTTGGAAATGTTTTCTTTGTGTTCTTTCCTTTCGCACATCCTTTGCAGACTCCATCATGCTTTTGCCTGAATTTCTGGAAGACCTTCAACATCTTTGCTTGCAAGTGGTAGTGCACATGTTCAAGCCTTCTAACCCAAAGTTCATTTGGCTCTACTGTGTTGTGGAACAAAGATTGTTTTGGATGGCCCTTCAATTTGTATAGACCTCCCTCTTGTTCCCTAATCACTATTGCATCATTAATAGTCTTTCCCTTTGGCCACATGATAACTTGGCCATCTATAAATGCAACTCTCATGCCTTTTTCATCTAATGCAGATATGGAGAGGAGGTTCTTCTTTAGTCCTGGTACAAACAATACATCTTGCATCTTCATAGACTTTCCAGAGTCTAGCTTATAGGAGGATTCCCCACTACCTTTTATTGGATATTGGTAGTCATATCCAAGTTTCACCTTGTGGGGTGACATGTTCTGATAGTTTCAAAAAGGATTCTTTGAATCCTGTCATATGTTTGGAAGCCCCGCTATCTATAAGCCAATCATTGCTTCCATGTGTGATGTTTCCCGTGAGAGCAGAAACCAAGACATATTCTTCATCACTTGAAGAATCATCACTTTCTTGTCTGATTCTCTTTGTGGAAGGTTCATCATCCTCTGCAGCATGAGCATGATGTCTTCTCTTGTTTCCCTTTTTCTTATTTTTTCTTTTAGGCTAATCTTTTGCAAAGTGTCCTACTTCATCACATGTATAACATCTGATTCTAGAAAAATCTTTTCTAGTGTTACTTTTATGGAAATGCTTGCCTCTGGAGTGATGAGAACTTCTTTTTCTTTTCTTGGAGTGAACTGTGATAGCTTGATCTTCTCTTCCCATCTTTTCTTCTCAAGTTGCTATCCGAGCTTCTTCTTGAGATCATTCTTCCCATAGTCTACTAAATTTGACTAGCTTCTTTCTGTCACAGATCCCTTGAATAAAGGAGTCCCATGATCTATGGAGATCATTCAAGGTGGTCATCACAATCTCTACATTCTCCACTTCTTCATCTACTGCTTCTAGTTGTTCCTTGATTTGAGAAACCCTTGTAAAGGAAGACCGGATGGTCTCTTCATTCTGTATCTTTACATTCTTCGGTTGGTTTCTCAGAGTCATATTCCGGTTTATGTTCTTCCCTTCAAACAGTTTGGTTAGGGAATCAAACATAGCTTTAGGTGTCTTTAGGGAGGACACATGTGGTATGGGGTGATCCTTGATTGAATCAGCAATAATCCTCTTATCCATGACCAATTTATTCTTGTGTAAGGCCTTAGCCTCATCTTCCTTTGGAACTGGAACCTCCTCATTGATATAGGAGTCCAACTCATTTTCTTCCAGGACCAGGGAGATCCTATACTTCCAGGCTCGGAAGTTATCAGTTCCCTCAAGATTTTCATCAAGCTTGGTATGATGAGACATCTTAACTGAGAACCTCAAATGGAAATACAAAAGATTTATATCTTACCAGGTCAAGATGTCGGATTTGAATTGGGAGCTGAATTTCTGCAGTGCTAGTTCAGGAGCAGATTAGGGTTTGGCTTTCCCAGAGTTCTATCCAACCAAATGCTTTGATCTTGATCTCTAAACTTTGATTTTGAGGAGGAGATCAATCCAAGCTTGGGCTCACTCAAAAATTCCACTTCTGTGGAAAGCCCTAATTTTCAGCAATAGTGTCGGGTCAGAAACTGAAAATGCTTAGAATCAGATTATGCTTTGATAGAAAGATGTGCCCTAGGGAGGAGAGTTAGTCCAACCTTCTTTTGCTGAAAATATGTGGAGAGATATCCAAAAAGTGGGAAGCCCTAGTTTCTGTAGCTGCACAGTGTCTTCTTCTCAGGTTAGCTCTGATACCATGTTAGATTTTTATCATTCAAGCTAGCATTATATTAGGAACTTTAACTAAGAGAATAACAAGCACAACAATCAAACACAAGAGACAATGAACACAGTGTTTTTCCTTGGGGAAACCATAAATGGAGAAAACCCCGCAACTTCCTCTAAGATAGAATCAACACCAAAAGTAAAACCCCAAAACAGTAAGATGATCTCCCGACAGCAGTAGCCTCTTTCTTTCTAGCCCCAACAACTTCTTATTTCTCAGCTATGCGCTACAACTGAGTGTCAGTGAGTGTGTGATAAATAGAGAGGCTCACTCTCTATTTATACTAATTCCTGACTTGACAATAACTCAATAGGGTCGACTTCTCTATGAGAGTCTAATAACCTTAGGGCCCCGGAACTGCGGGGACTTTAACCTTTGATCAATGGGAGGGTTACCCACAATGACTTGACATGACTTGTTTACATTATAGAACCTCCCGATAGGAACATCGGGGCATGACATGACTCAATTACATTACATATACTTCCCAAAATAAACATTGGGGTACAATACATGAAATATACAAGTGAATACATTCTGAAGTTACACATACATCAATAAGCGGTGCTAGAATAAGAAAGAGGTCTTCTAATGGATCATCTGACTCTGAAGGATCCACTGGGGGTTCAAGTTATTCTTCTCACAAGAATACAAGAAGGAGGCGCTGCCAAAACCATTCGTGTAATGAATTCAAGAAGGCTAAGTCGCCTACCTTTGATGGTGAGGTAAAGAATGGTCAAGAAGTTGAAGCTTGGCTTCTTGGGATGAGAAAATATTTCCAAGTCCAATACTACTCTAAAAATATGAATGTTAGGGTAGCCATCTTCAATTTGAATGGAAGAGCATCTATATAGTGGGAGCACTTCAGACAAGTAAAGAAGATCGGGGAAAGGAAGATTGTGTGGAAGCAGTTCCAGAAGTTTTTCAGGCAAAAGTACCTCTCTGATAGGTACTATGATGGTAAGATTAAAGAATTCCATGAGTTGAGATTGGGGCAGTTGACCATGGAAGAGTACGCAAATAAATTCTTAGAGTTGTTAAGGTACGTCAGGTACATCAAGGGTGATAAAGTATAAATCCAACGTTTTTTGAGTGGTCTACCTCAGTCCTACAAAGACATAATTGAGTTTTATGAACCTAGAACTCTGGAAGAAGCAATAAGGAAAACTTGATTACCATAAGGCATGGAAGTATAAGAGGAATGAAAAGTATGACCAAAGGAAGAAAGGTTTCAAACCTTCTAACTTCTGAAATTAGCAGAGGCAGCCATCACAAGCTGTAAATTGGCCAGCCATAGTGATGGGGGGGAATACCCAAAAGATATCAGAGAACTGTTCCAATGTTGGAAATGTGGAGGACCCCACCTTCGTAGGAACTGTCCACAACAACATGGGAATGTAAGGTCAACTTACAAAATTCAAGAAGTTGAAATAGTGGGACAAGTGGCAAGGACTATCGATAGAATTTATGCAGCGTTAGAGGATCACCAGGAAGACCATCAATCAACGGTGGTTGAATTTGTAGGTAATATTGGTGAGAAATCTATTTCGATTTTGATTGAACCTAGATCTACTCACAGTTATATTAATCCTAGAGTAGTTGAGATGTGTGCTTTAAAGAAGTTAAAGCATATCAAGTCATGGTTAGTTCAACTAGCCACTGGGACTAAGAGAAAGGTCAGCGAAGTAGTGGAAAAGTGTCCATTGGTTATGAAAGGATTGGTCACTTGTGTGGATCTGAATGTTCTACCACTTGGTTCCTATGATGTTCTCATTGGAATGGATTGGTTGGAAGCGCATAGGGTAAAGCTTGATTGTTATAATAAGACTTTTGAGTGCATAGATGAAGAAGGCAACCTAAATGTTGTGAAAGGCATTCCAAAGGTGATTTTTATTAGGCATATTTCAGCCATGAAGCTAAACAATTTCTGTAGGAAAGGTTGCAAAGTGTATGCAGCCCATGTGCTGGAGGCAATAGATAATGAAACTTTTAGGTTGGAGGAATTTCATGTGTTGAAGGAATTCAAGGATGTTTTTCTTGATGAGATTCCAGGGCTTCCTCCAAAGAGGGACACCAAATTTCAGAATTCAACTTGTGCCAGGAACAACACCAATGTCTAAGACACCCTACAGGATGAGCACACCAGAGATGCTAAAGATGAAGATGCAACTGCAAGAGTTGTTGGACAAGAAGTACATCAGGCTGTGTGTGTCTCCTTGGGGAGCACCAATTTTGTTTGTAAAGAAGATTGATGGTACACTCAGATTGTGTATTGATTACAGACAGCTGAATAAAGTCACTGTAAAGAGCAAGTATCCTTTTCCTAGGATTGATGACATCTATGATAAAATGAGAGGAGAAAAGGTGTTTTCTAATATTGACTTGAGGTTTGGTTACCATCAGGTAAGGATCAAGGATGAAGACATTCATAATATGACATTCAGGACAAGGTATGGACATTATGAGTTTGTAGTGGTACCATTTGGTCTCACAAATGCACCGGCTACATTTATGTGCCTTATGAACAATGTCTTCAACACATATTTGGACAAGTTTGTTCTCGTTTTCCTTTATGATATTCTTATTTATTCAAAGGATGAGAAAGAATATGAAGAACCATTGAGATTGGCCCTTGCAAGTGCTCATGGAGCATAAGTTGTATGCAAAGTTGAGAAAGTGTGACTTCTATAAAGATAAAATTCACTATTTGGGTCACATCATCTCACAAGATGGAATATTTGTAGACCCTAAAAAGATTCAAGCCATTATGAATTGGCCTACTCCAAGGAATGTGACAGATGTAGGATCTTTTATAGGCCTTGCAGGATATTACATGAGATTCATTGAGGGATTCTCCAAGGTTGAACATCCTATCACTTCCTTGCAGAGGAAGGGGATAAAGTTTGAATGGACACCAAGGTGTGAGGAAAGCTTCTAGTAGTTGAAGCATCTTCTCACAAGTGCACCAGTTTTGAAAATTACAGACCCAAAGAAAGATTTTGGGGTGTGTACTAATGCATGTGGACTAGGACTTGGAAGAGTTCTTATGTAGGATAACCATGTGTTGTGTTATGAGTCGAGAAAATTGAAGGATAACGAGAAGAACTATGCCACTCATGATTTATAACTTACAGCGATAGTACATGCTCTCAGGATGTGGAGGCATTACTTAATGGGTAGAAAGTTTGAGTTAAGGACAGACCACTGTGGTCTAAAGTATTTGCTTGATCAACCAACTTTAAACGCTAGGAAAGCTGAATGGTTGGAGTTTTTATGTGAGTTTGACTTTGACATCAAACACATAAAAGGAAAATATAATAAAGTGGTTGATGGGCTCAGCAGGAAGGTGCATGAAATGCATGTGGCATCTCTTAGTAGTTTCCAATCAGATTTGAGACAACAGATTGTTAATCATACTGCTGAAGATGAAATGTATGTGCAGGTAAAAGACAAATTACAACAACAAAGTCTTGAGAAGAGGTGTGGGGGATATAAATTGGAAGAAGATAAGATTCTTACTTATAAGAATAGAATTTATATTCCAAGTGTAGCAGATTTGAGGAGAGTTGTTATGGATGGAATCCATCAAACTCCATATTTTGGACACCCAGGATATCAGAAGACAATTGCTACAACCAGGAAGCAATATTTTTGGCCAGGAATGAAGAAGGACATTACTGAGTACATTTCAAGGTGCATGAAATGTCAGCAGGTAAAGGTTGAGCATCAACACCTAGCAGGTTTATTGCAACCTTTATCGATTCCAGAATGGAAATGGGAATTTGTTTCCATGGATTTTATTACAGGATTGCCAATGACTTGGACGCAACATGATTCCATAATGGTTGTGGTGGACAAGTTGACAAAGTTAGCACATTTTATACTTGTTAATTCCACACATAAGGCTGATGACATTGCAAAAATATTCATGAAGGATATTTCCAGATTGCATGGATTTCCTATGGCAATAGTTTCAGACAGAGATCCCAAGTTCACTTCCAATTTTTGGAAGGGTCTGTTTGCAGATTTGGTTACCAAAGTTGAACCTCATCACTACCTACTATCCTCATACTGATGGTTAGATAGAGAGAGTGAATCAAGTGTTGGAAGACATGCTCTGCATGTATGTGATGGACACACCAACCAAGTGGGAAGATTACAAACACTTGGTAGAATTATCCTATAACAATGGATAGTAAGAATCCTTGGGATTGAGTCCATATGAAGCTTTATATGGCAGAAGGTGTAGGACACCAGTGACATGGGATAATCCATTGAGAAGGATTGTGATTGGTCCAGAATTTCTTAAAGAAATGGAGCAAGAGGTTGCAAAGATCGGGAAGAATCTGAAAGCATCCAAGGACAAACAGAAAAGATACGTAAACAAGCATAGAGTGCACAGAGAATTCAGTGTTTGGGATCATCTTTACCTTAGAGTGAGGAAAAAGAAGAGTTCCTTGAAGCTTGGAAGTTGTGCTAAGCTGTCACCTAGATATTGTGAACCTTTTGAAGTGATTGAGAGAATAGGGTTAGTTGCATATAGAATTGAATTTCCTGCTATCACTAGGGCTCATAATGTTTTTCACGTTTCTTTTCTTAAGAAATATGTACATGACCCTAACCACGTGATTGATTGGGTTGTGATTCAGGTGGAACCCGAGGGAGAGTTCCAAACTAAGCCATTGCGCATCTTCAATAGGAACATCAAATTTCTCCAGAATCTATCTGTTGGAAAAGTGAAGGTGCATTGGGAGTACTACAGTCCTAAGGAGGCTACATTGGAGTTGGAGGATGCGATGCGATTGGCACATCCATTTTTGTTCAATTTTGAAGAGCGCTAAGGACAGTGTTGTTGTAAGGGGGAGGGGAATGTAACACCCCAAGTTTTGACCCCATGGTATTGAATTGTACATGATGTATATATTGTATGTAAATAATGGCGAGGAGCTCAAGGCCAAATCTCTACCATTGATTGATGTTTTGTATAGGTGATCAAGGTTTATGCCTATGGTGATAGTGCTAAGTCAAGCACATCATATTTTGAATATCATGTAAATATAAAATTTAATAACATACCATATATAGCTATGGGACCACAACGTGAAAGAGATGGGGGATGATTCCATAAGGGATAGGGTGGGGAGTTAGTCAAACCCCCTGATCCAATAGGGTGAGACCAGACGTCAACGGGAAACCCATTAAAACTTCATCTACCTTTTTGTCCTCTGTCCTCGATCATAAATTTCTTCCAAAAGTTGGTTGAGGCAGTTAATGCCTTGGGTAGAGAAAGGAATGGTAGTTTGATGGCTTGACTAAGAAATCCTACAAGTCTGTAGTTTGGGGAAGCCGCACTCTTGCTTCTAGCGCAATGAAGCACGTGATGTGTGCTAGTCCATCATTTCCCTCAGTAGTAAAAGACTTTTGGTGTTGTTCCTTGGGGGGAGGTTGTTCAATTCGATGATTCATTCATTCATGGTTATGCATTGTTCATCAGCAGAGTTGTAGAGGGTTTTTGGGTTGAGCAGAGTGTTGATACGCGTTTCTATGAGTGTATTTCCCTTTGCTGAGAAATTGGTTGATGTGTTGCAGCATTATCTTGAACCATCAATTGGTAGGAGACCCTGTTCTTTCTCTGTGTTAGAGAGTGAAGCCTGTGTGGCTATACTTTCCTTGTGGATTGTTGTGATGCGCATCCCTATTTTAATCTAAAAGACTTAGGAGTGGAAGAGGTGCATAATTGGTTGATAACCCTAGTGAAAATAGGAACCTCACAAACAGATCAAGAGGGGTTGGAAAATACTTTAATGCACACCCTAGGAAGCACTAGAAGGGAAGGTATGGCCTGAGGGAATTGTGTAGGAGTGAAGGGAATACTTCCTTGTGTTAGGTATGTAGGTATTGTGAAGTGCCAAGCTGGATAGATCCAGTGTAGGTGTCCATAGCTTAGTGGGTGAGCTCACTAGCTATCAATTCTACCTTTCCATTGCCTTAGTAGCCTGAGAAACCCAACTATTGGTTGGTTTGGCTGAGATGTGTTGTGCATTTTACTTGCGAGAGAGTCATTTCCTTGATAGCCTGTGAAACCCAATTGTATATTGGCTTGGTTGTGTATTTGGCCTTGGGTGTAATCCTTGGTTGGATAGTCCTAGAAACCTAATTGTAGGCTGGTTTAACTATTTTTTTATGTGTGTTGGATATGTGTGATCTGTTTTTTCCCTAGTTCCTTGTGGAAATCATGCCCAGCTCGGGGGTGGCGGTGTGTTGAGATATTAATGAACACACTGGCCTATGGATGGGTGGAACATTGCAGCGACATAGCTAGTTGCGGGACAGCTTAATCATCAAGATAAGTATTTATGTCACTCTGTTTATGCAATGTATTTGCTTATGAATGATTATGTTGGTTATGTAGAATGCTTCTGAATATGATGAATTTCTATGTTCATGTTGAATCCTTATGGATTATTTAAGTAGATGTTGTGTATATTTCCTGCATTTTAATTTTGTATATGCCTTGTATGCTTTGTGCATTTTTGTCTAAGTCCTTGATGGTTGGAAGCTTGACCAAAGGGTCAGAATACCTCTTATTTAATGTTTCTGCCCTTTGGAATCCGCATAAGGAAGGCAAAAGGAAAAAACCAGAATGAGCAGTTAAACAGGGAAGAAATGTTGTGTTTTTACACCATGAGATCTGCCTGCGAGAGGCAGAGGGCAGAATTCTAAGGAAAAAGTCGACTTTCCAATTTTCGAGGTCCGAAGTCAAAAAGCGGAAGTCAAAAGTGAAAAAAAAGGGTTAAGGCTGAAATTCAAGTTTTCTGATTCCCGAGTTCCACACTGGAGGGCAGTATGTGAAAGGGGGGAGGATGGCTAAAGTATCTGTCATTTGATAGTTTTTCGACTTCCAAATTCCGAGGGCAGAAGGTGGAAGGCAGAAGAGTCATTGAAGAACTCTGTCAATCGTTATGTTTTCTGATTTTTGAGTTTTGAGGTGCTGAAGGAGGAAAGCGATGGACGTGCGGAATGCGGAAGGTGGGAGAGCCGTTAATTGTTCCTTCGCACATTTGGGTTCCGATTTTCGAGTTCCGAGATGCGGAAGGCAGAAGGCGGAAGAGCGCTTATATGTTCCTATCGTACATTATGTTTATGATTTCCGACTTCTGAGGTCAGAAGGGTGGAAAGCAGAGTGCAGAACACAGACTACAGAAAGACAAGTTTAGTGCAAAAGAATGTTTTCCGAGCACAAAATGGATTTGTTGAGGGCGGAACGACTTTTGCAGTAATGTACAAGGGTTCTTAAGCTTCAGAATGAAGTTGGAAGAGTTTGTTAACGTTCGTGCCCTGTGTTATAAAGGAAAACAATGGGTTCCTAAAGCAACAATTTAAAATTATCCGCATTATGGGGTATGGGGACTTTACAGTAAGTGTTGTGGCTTGTTTTCTAGGAAAGTATCTAAGTTCCATGAGTGTTGTATGTTGTTTTCTAGGAAATTATCTAAGTTTATATAGGCTATGTGTTGTTTTCTAGGAGAGTATCTAAGTTCCATGAATGCTAGGTCATTATACTATAAAATATATTTATAAAGTAATGTTATTCAATACCCAAGATAATGTATATTATAAAAATGTAAATTTGATTATTTATTTTGGATGGGATGATTAATTTTGTTGAGTTTCACATGGAAGGTTTATATTTTATTTTTATTTTTAATTTTAAATATTGTTTTTCAATAAATAAATAAAAAATTAGGTGATATTTTAAGTCATTTATAGGTATTTTGGAATAGATGTTGAATTAAGGAATTTTAAAACTTATTTTTTAAGTTCATTTTGGAACTTTTCTAACCTTTTTGGAGTTAGAACCAACATGTAAAGTAATTTGGATGTTTTCCATGTTGTACAACTTTTAGGGATTTTCAATGATGTAATTTTGTTGAAAATTAAATTCATAAGCAAAATTTATGACCTTGGGAAGTTGATGTTTCACACCACACCTCCCCGCCTACCTCATGTGCCATTTTGTGCATGCAACTTCAAGGGTTAGTGCATTTCCTTTCAAATTTTCTTTTACTTATTGTAATAAAATGAGGTTTTCACTTATTTTCACATTGCTTTTGACAAATAAGAGTAATCATCCATCTCGTCTTAACACCAGTTAGGCATTGTGTATAGTAGAGTGCTTTTTGGAATTCCTTTGTTAATAGAATTTAGTTTTCACGTAATTTGGGGCAATTTCTTTCTGCTCATATCTTTCTTTGTTATTCTTCTAGATCATTTTCTGATTTTACAATATTTAAAAATGGCAATGTGTTTAGACTACATCTCTTTGTTGTGGGCCATGTGCATTGATTAATTTTCCTTCTTCTCATTTGTCTTCTTGATTTATCTTCGTTCAATGAATTAATTATTCACTCTAACAGAGGCTCTGATACTATCAAATTCCTTGCTTCAACAGAATCTCCAATACTATTAAATGTCTTACTTCCTCTAGATTGGTCACAAGGATGTTTTCTCTTTCTAGTTTTGAAATATTTGGTTTGTGCCACATCTTTATTGAAATTTTTACTCAGTCAAGATTAACCAAACATTCCCCCCTTTTAACTTGACTTGGGTTAAACACCTACCCCTCTATATTTTTTAACTGGGTATCCAACAATATAACATGCCCGCCTATCACATAATTCTACGTCTAGACTTTACGAAAATCAACAAAACAAGGTAAGTATGCTTAATTAGATATTGCATCGATATGCACATTTACATATGTGGTTAAATCAAACTCCATAAAAATACTTACAATTGTATACTAAACATGCGATGCTTGAAGAATCTACTTATTTCTTTACCCACATCCATATCTGCGTAGTGAGACGAATCAAACACTCCTTAATTGGGTACTTATTTATTAAAGTCAATGATCTAGGGCTTCTCTCATGGAATAGTTTTATCTACCCAAACATGGCTACGATACCATACTAAAAAGTTAATGGAGTCAATATTAACCTAACACTCTTCACCCCCCTTGAAGGACATTTGGGTGGGGAATCCATTGTCCAGTTCGTGTCCCTTTTACTAACATGTCGCTTAAAGGGAATGACATGATATTTTACAATAACAATTGACTTGGATGCCTTGTTTTATTTTTCTTGCAATTCCTCGGCAAATATTTCTATTCATAGAGTTTTTTATTTTATTTTTTTCTCCTTTTGTTCTTTATCAAAGAACCACTGCATAAATGACCACATGGGTCACCATGGATTTCAAAAATTTATTCATAAGAATCACTAAGAAAGGGAAAAAACATACCCTCGGAGGGATCACTTCATATTTCTCTGAAATCACTTCACATCATATGCAGAAGTTATCAAAGAAAGGCCACTCATATAATATTGAACAATTCAAACCCATACAAATAGTGAACACCCTCCCATAGGATGTTCACCTTAACTTGCAATTAATTCTCTCTAAACATCATCAGGTATTTGAAACACCCAAGGGTTTACCACTCTCATTAAGGGAACATGATCATGATATCCCATTAATCCTAGGAAGTCAACCACGCAATGTGCATCATTATAGGAACCCTTTTGCACCGAAAATTGGAAGAGAAATGATCATTCATGAATTGTTGGAGATGGGATCCATTCGTCCCAATACCATCCCTTATTCATCTTTGATGGTTATCATATTAAAAAAGGTAGGCACTTGATGCATGTGTCCTTATTTTCAGGCTCTCAATAAATTGGCCATCAAGGATAAATTCCCCATTCCAATCATTGATGATCCCCTTAAATGAACTTAATTAACCCAAGTTTTTTACTAAAGTTGACCTTTGTTATAGATACTGTTAAGTTAGGATGATAGATAAAGATGTACCTAAGACAATTTTCTACATACATTAAGGTCATTATGAATTTTTAGTTATGCCCTTTGGTCCTTGCAATGCTCCATCCACCTTTTATAGCCTCGTAAAAAAATGATCTTTGTTACAAAATTTTGTCTCAATAATACTTGATGATAACTTGATCTACATTGCAACATGAGACTCCCACTTGGAACATATGCACCATGCCTTACAACTCTTGAGGGACCATCAATTATTCGTGAAATGTTCCACACACACAAAAAAATTGGTCCTAGAGGTTGAATACTTGAGTCATATTATGATTCAAGGACTATGAGTTGACCCCAAGAAATTTGTGGCTATGCAATATTGGCCTCACCTTGAGAACCTAAAGTGATTGCATGATTTCTTAAGAATGACTGGCTACTATAGGAAGTTTGTGAAAATTATGAAATTTTGTGGCTCAACCCTTAACTTGGCTACTAGAAAAAGAATGATTTTATATGGAGCAAAGAAGTTGAGTAGGACTTCACGGATTTAAACATTGCCATGTTCACTAATCCACTATTAACAATGCTTTATTGCTCCAAGACTTTTGTCATAGAATGTGATGCATCAAGAAGAAGGATTTGTGTGGTATTAATGCTTTGACTTTCACTAGTAAGTAGTTGTGCGACCACAATTTGGGGAAAATACACATATGAAAAAAATGATGGCCATACTTCATGTCACTTGAGACATGGCACCCATATCTCATAGGGAATTGATTTTATATCAATCATATCTATCATAGTCTAAAGTATTTCCTAAAACAAAAATTTGCATCATCGTAGCAGAGTAAGTGGGTCACTAAGATGTTGGGGTATGATAATGAGATTACATATAAGAAGGGTAAATAAAATGTGGTGTTTAATGCTATGTCTAGGTAGTTTGAGGATGATAGATCCTTCTTTGTAGTATCCTAACCTAGCCTAGGTTGGTTGGGTGAAGCCCATCAAGAATAACTAGAAAATGACAATATGGTGCAACTCATCCAAAGGATTCAAGAATAACTAAACCCCCTCTGAAAGGTATACATGGCACCAAGATACACTAAGGTATAAAGAGAACATTTTCTAATGCAAAACTATGCCTTAAAACAAAGGATATTAGAGGAGTTGCATTTATCCCCTATAGTGGGTCGCTTGGTTTTTCATAAAATCTATAAAAGAGACAAGCATTCATTCTTCTGAGAAGCCATGAAAACATACATCTAGAATTTTATGGTGACCTATGACACTTTCAAAAGACACAAGGGTGAGATGGTGAATTTGTCAGGGGCATTGCAACCACTACTGATTCCAACACATATATGGACTAACATCTCTAAGGATTTCATAACGGGACTCCCCCAAGCTGGAAACAAATCAAACTTCATGGTGGTAGTTACGCATATTTCCAAGTATGCTCATTTTTATGCATTTTCACACCCTTTTACCCCATCATTAGCTTCCCAAATTTTCATTGATTATATTTTTAAGCCTCATGTATTTCCCACTTCCATTGTCTCATATTGGGACCCCAAATTTATTATCAAAGTATGGCATGAGTTGTTTAAAATTCAAGGTATCCAGTTCAACTTTAAAATGACATATGACTCCCAAAAAATGGTGAAAAAGAATTGGTCAATAAGTGCTTAAAAAATTATTTGTGATGCTTTGGTTCAAAAAATACACACCAATGTGCTCAATAGCTTCCTCTTGCGGAATGTTGGTATATTACCACTTATCATGGAGCTACCAAGATGACACCATATAAAGCAGATTATGGCCGAAAACCCTTTTTATTGGTCTCCTATTTACTAGGCACCTCCAAGGTTCATGAGGTAGACAACACTTGGTACAAGGGAATCCATCCTCTACACACTTAAGGACAATTTGGTTAGGCTCAAAATAGAATGAAACAACACTCCCTTTGAACTACCCCCATTGGCATAATGATCATGGTATGGTAGAGCTTGTATGTTATTATGGGATACATTTATTAATCAATGTGAGATTGTTTTTTTTTATAAAAAGATATTTGAGTTGTAAAAACAATTTGAAAACACCTAGATTTTAGACATCTTTGATTATATAATAAATATTTTTAAATGTCTGTGTGTTTGTAAAAATCTATAAAATATTATTCATAAGAAGATTGAATAACAAACATATTCACATAAACAAAACATTAAACATACACAAATTGATATGTGTCGTTTTAAAGCTTCAGTGAAAATGATAAAAATCTTTGTTTGGTAGTCAAAGCAAGATAATTTATCCATTTCCAAAACAACAAAATATTTTAACCTATTATCATATTTAGGTGAATAAATTTGATTAAAGTAAATATTTAAATTAAAAATCATATGATAAAAGGAATTATGATATGATGATGATAGTTAACGTACACTAAGACCAATTTTGGTGTATCGCACTTTGAGAAACAAAAGTAAGGAACTACTTAGTTTTCCTTTGCGTTTTATTTTTGTGCTAAAAAATCTTGGAGAGAGAGTTCCTAATTAATTACTGTAATTTTGATGAGATAGAAGGTTAAGTAAGTTTGTATGGTAACAAAAAATTTGAAACTGAGATCTTATGTAGATGTACATCGAGCAATCTAAGAGGAATTGTTTTTCATCCTCAATGCTCATAGTCTCACAAATATGACAACTCCTTTCAACACACGGAGTTTTAGGAAAGGTCCAATGCACAGTTTCATTATGAAGCTCATGAGAGTTCGTTCTTAGTTTAGCTATGTGGATTTTCTTCTTTACGCTAGTTAAAACAGAGAGATAATTTATATTTTCAATCTTATGGGTAATGACCTCATTGTAATATCTTCATTTTATTTTATCCTTTAAATTTTCATCACACCACAACTTCTCTTTGAACTTCAAAGTAATAAGATTATTAATTTATCATCTATATTTTGCAAAGTGACATTTTTATCAATCACACACATCTTTAACCAAGACATTGCATGTTTATTCCAACCCCGCTTGAGCCTTAGGTGGTTTTGATTGGTCTTTAGAGCCATTTTTGTGAGTCTCTGGTCTCCCAAGTTATTTAATCTTTTCTTGTATGTTAGGTACCTAGTCATAGCTATTCTCTTAATGGGGTAAATATCCACTTTAGTGAGGAGAATAGGATAAGGCATGTTGATTTTTATTTTAAGACTGTAAATTATAAACACTTCCAAATTTGCTCAATCCTTCTCCAAGATTATCTAGAGAGGTTGTAGCCCCAAACTTCACACCCATTCAAGAGAACTGGAGTGGCGAGAGTTTTAAAGAGGAATTTATTTTTATCACACATCACAAGGTTTGATGACTTCAAGACCAAAATAAACTTTCCACCCTCTATTGATCATTTTCTCAATGTTGTAGTTCCAGTTAAGCTTGTGATGGAAAAAGGAGGACAAGATGTTTCTCATAATTAAAGTTTTATGAATGTGGTTGACATAAACATAAACACACATGTATGCTTTAAAAAATAACAATATTTTTATAAATAATGAAATAATAATATTTGTATAAGCAATTCAGTCTCACTATTAACAAACGGCTTAGTTCGTGGGCCATTTAGATATCCAATTTATGTTGTCACAATCATTAGATACATGTTGTAAATGTTGTTGGTGGGAAATTTGCTAAATTCGTAAATGATAGATAATTACATTTTTAAATATATTTATAAAGTAGTGTTATTTTATTAAACCAACATAGATCCATCTTAAACTCGGATCTACCAAGCGCCGAGAGGGATCCAATTTCTTAAGGTGTAAGTTTTTTTTATCTTAAATTTGTTACATGTTTAAAGAAATTTACACCTTAATAATTTTGATCCCTTTGGTGCTTGATAAATCTAAGTTCAACATGGATTTTTTAATTACTTATTTGGTTCTAATTTTTAATTTATGAGCCGACAATGAATTTTTTTAATTACTTTTTTTTTTTTAAATTACATAATTTTATGCATTGCGTTATGTTATGTGACAACATCTCCCCATACAAAGTTGTAGAGTACCTGGATACTCTCAGTGCCAAAAAATGTACTTATAATATTTTTATTTTAAATAACAATGAGTATGGATTTCATTATTAATTATGCAGAGCTCATGGCTCTGAAACTCCTCTGCTTTGCCCTGGAAAAAGACTGTAGAAAATTCCATATTTTAGGAGATTCACTTATAATCATCTATTGGGTGAATAAAGTTCAACGCTGCAGAAATCTTGCTCTCAGTTCTCTTTTTGAAGAAGTAAACAGACTCTGGACAAATTTTGACCACATTTCATGACGTCATGTTTACAGGGAAAGAAACAAAACTGCAGATCGCATATCCAAAGAAGGCTTGAAGATGGAGCACGGTACTTGGAATTTTTTTGAAAATAAGGATCCAGAAGTGTACGAGTTTTTCCACAGGTTGTTCATACAATTTATTCCTGCTGAAAATACCTCTTGAATGATTAGACTTTTCAACAATTTTTTGCAATCTTTTGTCTCTCTGTTCTAGTGTAGAGTTTCAAGCATATTTTTGTCACATCTACATAACTATGTGGGACTCAGGGAGACTGTTATATCCTTGATAGATTTCAGCATAGTAGTGACTCATGGACAATTTAATGACCAAGCCTTATGACCTGGAAATTTGGAGACATTATGTTTTTGTTTCCGGACATTAACAATGGTATGCAAGGAATACATATTATGTAAAGACTCTCATTTTGATCAATATAATTACAAGCTTTTTTTCTTTCAGAAAAAAAAATGGATTTCATTATTAATTTAATATTTTAAATAACAAAAAGTTTGGATTTCATTATTAACTTGATTTATAAAGCTTATATGTTTGAAGTTTTATAAATTTTTAATTCGTTAAGATTTCAACTTGTTACATAGAAGGTGTTATTAAGGGGACGGTCCTCCTCCAGCTTTCATTGTCTGTCGATGGCCTATGAGGAGTCTCCCCCTGTCCACCGTTTAAAACGTTGCTTAAATGCTAATACGGATTCAATTGTAATTTTGACTATCTTACAATAAAGTGCTCGGACAAGTATTCAAGGCACGAATGTGTCCTTTTCGACGACCTTTCCAACGTTTAATCTTCCAGCTATTGTTTTTCTTATATTTTGACAGCCAAAGTATTCAAACAAGCACAAAATAACTTCTGGCAAATCTTTGTTGTCACTACAATTTGGAAATTACGGGGTTAGGTTCGAGTTGCTTTGTAATCTAGGGATTTTATAATAAAAAACCTTAAGGAAGAAATCCATAACATTTGGCAGTCCCGGGGCTAGGCGTCTGTGATTCAATATCGGTTCAATTTCGAAGTTTAGAATGTGTTGGTTTTACGTTAACCAGCTCAAAAACTCATGAAAATTGTACCCATGGAGTCTATTTTCCTATTGGGTAGGATATTCCATCATTTTGCAGAGCTTAGCACACCATGAATACGCTTTCTCTGAGGTGATTTGCAGTTTTCTTATCAATTTTGTGTTGTTACATCAATTCAATCTGAATGTAGGTTTATTTGTTAGTTTTTCAACATTAAGCTAGCATTATGATCTCATGATCTTTTCACTGAGAGAATAACAAGCACAACAATAAAACATAAGCACATCACAAGAGACAAGAGACACAAAGAGTTTTCCTCGGGGAAACCATAAAGGAGAAAACCCCGCAACTTCCTCAAAGATAGAATCAGCACCAAAACAGTAAGATGATCTCCACACAGTAGCAGTCTCTCTCTCTCACATTGAGAGAGCTTCTCCTCTCTCACTCATGCGCCCCAATGAGTGAGTGTGAGTGTTGCAAGTGATAAATAGAGAGGCTCTCACTCTCTATTTATATTCTTCCGTTCACTTGAAGTGCACTCCAACATGTCGGCCTCACTTAACAATTACTTACTAGAGCCGACATCTCTAGGAGTGTCTAATAACCCTAGTTCCACACCACATGTGGGGACTTTTCCTCCTCTGACCAATAGGAGGGTAACACAATGGTGGGGACTATTGCCCTGACTTACAATGACTCACCTAGGGTCAACTTCACTAGGATAGTCTAATAACCCAAGGGCCCCACAACTATGGGGACTTTAACCCTTGACCAATAAGAGGGTTACCCACAATGACTTGACATGAATTTCTCATTATAAAAACTTCCCGATCGGAACATCGGGGCATGACATGACTCAAATACATCCCGGAATAAACATCAGGTTACAATAGATAAGAAATACAAGTGAATACATTCCGAAGTTACAATTACATCAACACTCCCTCTTAACTAGGAAGGTATTCTCTCAACACAATTTATCAGCACAAGTATTCTTCTCTGTATCATATGGGTCATCATCATCTTCAAAGTCATCTTCATCTTCAAGTCATCTTCATCTGTAAGTCATCTTCATTTGGATCTGGATCATCACTTGATCTAGATCATCACTGAACATCGTCACTGGATCTGGATCATCACTCGATCTAGATCATCACTGGACATCATCATCGGATCTAGATCATCACTCGATTTGGATCATCACTGTTGGATCTGGATCAACATTACTGGGCTGGATCTGGATCATCACTCGATCTATATCATCACTACTAATAGGTAATAACTCTCGATTCACTTATTCCATTGCTAATGCATACATTTATACATTTCAGGTGGTGGTTGAGATTCTGACCAACCTATTCATATTCCTACATGACTATTCACATTCTAAATATATTTACACTATTTACATATTGTATAATCCCGACAGATTATATTCCAACAATCCCCCCCTTAATCCGAAGGGGTGTTAGTAAGTCCAAGCATGTTTCTAAATCTTTCAAACTTTTCTCGTCCAAGCACTTTGGTGAAGATGTCTGCAACTTGATCATTTGTGGAACAATGTCGAAGATGGACTGTCTTGGCCTCTACATGATGTCGAATCAAATGATACTTTGTGTTGATGTGTTTGGTTCGATCATGGAATCTGGGATTCTTAGCCAGCTTGATTGCAGAAGTATTGTCGACCAACAATGGAGTGGAGTTCTCTTGTTTTTCTTGCAAATCTTCAAGTATCTTCCTGAGCCATACTATTTCTTTCGTTGCTTCAGCTACAACCACATATTCTGCTTCTGTTGTTGAATCTGCCGGAACTGATTGTTTGCATGATCTCCATGAGACAACTGCTGATCCAAGACTCATAGTGTATCCAGAAGTTGATACTCCTGTCTCCTTATCGCCATCAAAATCTGAATCTGAGTAGCCAATAATTTTGAAGTCTTCCACTTTAGAGTACTTGAGTCCAACGTCTTGAGTCCCCTTCAAGTATCTTAGAACTCTTTTTGCAGCTGACCAGTGTCCTTCACAAGGTTTAT
>LPNX010389691.1:43996-68564 GCA_001517045.1 Pseudotsuga menziesii
GATGTGCTTCAACTTGTCATGGAACACTGGATTCTCTGACAACTTTACGCAACTCTGGTTGTCACAATGTATACAAGTAGCATCCAACTGGAGATCAAATATATCATACAGTAGCTTTCGCATCCATATGCCTCACAACTAGCTGAACAAGCTGCGACATACTCTGCTTCAGCTGTACTTAGTGCCACACAGGATTGCTTCCTGCTAAACCAAGAGATCACACCTGATCCCATACTAAAGCAACATCCTGAAGTACTCTTCCTGTCGATGGCATTGCCTGCCCAATCTGAATCAACATAACCCTCTAGGTTAATCTTTTGATTCGCATTGTACTTGAGCCCATAATCAACTGTACCCTTCAGGTACCTTAGAATATGCTTTGCAGTAGTCAAGTGAACACTTCTCGGATCTGTCAAGTACTGGCTCAAGGTGTTCACAGCAAAGCAAATGTCTGGTCTCGTGTTTGTCAGGTACATCAATGACCTAATCATCTGATGATACATTGTAGCATCAACCGTCTCTGATGAAGCATCACTCAATAGCTTCAGGTTTGATGCCATAGGTGTGGACATGCAGTCCATCATCCTAAACCTATTGAGGATCTCTACTGCATACTTCCCTTGTCCACACCTCCATGCCTAGAAAATAGTGCATCGACACATAACAGGAGCATCACTGGTCTTCTGCCTTCAACCTTGAAGCAAAGGTTGGAATCCACTTTACTCTCAGTAAAGCCTAGAGTCATCAGTAATCTGCCCATCCTGTCGAACCTCAAGATATTCTATAGTCACTCCCTCTGAAACGGAGCATCATACTCCCTCTGTCTTCTGTACTCTATGCACTGAAACATTATGTACCGGAGTGACAAGTAGCTTCCTATGCTACTAATATTCTATGTGACCATCTACTGTATAGACTTGCATCTTCAACCTTGTAGCAAAGGTTAATACATTCATCAAGCTCATCATGTATGTGATATCCCATGGGTGTCTTATGAACTCGTACAAGGCCTTCTTTTATTTGCACACATGATTATGCATGTCATGTGACTTCACTTCCAGTGGCTGCAAATATCTCTTCTTAGTTTATGTCTTCTTACCGATTTGAGGTGTCCGTCTTGGTTCCAGAGCTCGTTGATCTAGGGTTTGTCACAGAAACCCTAATTTTCAAAACTTGGAAACTTTCAGATCTGATTGGATAAACAGATATATCTCTTCAAATGGAGTTTTCCAATGTACTCCTTTTTTGAAAACAGTGGAGGGAAGCTCCTGGAACAGGAAGCCCTAATTTTCCAATTTCTTCTGCAGAAATGCCTGTTGCTATTTCTGTTATATCTCAGATATTAATGCTCCTCTATGTCTGAAATTCTTCACTGAGGTAAAATAGCATGTCCTTGATCCAACAACATAGGTTTCATCATAATTGGTTTCACCATTTTGGATTTATGATTCTTTTCCCAAGGTGACCTGTTACAGGACTTTTCAGAACAACGAAGTTGTACGGAATGCCATGTGTCACTGGTTCATCTTCTGAGTCTTCTCTTTGGACCAACGAAATTAAATTCCGTTCCCTTTTTGGAACATCTTCAGTAATTCCATTTATCCCTCTATAGCCCAATATATTGCAATTCTCCCCAAGTGTCCTGTTTAGGGATGAATTCTGGAAGAGGCTGGAACCCTAACTTGGAGGGATCACATCTCCCAGAATATAGCGAATCTGACACTAAATTTTGGACACCGTGTTCTTCAAGATTGTATCTTCGTTGCCTACAATTTCCATCTCCTGAGCCTTCGTCAATATCAAAATATAGCGAATGTACCAAAATGTAGCAGTTTTAGTATTTAGGGTTTTTCTAGCTCGGCGTCAAACTAGGGTTTGACTTTTCCAGAGTTTCACCCAACCAAATTTTTTGATCTAGGTATCTAAAATTCGGTTTTAATGAGGATAAAAATCCTATGCTGGTCTCACTCAAAAAATTCTCTTCTGTAGAAAGCCCTAATTTCCACATCGAAAACTGAAAATGCTCGGAATTGAATTCCGCTTCGACAGAAAGATGCACCCTTCAATGGAGAGTCATCCTAGCATACTTTTGCTGATGGATTGTGGAGAGAGACCCAAAAAGTAAGAATCCCTAGCTTCTGTAGCTGCACAATGTCTTCTTCTCAGGTTAGCTCTGATACCATGTTAGTTTTTCAACATTAAGCTAGCATTATGATCTTAGGATCTTTTCACTAAGAGAATAACAAGCACAGCAATAAAACATAAGCACATCACAAGAGACAAGAGACACAAAGAGTTTTCCTCGGGGAAACCATAAAGGAGAAAACCCCGTAACTTCCTCAGAGATAGGATCAGCACCAAAACAGTAAAATCCCAAAACAGTAAAATCCACACAGCAGCAGTCTCTCTCTGTCACACTGAGAGAGCTTCTCCTCTCTCACTCATGCGCCCCAATGAGTGAGTGTGAGTGTTGCAAGTGATAAATAGAGAGGCTCTCACTCTCTATTTATATTCTTCCGTTCACTTGAAGTGCACTCCAACATGTCGGCCTCACTTAACAATTACTTACTAGAGCCGACATCTCTAGAAGTGTCTAATAACCCTAGTGCCCCACCACATGTGGGGACTTTGCCTCCTCTGACCAATAGGAGGGTAACACAATGGTGGGGACTATTTCCCTGACTTACAATGACTCACCTAGGGTCGACTTCACTAGGATAGTCTAATAACCCAAGGGCCCCACAACTATGGGGACTTTAACCCTTAACCAATAAGAGGGTTACCCACAATGACTTGACATGAATTTCTCATTATAGAAACTTCCCGATCGGAACATTGGGGCATGACATGACTCAAATACATCCCGAAATAAACATCGGGTTACAATAGATAAGAAATACAAGTGAATACATTCCGAAGTTACAATTACATCAACATTATTATACTTCATTCTCCGCAAACATAGTAACTAATTACATCTATGTATTTTCAATAGATTTATAGGTTTGAAGTAGATCTGTTAAAGAAATTTGCCATGAGTTTTCCTCCTGAGCAATCTCATTATCCTGACTCTCCTAGCATTTGTTTCCATTATCCTAACTCTCTATTCATAGGGTTACACTCACAATTCTGTAACCGGTCCAGTTGTTGGTTCCATTATCAAAACCAGGATTTCGAAGAATCCCTCCATTGTAAAGTGGCACTGCAGGATAGGGTTCACATTGCAAAACAAAATAAAGTTAGCCATGCACTTGTCCAATCTGCAGCCTAAAATAAAAGCATTGAGAAAAGTCAGATTAGAGGAACCCTAAGACTCGAATTTGCACAACCACATACGAAAATACCAATATAATTCACTCATTAGAATTAGCCAGGCATTAGAGACCTCCCAAATGTAAATTCATGTGGGAAAACTAAATGTTAAAGGGAAAAATAAAGATATAGGGAGATTCAAATTAACCTGGACTCGTGGATTTATCGGCTCGTCCAAAACCCTGCGAGGCGAAGGGACTTCCTTTCGATCATGTTTCCAGCAACTCATTCCGGAGAAAATTGTATGGTATTGAACAATTTATGTAGCGCGGATTCTGAAAGCTCACTTTTTAATTATGGGTTTCAAAATATTTTATATTTGAATTAATTTGGGAGAACGACATATGTCACTCTCGGACGGTTTCATTGTCGCAATAGATTTTGGTTTGAGCTGGGTCACCAGTGAGTGATGTTTCTATGGATGCATGTTTCTACGATGATGCATGTCTTAACGATTCCGTTATTACATCACGCCTTCAGTGATTATATTCTCTCGACCTTATATGCGCATAGATTTCATTAGGCCTTTACTATATGTAATAATCATGAGTTAAAGGCCTTATCCAGGGAGCAGTAAGCGTAGAGACCAGGGAATGCTAAGCATGGATACCAGAGATCATTAAGCATAGATCTCTGATCTAGAGCATGTATACGCAATCCTCCTTCAAGTGAACATGCTCCATCCTTTCAAGTGAGTATCTTTCTTATAGTGCCCCCATAAGATTGCCTCACAAAAATATGAGTTATATCGACCAAATCAACATATACATTTTCTTATTAGGCTTATTAGGAAAAGAACCTTTATTCCTTCAAGGTAAGAACTAATTGGGTGAGTAAGAACTAATCGGGTGAGATGGTTTCTTCGAGTAAAATGGGTAGGAGGGACGGTAAGTAAGGAAGGGTCTGGTTTGAAGATTTTTCCTTTTTCATGATATTGACAGGTTTCAAAGAGTCATTCCTCCTAATATAAATTGTGCATTATTATTAGTGCTCCTTCCTTATAAAAACCATTCACTTGGATCGATAGCTTCAATGTAAGATTGCTTCGACTAAGATTTGTTGCAATAGATTTTGGTTTGCCAAACATAATGGTGGATTAAACCAAAACATATAGTTTAAATGTTCCTAACATAAACTTGAAAGAAAACGACCACTTAAAGAACTATGGTACCACCTAATAAAGCCCTTGGCTAACTCTTTTCAGGGCTGATCCTTCATCTATCAACACAACTGATAAGGATCCTTTTGGAAGGGTGGGTCTTCGATTAACTTGGCCAATAAGGTCCTATTCAATATTTTAAGGTCTTGTGTAAATAAAAATTCATTTTAAGCTATGGTCTAAAAAGGATATCTTTGGTCTAGTGGTTAGATATGGTTTGAAAAAGGCTTTCTTTGGATTAGTGGTGATAATGAAAGGGTTCAGAGTTTGACAAAGAATAATTGATTGATCGAATTGATGAGAGAGATTCATTAAGAATTTGTTTAAACACTCACTTGTGGATTTGGTTGTTGTCTTTGATATGCATGTTAGTATAAAGGTATTGGTGCTCGATGCACATTACAATGGCAAATATTTGGCACAAATTAAACTTGGGAAGTAATGTTGTGGTATAAACACACTAGTATTCTTTGTCACACACTTGTGGTGTTGTGACCTAGTTACATAGGCATAAATTTCAATAATATTATATGCATTACACAACATAGTGCAGTGACTCTTGTTGTAGACATAACGTATTGATGTAGTTGAGGAGCTCAACAATTTGCATGGAAGGCCAATAGTTAAGACAAATCATCTTCCTTGTTTGTCTCTTCCCATTTGAAAATTTTTGTACCTTGTTCATTATACACAATATTGAATAGACTAGAATACTTTGAAATGTTTGTGTCCTGATGATAAATGACATATCATGAGATTGTGAATACTTAAATAGTTGGTTACTTGGATATTTTTCTCAACTTCAAGTTGTCCATACCTTGTAACTTGTCACAAACATAATGGGAATTTAGAGTTGCTTAGTTTTCAATATAAGCATGCTAATGTTTGTGTGAATGAATATAACATATTTTTTATTTGTTCACTAATTAATTTGAACAAGATAGTCAATAAGAAATATATTTATGGGTGTATGTCATGATCCCTACTCATTGGTTGGCTCAACAAGAACAAATATTTGTGTCTTAGGAAAGTGCAACAGGGATTTTTCCATATTAGTTGATTACATATATGAAGTAGAGATGAACATATTCCACTAAATGTGTGTGGGTTATTTTCACTTATCTATACATGTATTAGTGGGATGCAAAAATCCCCTAAGGTTAGATCAAGTGGTTTGACTTGCCATGTTGAAGTCATATTATCCAAAGAGGTCACAAATTCAAATCCACCTTAGTCCCTCAATTTTAGGCATACATGTATGTCAACAAAATTTATTCTAGACGTCATTCACGAAATGTGAGAGAGTGCTTGAAGAGTTTCCCTAATAAAGTTTTCTACGAAAAAATGTTATTGACGTGTTCTACTAACTATGAAAGAACCAATACTAAATATTAAAAATTTCCTAAGCATGTGTGGTGATGATGTAAAAACACCCAACCATGTTAGCACTAGCTTTTGGCATTGAAGCTCATAGACCGATCAATGCCTCATAATAGTTTTCCTTTATCATTTTGTGACCCAAAAGGAAGAGAAATTGACACCTTTTAATAGTCATCAAGACCATGGGAACTCATCATACATACTTTTAGTTTGATAGGAGAGGTCAAATTAATAGAAGTAGTTGGATGAGCAATTACAATGTTATCTTGAGTTGTTATGAGAACCTCATCAAATCCATCCAAGCCATCCGATTGAACATGGGATCGACTTGAAACATAAAGTTGTTATGCCAAACGAGGCTTTATGCAGGGTTTCATTCTTCAAAAATGGAGAAATTAAGGGGAAAAATCAAGAGTTGTTGGATAGATGGCACACACACCCCTCCTCACTACAGCCTTATGACCCTAACATTGTGTTAGTTTGAAACATAGATGGTATGTTGAGTGTGTGTAGATTATTGACTAGAATAGTGTCACCATTAAAAAATAATATGTATTGTCACATGTTAATAGCCTATTACATTTAATTTATAGAAGTGAAATTCTTTAGTAAGATTGACCTCAAGTTTGGTTAAAGCCACTAGATACCTACAACTAGAGAATAAGTGTAAGACAACCTTCAATATGTGATCACAAGGACCATTTGAATGGATGGTGATGCCATTTAGCCATATTGATGCCCCTACAACCTTTACAAGGATGCCAAATGAAGTGTTGATATTGTCTTAATTCATTCATGATATTGCATCTTAGAAACATACATGTTTTACCTAATAGGATCATTTACACCATAAACCAAGTATTTGTAGTCTTGCATGGAGAGAAAATATTGATCAACATAAATAAATGTACATTTAAGCAACAAGAACACATTTATCTTATATTATGTCAGAAACAAAATGGATTGAGCATTAAATTGAGGAAGATTTTAACCATTATTGATTGGCTACCATTGAACAATATCCATCACTTGTTAGATTTATGAGAATGGTGAGTTACCTAAGAGATTTTACTGTGCATCTTTCCCATGTAGCACATCCACTTAATAGGTTGAATCACACCTATGTTTCAGTTGGGAGGTCATGCAACAAAAGTGTTCAAAGAGATTAAACATTGGGTAGTGGTTGCTCTTCTCCTCACATTAACTAGCATTAATCAAGCCTTCAATTTCAAAGTAGATGCTTCTAACTAGATATAACTTATAGGTAGACCCACCACAAACCACTTTGAGACACATAACACTTTGAGATATTTTGGACATTGTTTTAAATGATCAAGAAATGTACGTATTAGTGATATTATTATTTAGTAAGAGACAATTGTGCACAATTACCATAAGTCTCCCTAGTTTATCTAGACACAAATTAGTTGCATAATGCATTTCAATTAACACAAATCATTATTTACAATAGTTTAACATTGTGATTGATTACCATAAATGAATAAAAAATACAATTGTAGATTTTTTCTATTGCAACCATTGCAACATCTAATGTCCTCATTTGAATTTTTCATGAAGATAGGTGAATTCATGACAAATGCTTTATAAATTTGACACTTTGTGAGATAGTTGCAGTCATAGAGATGTGCCAACACATAAAGCTTTCGTTTTATAGACAAGCTTTCAAGCACATAAAATTATATTTTCTACATATACACAACTTTCTCTCATTTTATAAGATATTGAAATTTTTTTCCGAGGTTTCATTTCCCCGACTTTGAGGGTATTTTCAATTATCTGACGATTTAGAAGTTTGATGTAACTTATTTCACTTATTTTCTTAGACCTACTTTCATCACATAAACATATATCATATGCATAGCTTTATTTCATTTTTTTTGAAACATATCAAAATTCTCTTCGATGTTTTATTTCCCCACTTTGAAAATATGCTAATTTATTTATTTATAACTATATTTGAATATATTTTGGATTAAAGGATTTTAGGCGTGAATTTTAAAAGGTTATTTCGAAAAAAAAAAAACCTTTTTGAGAGTGTAAAGAAATATGTAAAATAATTTGGACGTTTCGCATAGCACTTGTAGTTTTCAAAATTCTTTTAAAGATTTATTAAAATTCAAAAATTAAATGTGTATGCAAAAGTTGTTTTTGAGAAGTCATTTAAACAAAAAAGTTATATTGGAATTTTGTTAACCTTTTTGAGAGGGTAAAGAAATAAGTATAAAATAATTTGGACGTTTCGGAGAGTACTTGTACTTGTCAATGTTTTTTTTAATGATTTATTAAAATTCAAAAATTAAATGTGTATGCAAAAGTTGTTTTTGAGAAGTCATTTCAAATTGTTTATAGCCATTTTTAAATAAATTTTGAATTAACTAATTTATGGATTTTTTTGGAGGTCCTCTTAGGATATTTTAAACATTTGGGATTCTCAATAAACTTGCAAAGTGATTTGGATGTTTTCCATTATGTAAAAGTTACAAGTGATAGGGTTTTTTATTAATGTTGAAGATTAAATTTGTATGTAAAAGTTATAGGTTAAGTTTTTAATGTGGTACATTATTTTTTATATTGTGGTGTATTATATATTATTTAAGTTGGTTTGGGTTTATTAGTTGTTATTGTATCTATTTGTTTTCTATATATAAGAAGGAGATATTCTCATTTTAGTCATGATTGTATATTGTCTTGTGTACTCAGTACATTGTGTAATGAGGTTCCTCCCTCGAAGAGGATTGCTAATTATCTTTATTCTTCATTGTTAAGGCGTGGATTACTCTCTTCTTGTCTATTTCTGCTCTTTTTATGTTATTTCTGAGACTTAGTTGCATAACATTTGGTATCAAACCTCTTTCCTCGGGACTAGCTTCTGCAAAACGAGTCATTTTGGAATTTTCACTACAATTTATTTTCTACAAGGATTCATAGATCAAGGTTAAAAACCCACTTCTAAACAGGACAAATTATCTACAGTCCAAAATTCAGATCCTGACACATTACAGTTTCGGAGATAATTGCTAAGGAATCTATGATTTTTTACTAGTCCAAAACTCAGTCTAAAACAAGTGTTCTAGGGAAAAAAAGGTCATATATGAGGCATGTGATATCCAAATTGAGTGAGACTAGTTGCATCCGAATGAAGATGGACCAGGGTATATGTGGTAGAATTTTTAGCTGCAGAAACGAAATATTGGACGTGTGGCATACCTTACAAGTTCTCTCTTCTATATAGGCCAAAAATAAGAATCTTTGGGAGATTTGCAATAACATTTTTTGGCACATCCAAATTAGGTCAACCCTATGGAATTAGAAATAGGACACATCATGGTACCATAGGTCAAAGTTTCACACCCATATGAGTCAAAATTCCACCAAAAGGAAGTGAAAAAATCACACTCCACTCAAACCCCCAAAGCATTTACAAGTCAGCCATAAAATAGTCTTCTAATCAGGGTTTGAAAAAGGTACGTCAATTTGAATTTGAATAGATTTGAGTAGAATGATCTAATTGTGGTAAACCCTAGGGTCTGATATATATTTATTGTTCAAAATCCCACCAAAAGGAAGTGAAAAAATCACACTCCACTCAAACCCCGACATACAATGAAATGGAAGACATATCTTTTAGAGTGTCCAAGTTGGAAGATATGATTAAAGGAAATGTGAAAATGGATGACTTAGTTAAATTGGAAAACAAGATGGTTAGTAAAGAGGATCTCAAAGGGATGGCTAGTAAAGAGGATCTCAAAAGAATGGATAGTAAAGAGGAACTCAAAGGGATGGATAGAAAAGAATATCTTCAATACTTGAAGGAATTGATGAAGGATGTAAACATAACTTTATTCCTCATGTATCTACTCAAGAAGAGGATAAGGAGGGAAAATGGGACTTATTCCAGTCACGTCTGGGGAAAATGGAAAAACAAATGGAGAGTAGGAAGTTTGAGTCCTCAAAAGTTGATGATTCACTACAACATCATGGATTCAATTAAGGTCCAAGCAGCTACTTTATCCCCAAGATTGACATGAGAAAGTTTGATGGAAAGGATCCAATCACCTGGATTTTTAAGATGGAGCAATTCTTTAATCTACACCAGGTGCCAAATTTGCAAAAGGTAACTATTGGATCCTTATATTTAGAACCTGATCAATTTGTATGGTACCAATGGCTTTGCAACTGTAAAAAGGACTCTATTATCTCTTGGTCTATATTCACAGAAGAATTGATTGCACATTATGGGGACATAAATAGCAACACCTTCTTTATCTAGTTGGTAAATATCAAGCAAAAAGGTCTAGCTATAGAGCACATTAAGCAATTTCAGCAGCTAAGTCTTAGAGTGAAGAATATTTCAGAAGATAATTTGTTAGATCTCTTTATTGGAACCTTGAAAGATAACATTCAATATGAGGTGTGTCTCTTCGAACCATCATCCCTAGATAATGATTTCATGATGGCAAGGAAGGTTGAAAGTAAAAATATGGTGATGACTACTAGAAATACCTTCTCCAACACATACAGAGAAAATATTGGTCCTTCTTCTAAACCACCACAAAGGTGACACCCCAACAACTAGATGAAAGAAGAACAAAAGGATTATGATTTAATTGTGATAGAAAGTATAGTAAGGGACATAAGTGCGGTGAGAAGAAATTATTCTACATAGATTGTGAAGAAGAAGAACCAAAAGAAGAGGAAGCATCTCAAGATGAAGAAATAGAAGAGTCTACTTCATAAGAAATTACTCCCACCATATATTTTCGTGCATTGGATAGAATTAGCACTCCTCAAACTCTCAAGTTCGAAGGATACATAAAAAAGAAGAAGGTAACAATGTTGATTGATTCCGGTAGTACTCATAATTTCATTCACTGTAAATTAGCCAAAGTTGTTTATTACTTTGTATATCCAGCACCAGAGTTTCAAGTAATGATTGCATATGGAGGAACTATAAATTGCTTAGGGAAATGTCAAAATATCAATCTTGATATGGGAGAATATGTATTGAATATTTCATTGATTTCTATCCCAATGGGTGGTGTTGATGTTGTCTTAGGGGTCCAATGGTTACAATCATTGGGAACAGTGGATTTTAATTTTCAAAAACTTTTCATGAATTTTTCATGGGAAGGAAAAGAATATGAGTTAAATGGTATCACATGAAAACCAATCAAGGTGATAAGCTCTAATGGTATGACAAAGTTGTTGAAAAAGGGACATCAATGTGTAGTTGCACAATTATGCTCATTAGATGTTCAAACCTAGAAGTTGTGTATCTCCCTAGATCCAAAGGGTCATTAATAATCATTCCAAGGTATTTGAATATATTCCCAAAGGTATTCCACCTATTTGAGACTTTGATCATGCTATACACTTAATTCTAGTGAGTGTTCCTCCTAACATCAAACCTTACCGATATCCCTTTAGCCAAAGTGAAATTGAGTGTATAGTTGTTGAAATGTTAGAGGATGGCATAATTAAGCCTGGATAAAGTTTTTACTCTGTACTAGTGGTAATGGTACCCAAGATAAATGGATCATGGCGTATGTGTCCTGATTATAGAGAGCTCAACAAGATCACCATTAAATATAAGTTTCCCATTCATGGAATTCATGAATTGTTAGACGAATTACATGGAGCAGTGGTCTTTACAAAGTTGGATATTTGTTTTGGGTATCATCATATTTGAATGAAGGATGAAGATATCCCCAAAATGAAATTCAGAACTCATGAAGGTCACTATGAATTTTTGGTCATGCCTTTTGGTCTCACAAATGAGCCCTCCACATTTCATGGTTGATGAGTTATATTTTTAAGCCCTTCCTTAGAAAATTTGTGTGGTATTCTTTGATGATATACTAATCTATAGAAAGTCTTGTGAAGAACATGTTCAACATGTTGATAGAGTTATACAACTACTACAGGAGCAACAATTGTATGTTAAACCCTCAAAATGTTTCTTTGGGATAAAATAGGTAAAGTATTTGAGTAATATTGTATCTCATGAAGGTGTCAAGGTATACCCTAACAAAATTAAAGCCATGATGGGTTGGATGATTCCTAGAACCCTGAAGAATATTTGAGGATTCTTAGTTATGACAGGGTATTACAGTAAGTTTGTTCGGAACTATGGAAGAATAGAAACTCCTCTAACAACATTACTTAAGAAATATGTATTTTCTTGGACTCTAGAGGCAACTCAAGCTTTTCAACAACTCAAAGAGGCAATGTGTAAAGCTCCTATTTTGGAAACACCAGACTTCACAAAAACCTTTATTATGGAATGTGATGCTTTAGGAAATGGAATTGGAGTTGTACTAATGTAAGAAGGACACCCTCTTGCCTTCATAAGTCATCCAATCAAGGGAAAGAACTTTAAAAATCCCATCTGTGAGTGTTAGAATATAATCCGTTAGGGATTATAATATTGTAAATAAATAAATAAAGAATAGGAAGCTGAACAGTTACGTAGGAATATGGATAGGCCGGTCGGAATCTCAACCACCGCCTGAAATGTATAAATATATGCATTGGAATTGGAATAACAATGAATCGGGAGTTATACCTAACAAGTGGTATCAGAGCTTGGCTTCCTGCCATAACTCCTGCCTGTTGCATTTCAGTCCTGGCATTCTGCTTGCCAGTCCATTGCCAGACTGCCTGCTCTGTCAGTCTGCCATTTGCATGCGTTTCTCTTTGCCAGCCTGTGCGCATTCATCTGTATGCGTTATTCTCTTCTCATTTGCCTCATTTTCTAGACTGCTCTCTCTCAACCCTAATTTTTTCTGTGTGGACTGTTCTTAAACTGCGTGAATCCATATTGTTGGAGTTTGAGACTACGTTGAGATTACTGCGATCTAGCCAAACTCCCCTGTTCACTGCCATTCTAGCCCACATAATTCATGCCATGATGCTGAACTTCTCGTTGTCTTTGCTGATAATCTACGTCTCCATTAAAATGGTAATAGATTGATGAGTCTGCAAACCATTTGGAGCCTCTGTACTGTGCCTCGCTTGCCATTAGAACCGGCCTTGAGCTTGATTCTTCCATTACGTTCGATCTACGCCTTTCTATGTCCCCATGAATGTATATTCTGTCCTCATATATATGATCTTCTCTGGATATATTCCCAGACTTCGAATTAATTGATCGCTTGTACTGTCTTTCTGGAAAAGGTCCAGCTTGATTAGATCCTCGCCATCTCTTATGAATGCTATCCTGCTCTTCGCTAAGGGAAATAATACGCCTATGCAAGCGTTAATCTTCAATCAATTTCTGGTTAAGCTTCGGAGAACTAGTCATGGCGAAAACAAAAACCAGGATTTCTTCATAGCTCAAAACTGAATATAGCAAGAACATACACTGAATATTGTAAATTACACTAACATGCAATCTATAGCATCTATTGTTGGTGATGTCCTCACTGGCAAGGAAACATATCCAAAATGGTCTAGAAAGATCAAGAAATCAAGCGAGCCTGTCGAAGAATTCCTTGACTTTGTTCAGAAAACAAAGAATCGGTCCAAAGACCCTTCCAAGGGAGATTGCAGCAAGAGAGGACGAGGGAGAAGAAACTTCAGAGGCAGAGGGGGCAGAAACAAAAGATCAGATTTGCAGTGTAAGCGTTGTGGAAATACTGGGCACACATCAGATCATTGTTGGGCTTCGTGGGACTCCATCAAAGACAAGCACAACCAAAATAAAGACGATAATAAACATCTAGATGCTAGTAAATCCTCTGATTCTGCTCATTGTATTGTTGCACATTGTAATCTTGGAATTAATGAAATGACTTCTCTTTCATCTTACAAAGATTGTTGGCTGCTTGATACTGGTGCAACATCACACATGACATTTAGAAAAGACTGTTTTGAAGAACTGAATGAAACAATAGATGGCATAGTTTACTTTGCAGATAAGTCAAGTATTAAACCAAAGGGAATGGGCACCATTCGACTGAAGATGCATGGATTCCCTGATTTCTTGTTGAAGAACGTTCTCTATCTTCCAGAGTTGCAGAGAAGCCTGCTGTCCATGGTGGAAATTTGACAGCAAGGCCATTCCATCCACATGTTTGATGGAATCGTTGAAATAATAAAGTCCTCTGACAACCAAGTCATCATGACTGGATACGAAGATGGAAAGCTGCTAAAGCTCAAGGGTTCATCCGCAAGATTTCAAAATTATGCCTACCTCTCTCAGCATGGAGAAGGTAATATGTCATCTAGTTCATTGTGGCATGCAAGATTTGGTCATCTAAATTATAACAGTCTTCGTTTGTTGAGAAAGAATGGTGTATTTGGTTTTCCCACCATTCCCAAAGAGAAGAATAAATGTGATGCATGTATATTAGGGAAACATAGTAAGCTGCCATTCCATGAATCTAATTTCAGAGCAAGTAGGAAATTAGAATTAGTGCATTCTGATTTATGTGGCCCAATGCCAACTCCTTCAGCAAATGGGAATAAGTATTTTATGACATTTTTTGATGACTACTCAAGAATGTGCTGGATTTACTGTTAAAAGACAAAATCAGAAGCATTTAAAACATTCAAAGACTTTCATGCATTGATTGAAAAACAAGCACCTCGCGCATGGTATGAAAAGTTAACCGAGCATCTTTTGAAGTTAAATTTCGAACATTTTGATCTTGATGATACAACACTGTTTATAAAGAAAGTTGGAAGATCGGTTGTGTATCTTGTGGTGTATGTAGATGATATTTTGATGACAGGGAACAATGAGAGCTATATATCATCCATAAAGAAAGATTTGAAAAAGATCTTTGAAATGACAGATATGGGACATCTCCACTATTACTTAGGAATTGAAGTCACTCAACATCCTAAGTACATATTCCTATCTTAGAAAAAATATGTTGGAGAACTACTAAACAAATTTTGAATGACAGAATGCAATCCTATATCTACTCCAATGGAACAAAAAATGAAGCTCACATCAAGCGAAGGAAAAGAATTTGAAGATGCGACCAAGTATCAACAACTTGTAGGAAGTCTTATCTACCTTACAACAACTAGAGCAGATATTTCTTATGTTGTTGGCATACTTTCAAGGTTCATGCATAAACCTTGTGAAGGACACTGGTCAGCTGCAAAAAGGGTTCTAAGATACTTGAAGGGGACTCAAGACATTGGACTCAAGTACTCTAAAGTGGATGACTTCAAAATTATTGGGTACTCAGACTCAGATTTTGATGGCGATAAGGAGACATGAGTATCAACTTCTGGATACACTATGAATCTTGGATTAGCAGCTGTCTCATGGAGATCACGCAAACAGTCAGTTCCAGCAGATTCAACAACAGAAGCAGAATATGTGGCTGCAGCTGAAGCAATGAAAGAAATAGTATGGCTTAGGAAGATACTTGAAGATTTGCAAGAAAAACAAGAAAATTCCACTCCATTATTGGTCGACAATACTTCTGCAATCAAGCTGGCTAAGAATCCTAGATTCCATGATCGAACCAAACACATCAACACAAAGTATCATTTGATTCGACATCATGTAGAGGCCAAGACAGTCCATCTTCAACATTGTTCCACAAATGATCAAGTTGCAGACATCTTCACCAAAGCGCTTGGACGAGAAAAGTTTGAAAGATTCAGAAACATGCTCGGACTTACGAACACCCGTTCGGATTAAGAGGGGGATTGTTAGAATATAATCCGTTAGTGATTATAATATTGTAAATAAATAAATAAAGAATAGGAAGATGAATAGTTACGTAGGAATATGGATAGGCCGGTCGGAATCTCAACCACTGCCTGAAATGTATAAATATATGCATTGGCATTAGAATAACAATGAATCGGGAGTTATACCTAACAGTGAGAAGGAAGTGTTGGAAATACTACATGCCCTGAAGCAATGGCGCCCCTACCTTCTAGGGATACATTTCAAGTTTAAAACTGATCAGGATAGGCTTAAATTCTTCTTGGAACAAAGGATATCTTTAGAAGAGAAACAAAAATGGTGAAAAAGATATGCTTTGAAATCATCTACGGAAATGGGAAGAAAAATGTTGTCGCAGATGCACTCTCCGGGAAAGATAATGATGTTGAAGAATTGCTCTATGCTATCTCGATCATCCAACCAGATTGCATAACCAAATCAAGGGATGAATGGAAAAATGACGAATAAATATGGACATTCACTCAAAAGCTGCAACAAGATCCTAGTAACTCTAATACATTTAGGTGGAAAGATGCCTTGTTATGGTACAAGGATCACTTATATCTTGGTAAGAGTTCTGAACTTAAGCAAAAGGTACTTTTGGAATTTCACTCCTCACCAATAGGAGGGCACTCAGGTTTCTTAAAAACCTACCTCGGGGTAAAGAACGATTTTTTGGGGATGGTCTTAAAACTGATAAAAAATTGGAGACATCATGCTTGGTTTTCCAACAAAATAAAGAGGAAACAATTAAGACCCTAGGTCTCCTACAACCACTTTCCATTCCAATCTAAAAGTGGACAGAGGTCTCGATGTATTTTATCACAGGTTTACCAAAGTGTGAAGGAAAGAGTGTCATCATGGTGGTCGTTGATAAACTTACTAAATATGGACACTTATATGCACTATATCACCCCTTCAAAGCAAGCACAGTCACCAATGCTTTTATGGAAACAGTACAAAACCTACACAGTACTCCAGATATTATAGAAGTGACAGGATCCCATTTTCACTGGCAAAAATTTTGGGCATAATTATTTTCTTGTTTGGGTACTCAACTGGCTCATATCTCATCTTATCATCCTCAATCTGATGAAAAAATAGAGATCATAAACAAATGTTTGGAAGGGTACCTTTGATGTCTTGTAGCTGATAAACAAACACAATGGGTCAAGTGGTTACCCTTGGAATAATGGTGGTATAACACTTCCTTCCATACATCAACAAAAATGACCGCATTTATGACACTTTATGGCTATCATCCACCATCCATCACATCTTCACTAAGAGACTCCTCTAAGGTTCAAGCAATGGAAGACCGCATGAAGCATCAACAACAAGTTCTTCAACTATTAAATGAAAACCTGACTCTAGGACAAAATGGAATGAAACAACATGCATATCAACACCATAGTGAATGAATCTTTAATGTGGGAGATTGGGTGTTTTTAAGAATACAACCATACAAACAGATCTTCCTGAAGAACACCAAGAAGGATAATAAATTATCACAAAAATATTACGGTCCCTACAAGGTGCTACAAAATATCGATATTATGGTCTACCAATTGGAACTACTTACATCTTCATGAGTCCATCTAGTTTTCTATTTTTCCTGTTTAAAGAAGGTAATTGGTGACAAGCTACCAGTTCAAACGATATTACCAGAACTTGACGAAGAAGGAAAAAACATCCTAGAGCCTGAAGAAATCACTGAAATAAGAACTAAATAGCTTAGGAATTGATCAATTCCATATTATCTCTTTAAATAGAAGAACTTACCCGCGGAAGATTCAACATAGGAATATGAGTCCTTTATACATCAACATCCATAACTACTTCAGTGTTGAAAACAACACTTTTTCAAGGGGAGCGGCATGTTAATCCATTAATGATGGCACATTACCCCATATAGTGTGGCACATTACCCCTATATTGTGGTGCATTACATATTATTTATGTCGACTTGGGTATATTAGTGGTTCTATTAGTTGTTAATGTACACCTTTGTCTCCTATATATAGGAAGGAGATATTCTCATTTTAGTCATGATTGTATCTTGCCTTTTGTACTTAGTACATTGTATAAGGATGTTCCTCCCTCGAAGAGGATTGCTAATTATCTCTTTTATTCATTGTTAAGGCATGGATTACTCTCTTCTTGTCTATTTATGCTCTTTTTATGTTATTTATGGGACTTGATTGCATAACATTATAATATTGGGAGTTGATTTATGGGTAAGGGGTTGTAGTATAATGGTATTGGGGAGTGGTTGGGGTCACTCAAGTGTCGGGATCTAGTCCCATGGAGGCCTATGAGCCACCCTTGATTTGGGGGATTGAATAGGAGGGTGTGTTATCTGCAGTTGAAAAAAATTGGGAGTTGATATTACAACTTAGTGTTTTTCACACAATCCTCAGACCTTTCCATGTTTCCAACTTCTAGGGTTAAGTTCTTTATCTTTTGGGTTAATTTTAAATATTGTAAAAAAATGAGGTTTTTATTCTTGCTATGGGGATTTTGTTTAATGTTATTAATTGCACATCTCTTCTCAATTGTAGTTATTGTTATTCTTAGCCAATATATATGCTATAATGCTATTTTTTTTAAGAGGGAAATAATCACATAACTATGGAGTTAAGTGGTTTCCCTCCAGTTAGTGGTTTAGGCTCGATGATGGAGTTAATTTCTTTCCCTCCAGTGAGTGGGTTAGACTCAACTATGGATTTAAATGCTTTCCCTCCAATGAGTGGGTTAGGCTCACTGATAGATAGAACAAATTCCTATCATATTCCTCCTTAGAATTCAACATACACAAAGACACAATTTAAGAGATGAAGAGGAAGAAGAGAACCTGGTTTATGATGGTTAATCCTTAGCTCTTATTGTGCTCTTATCTAGCTTAAAAGATTTACAAACCTACACACCAAATCAAGAAAAAGTACCCTTCTCATTCCTCATTTACACAATACCAACAATCAACATGCATATCAATGAATCCTAATATATGATTTGGAGCCATAAATCTCTAACCAAAATGTACTTAAGCATATGGAAAAAACAAGGATTTTGGTGGGGGAGTAAGAAGGTAGATTTATATTAAAAAATATGAAGTGAATACAAAAATATACCTTGATGTCACTATTGTAATCTCTTCTCTAAATCCGAAGTCTCCTCCTTAACCACTATCACTTATCCCTTTTGGTAATCTTTATCTAACTTTAGAGCTTACTATGGTGAAGAATCCTTTGGTAAGCTATTTCTCTCCACTCAAGCTTTAAACTCTCAACAAAAATGGAATCCATATCTTAGAAGAATTCTATTCAACCAATATTATTTCACCATAAGGATGCTTTTACTTGAACTTTTCTCCTCCTTACTCTTTACCTCATCCTTGTTGTTTATAGGACTAGAGAGGATGATGAGTTTGAAATGTGTTGTTAAGCATGCCTTACACATGCCCTTCAAGTGAAAAACTAACTCCAAGTCTTCCTTACCCATGCACTTTTGGTATTGTTTTTCCCTAAATGAGGTTTGGTCGTGCTTTATGGCCCAAAAGGGGCGATCAAACAACCCTTGTCGGTCCTTCTCCTGGAAAAGCGGTGATCAACCATTAATTTTCCAATGGACAGTAGTAACCATACTTTAATTTGAGGGAAAACCTTCAAAATTTCACTATTCACTCTTGTATAGAAGGTGTCTTGAGACAAAAATGTTTTTCTTCATCAAGGTTGCTCAATATTTCTATATAATTTTGTCATTCCTTCATTAATAGAATTTGGATTTCCCAAAAAGTTGTGTATTTTCTTTCTACTCGCATCTTTCTTTACTATTCTTCTAGGTCATTTCATGGCCAAATTGTTTTTCAATATTTAGATATGAGCAATGTACTTAGAATGGGTCTCTTTATTGTGAACCCTATACTTTTATTGGCTTTCCTTTCATCTCATTTCCTCTTCTTAATCTCTTTCCATTCAACGAATTGATTAATTCACGCTAGCAGATGTTCCAATAGTATTAAATGCACTACTTCCTATGGATTGGTCGTAGAGATGGTTTCCCTTTCTAGATCTGAAATCTCTAGTTTGTGCCACCTCTTCACCCCCCTTGAAGGACATTTGAGTGGGGACTCCATTGTCAAGTTTGTGTGCCTTTCACTAACATGTCCCCTAAACAGTATGTCATACTCTTTTACTAAAACTAGACTTGGATACCTTTACTTTATTTCCCTTGGAATTCTTCACCAAAACTTCCTTTTTATAAAGTTTGTTATTTTCTCTTTTTTTGTATTTATCAAAGCACCATTATTGTGTAGAGATATGTTTTCTACATCCCAACGTTGATGAGATGTGTCATGTTTGTCACATTGATGTGGCACCTATCGGTTCCAAAAAATAATATATAATTTTTTTATAAAACCAAACACATGTTGGCTCAAATTTAAATTGGCTACATTGTAAAATATGTTTATATAAATATACATCAAATTGTTGTATATCAATATACATGTTTTTTAAGGTAAAAAAGACACATCAAATTTCAATTTCAATTTCCATTCAAGCAACCTCACATTTTAAATAAATCATTTCACAAATAGTTACAAAACAACTAAATCTTTGTGTATTTCTTTCACGTGGTTCATAGCCTCAATAATAGAGGTTGGGGATCGCTACATCCACAATAATAATTCTAAGAGAGCCACCCGAAGTGAACTCTCCCTATCGGCTCCAGTTTTGGGAGCCTAACCCCAAAGGAACTAGAGAATTGGATTCGTGAGAATTGAACCTCTGACCTCAATATAAAACGGTCTTTGGATTTGGACTCCAACCAATAGAGGTACCCCTCGAGGCCTAAATCTTTGTGTATGAGTTAATCTTGCCTTGATTTGATCTACAAGAGAGACATGTGTTCACAATAAAATCATTGTATATGGATTAAGAATAAGTATTTACTTCATAATCAATCAATCATTGCAATTTTTCCTATTTGTAGGATTTATGGTTGGCACTGGATAATTTTGATGGACAATATATTGATTATGTATTATTAAGTTAATAATAAAACAATAAGTTAGATATTAGTTTGATAATAACAACAAATTAATAATAATTGGGTAAATTGCAAGTATTTTACTTCATAATTGGTTAATGAATGCAACTTTTGTTTATTTGTACGATTTATGTCACTTGACATTTAAACAATTATATTTGGGTAAACAACTATTTTACTTTATAATAAATTAATCAAAGCAAATTTTTGCATATTTGTAAAATTTAGCATTTACAACATGATTCCAAATTGGAATAGTTGGTGCATACACAATTATAATGGAAATTATAATGAAGGCAAACCTTTCGTCAAATTTTGGACCTTAAAATGGGTACACCTGAAGGGATTTGATCCATCTCGACCCTTGATAAAACCATAGTTAAAATGGATCTATGCCAATATAAATGATCACATCAACAAAACTAATCACCATCAACTTTTGATTTATAAAAACTTTATTAAAAACCATATAATATAGTACTGATAAATTGGATTTTCCAACACTAATAATCTAACTGTATAACATCATTATATCACACTAAAAAACGATCTTATATACACCATCCTCTACTTATTTAATATACTTTATGCAATTCGAAGGTTTTAACGATTTCATGTATTAAAAAAATCAGTATCGTCTCTCACACATATAATCACATTTCAAAACTACTTCGAGATAAAAGCAGAGTAATGTGCACGAAGAAAATGCTGATCAATACAACCTTTATGCTTAGAATTCTTAAATATTGTATTTACTTTTATGCTTAGAGATAAAAGCAAAGTAAAATCAAACTTTTATGCTTAGAATTCTTAAATATTGTATTTACTTGTTGGTATTGTACATCCATTTTCTTGTTACATGCATTCTAAGTCATTGTGGGAACGTTCAATTAGGTAATGAGATTCTCGAAAAAGATTACATGGTGTTAGATAAATAACATTTTCAACAATACCATGGGGGGTTTGGTACTTCGTTTATATAAAGTCTAAAGTTTGATTTCAACCTTCCTTTCTCTCTTTATGAAAGTCAAAATGGATCTAAAAAGCAAATCAATCATTCTTCTTCAAAGTAGATTATTGAACTCATAGAATTCATCCTTGGGGTTTGTTTTATGAATCCAACTAGAGATCACATCAAATCCTCCAATATACAGAGATCACATCAAATCTTCCAATACTTTAGCCCCAAGGGTTAGCTCAATTGATAGATGTGCACACATTTTTTCGGTTCAGGGAGAGGTTACGGGTTCGAGCCTTGAGTCCTTTGGGGTTAGGCCTTCTGTGAGGATGGCCGACGGTTTACCACCTCTACCATCCACTAATGTGGGGAAGTATTGCTGGGTTTCCCGTGGATATTTCCATATTAAAAAAAAAATCAAATCCTTCAATATATGGTGCCCTTATTCTAGAGATATCTCTAACTTAAATGAGTTTAGAATGTTTTGTATTTATTTTTTTTAAATAATAACTTTGGAAAAGAAATCATTATTGAAGTTCTTTAGATTCAAAAAATAAAGACGAGGAATGGGCTTCGAACCATGTGACACTTTTTTTTCCATTTTTCAAATTGTAATTTTTTTATGGGTTATTGATATTTCAAACATTGTTTTTTTAAAATAATTTTTACATTATTGGGAATCATTTTTTTTGGGTATCTATTAAAGATTTAGTTAGATTAATTTTGAGTTTAAATGTATCAAATATTGAAAAGGATACAAATATTTTAGGTGCAAACTTTTTTCAAGTTTTGCACCTCAAGGAATTTATTTCTCCTTGGCACTTGAAAGATCTAGAGTTAATATAGATTTGCATGAAATATAGTTTTCGAAATAATTTACTTGATGAGATGGCACCCCTTGGTTTCATTTGACAAGTGTCTATTGTATACATGTACCTCCTTTTCGGCCACCATAACTCTCTTATATTTTCGTAGTCACCAAACTTAGGTCACCATAGCTCTTGGAGTTTTTCACCATAACTCTCATAGGTTTTTGTAGCCACCAGATCAATTGTTTTTGTGCCACATTCACTCTGCTGAAGCTAAGAGGAAAATCTGTATTCTTATGGATAATTTCATGAGCGAGAACTCATGGGAGGGGAAGAGGGTGAAGATTAACCCTTGTGACCATGTTCATTCTTCATGTAACTTTATCTACGCCTTCAAAGTCTTTACACATTGAAACTCTTACTCCTTGCATCCATTCTCCATTGTAGAGTTTGAAGCTTTCATCCAAGCGGAGGTTCGAAATGCTTTCTTTTAGATGATTCTCACCCAATTTTGTGTAAATTTTCTAGTAGGGTACATTAATGTTGCTACTTTCTATTACTCTTGTCTCGAAATAATTGACACCATATTCAAAAATTTATTTTGTTTTAGGGAGAGTGTTGTAAGTGTATCCCTTATCTTATTTCTGTGTATTTTCAATATTTACTTTCTTGGCATTATTTATTCTTTGCAACAATGATTCTTTAGGAAAAAATAAACTAATTCTAATATTCTTTAGAATCTCTTCCTCTTGTAATCATTGTCTTGTTATTTTCATTTATAGGTATGTGTTGGCATTTTCATCGGGCGTTGGTCTTGTTCCTACTCTTCTTCTCCCTGAAATATTTGCTTCAAATATAACGCCAAGGTTGTTGCTTTGTTTCTTCGAGTTCACTGTGTGAGTGCCTGTATATTTTTCTTGATATGTTATGAACTAGGACTACTATTGTCATATATGAATACCATAGTGGAATACTTAATATTAGTTGAATGGTTACCATAGTAGGTTATGAACTTTCTGATTGATTTTTCATTTCTTAGTGTGATGGACAAGTTTGGAGTTAGTTTTGTGTGTTTAAGTTTTAGTGGTGTCTGCTTTGTTGTCATGAATTTTGGGATGAATAATGTGATAGAGATCAACGGTCGCTCTTTGAAAGAGATTGAGAGTGCTCTTAACATTGCCACCTCTACAGTCTAAGAAGGACCATTTGATCTTGTGCAAAAAAGTATAATATACTATTGAAAATTTTAAAACTTCTCATCCATTTTGATATCATCTCTCAATTTATTTTCAATGAATATCTATTACCATCACTGTTATAGAGAACAACACATAAAATTTTGTTCAAGGTGTCTTTGTTTGCAACAAAAGGATCCATCCTTTTGAAGAGCTTTTGTAATAGTTGGCATCTTATGTAACTATTCATAGAAAGGTTTCTCATTGCAACGAAGAAAATGTCTATAGGAGTACGAAGATCATTAAGGTAAGATTGAAGGTTTTGGTATCAACACTCCAAAATACACACACATAATGTGTAAAGCATTTATTTATTGGTATACACATCATTTTCAATGTAGTTTACTAGGAAATAAAAAGAAAATTTTGAATACCTGAATGAGAAAACTATGCTCCCTTTGTTATGAGTAATCAATGTGTTGTGGCTCTAATATATTTCAAGTGGCTTCCCTAAGTGTGTAATTTAACTTCCACCATTCTAGAATACCTTTATATGGGCACACTAGTTTGTAAATTTGAACAAATATGAGTAAGTGTTTAGGTGATTCAAGTGCAAGCTAGATATTTTTCTCCTCTACTCTCTTTATGTTCCAGTTTACTTTATTTCTTACTTAACTTAGAAAAATAAAAACCTAAGTTATTGAGATCACTAGCATACCAATATTCTAGTAAAGACTTCGAGAGGTATAGTGGTATATATCATATGAAAAATCATGTCCATACTCTAATGTATTTAACTAAAAATAAGTATGAAAATGGGATTTGATTTGGGAACATTAAAATTTCCCATATAACATCAACAATATTTTTGACATTCAAGGTCATAGTAATGTATGGGTGAAATCCAAAATGAGTCACTTACTTGATTTAACTCAAAAATTGACTATGTGAAATGAAATGGAATATCATTAGTGGTACTTGAAAATTTGTTTATACCAAGTTCTCTCTCTC
>LPNX010389691.1:68894-81477 GCA_001517045.1 Pseudotsuga menziesii
CATATTGACGTCATTATATTTGTACATCATTTTATCATAAATTGTTTATTTGTTTATTTGTTTTAGTATATCAATTTATCAATCCTAATATACCTTATTCTCATGGTGAACTTTTTTCCATATATTGAATTTAATCCAAAATTTCAAAACTTGTAATTTGTTACTATGTTTAATGGTAACAAGCATTTTATACTTGCTAGGATTATTTTTCGACTTGATTAGTGAACCTAATACATAATGGTGTAAAATGCAAAATACATTTTCTAATCTAATATTCACTATTAGTAGATAATGTGAAGCATTGGTCTTGTAATGAACATGGATATGCTACCTCAATGTATCCATCGAAATTCCTTGGACTTGTTGCACCATTATTAATGGAGGGTTAGAGGTGATGTCTACTTTATTATTAAACTTAAGTTTTTGTTGAAATGTTTTAGGTTGCTTTGTGGATTATAATTTTCCACTAGCTCAAAATATATTTTAGTTTCCAATCCCATGTTTCTCTTCACTATCTAGGACACTTATTTTCTTGAAATAATACTTCTTGTATTATATAGAAAATGTATATGTATAAAAATCCAGGTGCCTCCCTATCTTAGTGTAATGAATGTTGTAGTGATGTTAGAATGTATGCCCTAGAAGGAATACTCCTAGCATCATTAAGAAACCAAAAACCTTTAGCTCTAATTTGGGTAGATACCTCATAAATTGCCAATTTGTTTATTGGTTCTAAAGAATGATGTATAGGTCTTTGCCCCATGTCTTCATCTCGACTTGCCTAAAATTCCTCTATCACTCTTTTTTTCTTTCCTATTGTTGCAACGATAGTACAAATCAGGTCGCTTTCTAACATTTATGACATTGTATTTGCAAAATTGTAGTAAGATTCATTAACTATTAAAGCTTAAGGCGAAAATAAATTGTGCAAATATGATCATTTCCTTTTTGCCCATTTCTGCTTAAAAGCATAGGGACATTTCCTTTTAAGTGACTATTGTTTTTTTTTTCCTTGGAAAAAAAGCATAATTTTATTTCATCTTTCGAGTAACAAAATTACAGTTTTCAGATACACATATTAGTGCATTCAAAGAAGTACCCAACAGGTGTCCCAGATATAAAAACAATAAACAGCTAATATCAGGATGAGAGAACAATCCCGAGCAGACAACCATGGTCTCAAAAGTTTAGAAGAGCCCAAAAAGTCCCAAAAGTGGACCAAAAAACAGTAGCATATAATGTCGTGCAGTAAGTGTCGAGATACAGAGCTAAAAAAAAAATAGAGTAACAACTGCAATATGTACAAAACCACTGCCAGAGGATCAATGAGGAGCCCCCCCCCCTCAATAAAGGGCCTATGATAGTAAGTATGTTCAGTATCAACAAGCTTCTCCTAGATCTTCCATTGTCCTTCCATCAGTAGAAGGCCCTCCTTTGAGGCCAGGTCCACCTCCTTGTTATTCTCCCTATAGACATGGCTACAAGAGAATGAATCAAGAGAACCAATAATCTCAGCAATAGAAATGAGAATTTTTTCCAATCTCAAGTGTCTGCACACCTGAGTCTTTTTTACCCAATTGATGACATTCATAGAATCACCAAAACAAACCAGAGTACGGCGCCCTTTCTCTGCTACAAAAATGAGTAACAGTTTTAAGCTGAGTAGCTCAGCATAGTTATTGCTACCTTCACCTAAACCCATCGCGATCTTAAAACTATGACATTCCCTAAGAAACAGAATAGCACCCCCTCCACAACGATTTTCTTGAGCCGCCCCATTGAAAAATGCCCAAGGTGCACCTTGATCAATTTCGACCTCTAATATCTGCCTCTGTTGTCTTGCTCTGATATGATGTGGAAAAGCTTCCATAATCCCATAGGTCAGTGAGGCAGTAATCTCAGGAGTGCAACATTTATCAGAGAAAATTAAGTTGTTGCGGGCTAGCCAAATACCCCAAACGATAAGGAGAGGAAGAGCATTCAAGGAGCCATTCGGACAGGTTCGTCTCCACTGTTCCCAAGCCAGTAAGATGGTATCCCCCCTCCAAACATAGTTTATGCCAAAGTGTTTTGTGCATTCCTTCCAGACCACCAAGGTGTATGGGCAATGGAGAAAGAGGTGTATGACAGATTCAGATTCCCCTTTACATAGTGAACACCAACCCGGACCCTGGAAACTTCTCTTTTGCAAATTGTCCCAGGCCGGAGCTTTCTTCTCAAGAACACACCACATGAAGAGTTTCTTTTTGGGTGGACATTTTATTTTCCATAGATTTTTCCACCATCAGACCACCTCACAGTCCAGTTCCATTCCACTCAGAACAGTATATCCTGACTTCAGAGTATAATTCCCTGCTCGTGCAAAGTTCCAGATTAATATATCCTCCCAATCTCTCAAAAGAATATGATCTGTGGTGAGCGATCTATATACTCCTCCAGATCCTTGGTGGAATGTGCATCCAACCCCAGATCCTCGGCTCGGATCCAAGATTGTCCCCAGCGAACCATTTGTATTGGAGCCGCTAGCTGGTGTAGGTGATAATAGCCCGCCTCCCTCAATGCCTGAATGGTGTCTTCCATAAGAAGATGTTGTTGTAGACATCCAGCCCAAGGATCTTCCCCAATGTGAATCTTTCTCCCATTACCTACACTCCAAGCCAATCCAACACCAATGACATCAAAGGATTTAATCATAGCTTTCAAGAAGATGGATCCCCCAGCATGAGATCTATCAGGTGCGCGGATCCAGTCCTCCAGTGAGAGAGGCTCAATATATTTGTTAATCATTACAGAGGTCCAAAGATTGTCCATCTGTAAAATCCTCCAACGGCCTTTAGCTGCCAAATATTTTGCAAAGAGGAAAATGTTTTTGAGCCCCCAACCCCCAAAGCCTTTAGGAACAACAATATTTTCCCACTTGACCCATGGTGTCACCTGAGCCTCTTGTTTCTCGCTCCATAGAAAACGAAAGCATATGCGGTGAGCCTTCTTGAGTATACCCTTGGGGATCTAGGCCAATGTCATCCAATACATCGAGATAGCCTCTAGAATAGATTTAACCAGAACAAGCCTGCCAGCCCTTGACAACCAGCGATGACACCACAGTTTGAGTCGCTTGTCCAGTTTTTCCAGCATCCAATCCCAGTCCTGCTTCTGATAGTCGTTAGGTTTTATAAAGAACCCCGGATAGTGTATACCTTCTTCAAAAGCTATTGTATTAAAAGGGAAAAGTTCTGATAAGACCCTTTCTTCCTCCCTGGATAAGAGATAGGGGATGACCGTGGATTTTCCAACGTTAATGTCCATGCTTGTTGCTTTAAAGAAGAGCTTGAGAATATCATCCAAAGCACATAAATCCCTAACTGAGCCCAAACAAAAGATCAAGATGTCATCAACAAAGAGAAAATGTGAGATGTGGAGGTTCTGTGCAAGTTGCAGCCCAATGAAATTACCCAGCCTTATCGCCTCCTTAAGTGCACGGCTGAGACCCTCAGCCACCAAAAGGAATAAAAGAGGTGACAGTGGGCAACCTTGTCGAACCCACGCTCCGCATGGAAGAATGTTGAGGCTGCACCATTGATCAGAACCAAAAGAGAGACAGTGGTGATACAGCTCAGAATCCATCTGATAAACGCAATATCAAAACCTAGGTGCGTTAAAAGCAAACGAAGATAAAGCCAACTTACCTTGTCAAATGCCTTTGCCAGGTCAATTTTGAAAATGGCTCCTTTTATATTTTTTGACTTTCATACTATGTAATCCTTCCTGGGCCACCCCAATAACGCGCGCTTCATGAATCAATCTGCCTTCCAAGAAGCCAAATTGTTCCAATGAAATATGTTTCGAGAGAATCCGCTTGAATCTACTAGCAATCACTTTCGAGACCACCTTATAGATGCAATTACACAAAGAGATAGGTCTGAATTCATTTAGTGTTAGAGGATTATCCACTTTTGGGATAAGAGCAATGAAAGTAGAGTTGAAGCAAGTCGGGATCCGGCCTTAGATTCGAGTATCATTCACCACCTGTAAGAGATCCTGTCCCAACAAATCATACAGTTCCAGAAATAATTCAATCATCCAACCATCCGGCCCAAGACTTCTATCCTTCTGAAAACTACTCAGCACACATTTTAATTCCTCCTCCGACAACTCCTCCAAAAGGGCTTGGTTTTCATCCAGCCCCACGAACCTCGAAAACATCTGCACAATTCTGATGATTTCAGCAAGAGTAGCATGTGTCGGCACCTTAAATAGCTTTTTGAAATGTTCAACCCCCAGGGAGGCCATACCATCAAAAGTGTCCTGAGAGTTACCCAGTTCATCTTCTAATCTCCATACAGTGTTGGAAGTCTTCCTGCCTTTTGCAAAAGCATGAAATTTTTTTGTGTTATCATCCCCGCTTTCAAGCCATGTTGCCCTGCTTTTTAGATGCCATGTTTCCTCCCTTTCCAGCAGAAGCGTGGTCCTATGACTCTCTAGTCTTTTCAGAGCACCAAACGCTTCATGTGTCCTGAGACCACCTCCTTCCTGAGCAAGGATTGCAGCGATATCAACTTCAACCTGAGACAATTCACATGCATCCCTAATCCTTTTTTCATATGCCCAAGGCTTGATTAATGCTTTCAGGTGCCTTAGATTAGCTACAAAATGGAAAGTAGCTGAGTTCACATTCCCTGGCCTATAGATGACCCAACCTTCAGTAATAAGGGATAAAAATATTTCATCTTGCAGCCAAGTTTTGTTGAACTTTAAAGGACAAGGCGGTTTGTTAGGCCCATCACTAAGTTCCAGAAATATTGGGGAGTGATCCGAGAGGCCCCCCAACCAAATCCATTGTCAGAAAAGATGACGATTGTCCACAATTCTTTCAGAGATAAGAAATCTATCCAGGCGCTTCGACACCCTTGCCTCCCCACATCTATTGTTTTTCCAGGTAGGCTTGAGCAACACCGACTCCACATCTAGCCAACATTTATCCACCATGAGTCTTGTAAAATAATCAGAAAGTATGTCTGGTCTTGCATGAGGCCCCCATACCTCTGCCTGACCCAGAGAGAAATTGAGATTCCCCCCAATAATCAGATTGTCCCCCCCAAACATCGAATGTTTGATGATAGTATCCCAGAATGGAATTCTATTCAGATAAGGACCATAAATGTTGATAACATCAAAAGTATCGGCCAAATCCAAGGCTTTAATATTGATACGCAAGACCGATTCCATCCCCCAAACATTAAGAACCTTCACACTGCAAGGGTTCCAACCAATACCCAAGCCGCCCGAGCGGCCATGAACATCCAAAGTTTCAAAACACCAACCCCCAAACCAACTTTCAAGCTTAGTATTCACTTCCAAACCTTCACCCAATGTTTCCTACAACAAAATAATCTTGGGCTGGTCTAATTCAACCACCCGTCGTAATGCCGATCTTTTATGGGGACCGGCAAGACCCTGGCAGTTAAAGGAAAGAATCTTCATCTACGGCCCTTCTTACGGGCGTTCACTGCTCTAAGTGCCTTGTCAATCGTAAGTTGTTTCCCATCCTAAACATCCTTCTTGGCACAAGATTGTTCCCTAGCTGGTGTGAAACACGGCCCCTCCCCCTCGTGGCGCCCAACGAGTTTCTCCCCAGGCCTTCAGAGCCACCTTTGGTGCAATAACCCGAGTTAGAGGATTCGGTTGGTGAGCTGGCCGAATTAGGCAGGGCGGGTTTGATAACCAAACCAGAAGGTTTTTTCTCAATGAGTGCAGCAGAGATGGGTGGCCGAATCTCAATAGAAGTAAGGGAAATTTTATTTAGGCCCTCCACCCAGTCAATACCAGAAACATTCAAATGACTAGAAAATAAATGAAATGACGAGGGAAGGGAGAAAGAAGGAGTACCTAGAGCACCAACCAGATTCTCTCGAGCTGCAACCTGTAGCCCACCCGGAGGTGCCTCTTCTGCAGCACTGGAATCCATAGAAGGTAAATCAAGTCTCACTGGTGAGATCGGCGGTGATGAGGGTGTTGAAATGTCCCCTTCTCCACTTGAGATAGAGTTGTTGTCCTCCTTATGTCTGTTTTCCTTGCAATTACTCGCGAGAGGGAAATCAATGGTCGGGTGGCCATACTCATGACATCGACGACAGCGGAAGAGGACATTCTCATAATCCATCATTTGAAGATGTGAATATTCCTTCCAAATGATCCTCATAGCCCTTGGAAGACCATTCCTGATGTTGATACTGACCAAAATACAAGCCACCCTCTTCAAACCAGTGCTATTGAAGGAGAAGTCCGCCTCTAAAAAGGAGCCCAGAAGATTGTCGATGTGCCTAAAGTGTTCCATGGTCCAGAATGGAAGTGGCAAGCTGGGAAGTCTGACCCACATTGGAACCACATCAACATGTTCCCTGTTGGCATCGAAAATGGGGTGCCACTTCTTAATCAAAACCGGAGTCTATTCAAATGACCAATTTCGGTTTATGACCCAATTCAGATGGTCCTCCCTCTCGAAATTGAAGGCAAACTACCCTCGCGCCAGTCCTTCAACTTTTGGCACCACTCCCAAATCCCCCATCCAGCAATCATGCACCCATGAATTGACAGCCCTGACCGACAACATTTTTCCAATGAAACGCCCAACAAGTGTGAAATTAACCAAAGTTTCCATCGATGCCCAATTGATATCCTCCCCAACTGTGTAATTTAAAATCGGCGTCATCTTAGGCCATTTCCTTCTACGCCGGCCCTTACTGCGTAAGCAGGAGCTGCCATCATATCCACCAGTGAGCAGGGGTTCTGGGATGGTCAAGCTCGGGAAGCCACAATGTTCCCGTGCCCCTGATAGCTCTACTGACAAAGCCTTCCCCCGAGTTCTGTACCCTGCTGCCCACCCAATCGCCATCAGAAAAATATTCACTACGTCTCAGATCGGCAAGCAACCCCAAATCACCGATCTCAAGGAGACCTCCCAACAGACCCTCCTGCAGATGTGGTACCCCCACTGTTGGATAAAAGGGTTCCTCCAACAGCGTTGCATCCGCAGGGGGGGAAGAAAAGAACCTAGACGACGAGAAGTCGACCTCCACGAGCGGTGATGGGTGGTTTGTTGCCAAAATCTCGTTCCATGTACCCCTTGGGTCTTCCACTAGTTCTTCATGACCATACAGAGGGTTATAACCAAAGATGCCCTCCACCGTCGAGTCAAATGTATAATCCACCAGTTCATCTTCTGGCCCCATCCCGGCAGATCCACCAGTATAGTTAAAAATGAAAAATTAACTGAGGGAAAAGTAAAAAACTTTACCGATGAAAAGAGTCTCGGAAGCTGCAAAAGAAAGCCCAGTTGTTCACTGATACTGACAGACCTGCCCCAATCCTGCCACGGGGCGGGAGTAAGAAGGCTCAGGCACCTGCCAGACCTCTCAAAGGGCTTGTGGTCCCAAGGATTCATGCTTACCCTGCAGATCCCCATCAAAACCCTCACCGCCATCGAAACCCTCCATCGCTCTCCCTTAGACAATGATAAATTAGTTTTAGTTATATCCTTAATTCTAAGCGACTATTGTTTTATTATTATGATCTCCCTTTTTTAGTTTTTTAGCTTTTTCATTTTTATCAAGGTATCTTTTATAGATTTAATTTATTAATGTTAGATGTGTTAGAATCATGGCACGCTGTTGATGTAAAAATTCTTTGACTACAAACGACAAAGAAAAACAAAATAAATAACAAATAAAAGTAGCAATGAAATTATAGCCTTATTAGTATTTTTTTTATAGAAGCATTCAAGAGTATATATTATATAAAAAGGTTGGAACCAACCAAGATTACAAAAAAACCAAAGTCCTCTTACTATTTTTCTAAGATTCAAATTCCATTCATATATCTATACAAACTAAAAAGGGATTAAACAGAGGTCAAATGGCCTACAATATCTATAAACGTTACAATACTAATAGTGTTATATAAGTGCAAATATTTTCAAAAGAGAATGATGCATTTACATTTCATAGTCTAGACATAAAACAAAAATGAAAGATGATCTTCATTTATAGGCATGCATGTTTGTCGCCTGAACTGGGAAGTGGATTGAGACTTCCTCCAGTTCTTTCATTCCAAAGATCTAAGTGAATTGGAAATGGATACACAGATTCATCATTCAGCTTTCCCATGTCTATTCTAAACCCATCGACTTGTCCTCTTTTCTCCAAAAGAGTGATTTCCATGTATTTCATTCTCGTTTCTAGCATAGAGTAAGAATATGTGAGGTGTCTCAATGTTTCCAACTGCCCTGTCATGTTATCGTAAATCTCCCACAACATGTGCTTAAAGTTGGATAACTCATTTCAAACCAAATTGATGATATCTCTACAATCAAAATTTCCAGGAAGCATTATTCATGAGCCTTCTCAAAGGATCCATTTTCTCATTGATTTCCCCTCTCCATCAGCAGATAGTTGCTACTCAAGATAACACTTCATTTATCTTCAGTGAATCCTGGAGGAGGATGCAACTTCCAGCACTCAAGGGCTTCCACTATCTCACTTGATAAATTTGATCTAGTAGTTTCCTCCTCACGATGGTAAAAATGGACCTCTACCTCCATTCTCCCCAATCTGCGTTGTCTCATGTCTTTTCCCAACTATGGATATTAATTTCTTTCGATATCTTGCATGTTGGGGGTTTAAACTCCTTCATGTCTCCTATACAATCCCTTGCTATGTGTACACCTCTCCCTATCCTTTCACCACATTTCATGCCTATGGTATGGTATACCCTTAGACCCTCTTCGTGCCCCATGATAGCCTTATTAGTATGACTTTATTTTTAGTTTTGTAATATGTTATATTGGGTCAACATATGAGGACAAACTTTATAATACCTTCAAAATTGGGATGCAAAATTTAATATGGATCTATTTTGTAATTGTTTTTAAGTTTACAAAGGTAATATAAATCTTTTATTTTTAATTGTAAGCCTACATCATATTTTTTTATTAATTTTTTTTAGCAAACAGGTGTTATAGACGTGATATGTATCATCCACCTGGGTTGTAGAAATAACTTCTTGGTGCAATCAAGTATTTCCTTCTAAAAAGAAACTCTCACATCACATACAAATTTGTCATAATTTTGGAAGTTTCAATTGATCTTTATAACGTTGAAACTTTATTTGGGTTTCCCTATATCACACTTTACTTTTAATATATTTTTCTATTTGTGTTTATAAATGATGTTATCATCTAGTTTTATGCCAATTATATAACATGGATAACACTAACTTCAACAAATAATATCATTAGTTGGAATCACTATTAGCTATGTTAAATTAAAAATATATCATTACCAACATGCTAGGTTACAGGAAACCAATAAATTTTGCATCTATTAGGTATAAATAGACTTGTTAGACATTCATTTTCTTGTGATTTGGATTTCAAAACACAACTTGAGATAGTTCGAGGTTTTGTTGTAAATTGTTAGTCAATGACATTGATTTCTTGATCTTCACGTATGTGGAAGAATGTGCATCCTTCCTTTGCATTGAGGTCTCTAGTACAATGATATGTGTAGTCTATATGGTAGGAGTGTATATACATAAGTAACATATTTTGTACAACAAATTGTTTATGTAGGAATTCACTTGTATATAGGTAATAAGTTTTGAAACTCCATGGATTTATAGTTACCTAAGCAAGTTGCATTGTATGTTTTGATGGAAAATTTAGACCACAAATCAAACAATTTGGGTCAACAAAATTGTCATTGATAGATAAATTAGTGCCATGATGGTTGGATAAGCACAAACTGCAAATTTTGGAAAAACTTACAGACATGTGTATGGCGCCTTTGAAATTTGGTGATCTCTAACACAATAATGCACGCCTCCACATTGTAACATCTCCAGGTATTCTTAATATTATTATTTTCAAATTGTTGAATTTAGTCTAATATTGACCTATAATTGATTTCACATGGGGATTAAATACTAGATATTGTGATAATTTCATAATTTAATGTAGCTTTCTTCATAGAATACATGTTGGTTTATTTTCTACTAAGTGCTTTATAATTATAAAAGTACTATTTTACGATTTCATTAGAATTTCATCAGAAGCATCAAGAAACAAACTAAGTGTTTTTTTTCCTTAGAAAAAAATCATTATGTTGATATTTCGAAGTTTGAAATCAACCATACATTAACATTCCAAGGGTATTACTAGACTTGGGATGCTAAAATAAACCCTAGTCCCAACTTATTTTCTTGTATAGATAATATATACAGCCTTCCTTACACTTGTTGCATCATCAATATGAAATTAAAAAAAAAAACATATTAATTGTAACTTCTTCCCCTCTAATATACACACATAAACAAGGTTAGTATAAAACAACTTATGTAGTTATAAGTAGAGTGCCTCCCCTAACTATAAGTTATCTACAATTTTGTTGAATTCTCAATAAATATGAGAGAAGGAGGTAGCATCAAAGTTGATTTTAACATCTTGTATTTGTTTCAAAATAGGGATCAAATTAATATTCTGAATATTATAAGTTGGTTAGCCCAGTCAATCACAAGCTTTGAGTCATTCATTGAAATATTGAAATTTCTATATGGGATTATTTTTCTCTTACAATTGAGAAATCATTGTGAAGGGTTCTCTCCCTATTTTAACATTTATTCTATTGATCATTATATGATTTGTGGGTTCATGCCGACTGGACATGATGACTAGTTATGTTGCACTCAACCCTTCTCTTGGATATTTTGATCTCTGTAGACTCTTGGAGGTGTTTAATAAGAGACAACCTAAGGTTATAGAAGGTAAAAAACCATTTAATTCTTTTAATTCCATATGTTATTAAACTATACCTAAGCAAATACTACATTGTTTCCTACGAAATAATCCAATACTAAATACAAGTGTTAAATGGATTGCCATATATATAATTGGAATGTCTACAGGGAACTTATGAATAAATCATAGGAAAACCAAAAAATTGAAAATGTTATCTTAATATACTTAATTGATTCAAATTTATCCCAACCTCGTAGTATACATTCCCAAATATCGAATCAGATTTTCCTACCAAATATTGTAATGATGCTAAAGATGATCCATATATTTCTCACTTGAGTCTTTACCTTCATAGTAAATCAAGTCTTATATGAGTTGTAATCCTAGAGGATGTAGGAAAATTTGATTTGATCTAATCTGAAAGGAAATCATATCATAGCGGAACAAAAAGAAAACTCACTAAAAGAAGTCACAACAGATGGAAGATTTGATACATATATACACATACTCTAGTCACCGTGAATGATAGGTCATGTCCCTTCATTAGGACATGACATAATAATTATTATTATTATCTAATTTGGGTTTATTTATATTATTTATGTCCATTACATGGCCTTCCCCTTTAGAAATGCTTTGTCCTCAAAGTATATCTATGGAAAATACTTATATTTTTCTCTTGCTCGATGTCTTCTCATAATCCTTTATTTTTGTAGTTGTGATGGCTGATGATACAATATAACATGAATCATGATGTTTTGAGAAGAATCGTATCATTACGAATGGGTTAGAAAATGCCAAGTCATTCTACAAAATTGTGTGGTAATGACTTTTGTAATTTAGGAAATGGTATGTTTACACAATTGAACTTATATTCAATATAGTAGGATCTTCACTTGACATTGCATATTGATTTTTTCTTTGGTTAGTTCGTTGATGACATTTATTATTATGATGATAATAAGGAATATTTGTATCTTGTATATTGTTATTGGAACCTTTGTCTTTTGATACTTCTAGTGACTTATTGGTTGGCAAGATTTTAACTGGATTTGTATTGGTTCCTTTCTCCATTGTCTTGATTTTTACACATGATGAATTCTTTATTTCAATGATATTGGTCATTGTTTCTTTATCAATCAATGATTCTTTGTTAATGTGTTGATCTATATTTCCTTGTAACAACTTATTATTATTATTTAGCTTCTTGGTTTGGTAAATTAAGCTTTGATTATGATCCCTTAAGCATGAAAGTTCTTCATTGTTCTCTGACTCATCAACTTTTTTTTTAAGGCCTTGATTTTCTAGTTTACCATATGTTAACCTTTTGATTTATTCAAGCAACCTCTAATTAAGGTTTCGTAGGCAATAATTTTCATCATCTTTTCTTGAAAACCTCTTGTTGAGTTTCTCCTTGAGAGCTTGATTCTCTTGTTCTAACTTCTAATTGCATTGCTTCATATCTTTTGGCTTCTTGATTTTTGCAATTAGTTTTTTACTATAATCTTTTAGTCGAGAAATTTCCTCATTTTCTTTCATAATAATTCCTAGTCCAATTTCTTCTTGAGATCTTGATTTTAATGTTATAAATTCTAACTGTAGTATGTTTCTTCCATGATTCATGTGTGCAACTTTTAATTACAAATTTGTAATAATTATGTTTGCTTACTAAAAATTCAAAAAAATCCATGGTTAAATAAGTATATATAGATTCTTCCCAATAAGAGAGCGAATGAAGTGTGGGGGGTCCACTTTGTCAATGTAAATTTAGGTATCCAACTCTCTCTCTCTCTC
>LPNX010389691.1:85350-96201 GCA_001517045.1 Pseudotsuga menziesii
GTGCCTTGAAGCCATACCATGGAACAAAACCATGGACTACCAAATACCATGGACAATGTGCCTTGCATCCATACCATGCAACAAAAGCATGGGCTACAAAATACCACGTATGGAAGAGGGTGGCCTCTCCATTTAATGCTTTTATGATGAATGGAAGAGGATGGCCTCTTCATTTAATGCTTTTATGACTTGTACATCTAAATTCAGATCATATGCCCCCAAAAATTAGAATCACTATATTTTAAAGTTTACTGAAAACCTAAATGTTCTTTGAAATTGACATATTTGTTGAGAAGTTTAGTGTTTCCTTTTAAGATCTAAAAATAACTTTAGAACTATTGCTGTCTCTCATCCTTGAGATTTTTTGTTGTTGTTGTTATTATCTTTTGCATAAAATTCATTATTTGGGCACTCAAATTCTGCTAGGGAACACAAAAAATGTGTATCATGTTCCATTGTTATCTAATGTCTTACTTCACATTGTAATAAATGTTTTATTATAGTACAACACCATATAAATTCATTTTTTAATAATTAAGGAATTAGTTGCTTTACCACTCTTCCCATAGGAATAAAATTACAAAATTATATAAAATGTAATGAAAAGTTGTGGAACTTAAGGATTCCAAACTTCCCTTTTTAGTATTTTCATCATAAGTGGATATTTAGATATTAGATTATCTGTAACATATTCAAGCACCCCTTTAACACTTTCAAGGTGATGAAGTACTCCTTTTACCATCATTAACGAAATTTATTCTATGATACCACTATGTAATGTACCTTCCCATGTTTATGATCGTAGGAGGGGGTAAATACGAAGTTCATGTTCCCAAATTTCACCCCATGGGAAACATAAATAAGAAATGCATGCACAAGTGCATGAATATAAATAACAGTTGAACTAAAACTATAGCTCACACCCACAACATGCATAAAACATAATATTCATAATAGGAAGTAAATATAATCATTTCACATTCATAGAAAAAGAGAACACTTATCTTTTAACAGAAAAATATCAAAGAAAATGGTCATGTAAGAGTGATTTTCCACCCAACCATAGGTATCAACTGAAATACCAACCCAATCCATGCTATGATGCCACTAGGGTGAAGGAAACACCTACAGGCTTTTATCTCTTTGCCCAAAACCCATTTTTCTCATGCTTATCCAATCTTCTCACCACTGAGCAATGACATGGATCTCACTTAGCCATCCTTGCCATGACACTCTATTTAACTTCCCCACATAACACAAGGAATACATTTCCTTTCAATGTTCTATAGTTCCCTAGGAAAATCCAACTCTTACATTGCTTACCAACCTGTGCAGAAAGAGTCCCACCTACTCTGCATTCTTAGAGTAAGTCATGTAACATCAATTCATGGTTTCTCAAACATACAAGAGTATAAAAATAATAGCAATAAAAGGTTCTTGTCTTTCCCAACCTCTATGCTCACCTACAACAAACATCTTCTCTCTAATGTCTGCAATTCCTCTTCACAATGTTAATTTCAAGTTAATTTCACAATCATGTAAGTTGTAATTGAGACCACCACATCGCAACTATGACACCTTTGAATTCTTCATTCAGAATGAATGATAAAACTCCAAAACATATGAAAGGATTGGGGAAAATACAAATGACATTGCTTTTGACCATATAAGGATGACTCTTACAATTGGCTAGACCTATATTCATCCCATGCTTCCATAACTACATGAGAATACTTTCCCCACCAACCTCACACATGCATCCAATGATTGGATTTAATAAGTCAAAAGGAAGTAAATGTCTCATTTAATGCACATGGTATCAAATGGATTAGTTCTGAAGATGACACTTGGTAAAAGAGGATTTAATCTTCGATAGGCCCCCCTTCCTCTTCCCCTCTAGTGTAATCATAGCCCCTCTAGTGCTCTTTACACATTCATATTGGACCATAATATTATCTTTGAAGATAGTATTTACATAGATTTTGAGTCATCGTGACAAGCCAACCACATGGAACACATAAAATACTTACTTTATCTATGCCTATCCATTCACTAGTCAATCCTTAGCCTTGAGCACCACATAATAAATCCATATTATATTATTTACATCATTTACATAATCAGATTTAATGCATTCCAATGGTTGAAAATTAGGGTAATACAATCCCCCCACTTGGAATAACACCATGCCCGGTGTTTCCTCAAAATTAGAACAAAAAAGGATAAGCTTCTCTCTTGGCATCCTCCATATCTCATGTATCCTCATCAGGACCAATGTGCTTCCTTTGAACTTTTATCCATATAATGGATCAGTTCCATAGCAATGTCACTTTCCCATCGAGGATGCATAGTGACTATATTTGGAACTACCCCTTGGGCTCCACTTGGATCACATCCCAATCAATGACATAGTTAAGATCATGTACATATTTCTTAAGAAAAGAAACATGAAAAAAAATTATGAGCTCTAGTGTTAGCCGGCAATCTAATTCTATATGCAACAAACTCAATCCTCTCAAGCACTTCAAATGGCATACAATATCTTGGTGACAACTTGCCAGTACAAATTCCAATCTCCAAGGAAATTTTCCTTGGCCTCACTTGGAGGTAAACATGATCCCCAACCTTAAATTCCATATGCACTCTATTCTTATATGCATAAATTTTATGCTTATCTTGGGATACCTTCAAATTCTGCATAATCTTTTCAACTACATGTTCCATTTTTTTAATCATTTTTATCCTGAACACAAATTTGTTCCCTGGATTATACCAACGCATTGGTGTTCCACACCTTACAGCATACAAAGCTTCAAATGGGCGCATAGGATCAATGATGCTTGATGCCAATTGTTATATGAAAACTCTACCAAGTGTAGACAATCTTCTCACTTGGCTGGCATGTACATCACATACATGCGAAGCATGTCTTCAATTACTTGATTTACTCTTTATTTTTTCCCATCTATTTGTGGATGATAGGTAGTGCTTGAATTCAGTTGTGTACCAAAATATGCAAAAATACATTTCCAAAAGTTAGATGTAAACTTTGTATCTCGGTCGGCTACAATTGCCTTGGGTAACCCATGCAATTTGAATATTTCTTTCATGGATATTATAGTTATCTCAATGATATTGTGAGTATATTTAACTAGAAAAAAATGTGTTTCCTTAGATAATTTATCCACCACAATAATGATTGAATCATGCTTTATGGAAGTAGTTAGAAACCTTGTGATAAATTATATAGTGACCACTTCACATTTTCATTCTATAATTAGCAAATGTTGCAATAAACCTACTAGGTTTTGGTGTTTAGCCTTAACTTGCTAGCATCTCATACATCTGGAAAGATACTTAGCAATATATTTCTTCATTTCTTGCCAAAAATATTGTTTCCTTATTGTAGCAATCATTTTTTTATAGTTTGTATGCCTAGAATATAACATTTTATGGATTTCATCCATAAAACTTATTCTCAAGTATAGAGAATTAAGAGTATGCATTCTATTTTTATAGGTAAGAAGGCCATCTTCCTCCAAATGATAACCTTCATACCTCTTTTCTAAAATATGATGTTGTAATCTATCATTTACTTGCACATAATGTTCATCTTTAGCAATGGACTTAATACTCCTTTGCCTTAAATTTGTTTGACAATTATTAATGGGTTGTACATGCATTACATGCATTTTTTTGGTTGAGTGTATCAACCACTTTATTTTCCTTCCCTTTTATGTGTTTAATTTCAAAATCAAGTTCACATAAAAATTTCAACCATCTAAAATTCCTTTCATTTAATGTTTGTTACTCAAAAAAATATTTCAAACCACAGTGGTCAACTCTAAACTTGATTTTTTCCCATCAAATAATGCCTTCACGTTTTTAAAGCATGCATTATGTCAACAAGCTATAAATCATGGGTAACATAATTCATTTCATGTTATTTTAGTGATCTTGACTCAACGTATCACATGATTGTCTTGGATAAGAGTTGCTCCAATTCCTTGTTTAGATACATCAGTACACACCACAAAATCATTTTTTGGATTTCCAATTTTTATAATTGTAATACTAGCAAGAAGCTTCTTCAACAACTAGAAGCTTTGTTCACATCCTCATATCCAATCAAATTTTATTCACTTATTTTGCAAAGAATTAATGGGGTGTGCGAACTTGGAGAATCCTCAATTAACCTCATATAATATTAAGCAAGACCCATAAAATATCTCAAATGTATAACATTCTTTGTGGTTGGCCAATTCATATTGGCCTCAATATTTTTTGGATCCACATATACTCCTTCCCTTGAAATAATGTAACCTAAATAATGAATTTGTTTTTTGTAAAATCAAAATTTCTTAGCTTTTCATACAATTTATGCTCTCTTAACACTTGCAAAACAATTCTCATATTTTCTTCATTCTCCTCCATTCTTAGAATAAATAAGAATATCATCCAAAAAAACAAACACAAACTTATCCAAGTACTGGTTAAAAATATTATTCATGAGACACATGAAGGTAGTTGGTGCATTAGTGACACCATATGGCACCACCACAAACTCACAGTGCCCATACCTTGCTCTAAAGGTTGTTTTATGTATGCATTATCTCTTTTTTATGACTTGATGGTACCCAAACCTCAAATTAATCTTTGAAAATATATTTCTCTTATTTGATCAAAGATGTCATCAATTTGAGGTAAATGGGTTTTGTTCTTCATTATAACTTTATCTAGTTGTCTATAATCAATGCACAACTTAAGAGCTCCGTCCTTAATTTTCACAAATAGCATTGATCCTCCCAATGGAGACTCACTTCCATGAATATATTTATTTTCTAACAACTCTATCAATTCTAGGGTACTCATTCTATATGATATCTTGGACACTGGTGCATCTCATAGCACATGATCAATTGTGAAAGCGATATCACTCTTTGAAGGAAGTATTGCAACTTCATCAAGGAACATATCATTTAATTATTGCATGACTTGATAATTTCCAAACTTGGGAACTTCATGTTCTAATTTGTCTAATGCATGGGATGCATACAATCAACAACCCTTTCTAGTGAACTTCTTCAGTTGCAAGGCTGAAATATATTGGGGAAACCATCTTTGGAATGGCATGTAATTCCAAAGGGAATTTTAACTTGATATGCTTCTAGCTAGCCTATTCCAATGAGAACATCATACGAACCAAGTGGGAAAATATTCAAAATTACCCGTGTGAAGAGTCCATTTAACTCCAATGTGCATTTCTCCGCCACTTCACTAACTTTTCTCCTAGTGTCAGTTTCTAGTTGGACCAGTCATGATTTCTCGTGCTTTCTTTTCTCAAAAGCACAAATCTCAATATTTCTAGGAGTAACATAATTGTGATTATATCTAGGGTCAATTAAAATAGAAATTGATTGTTTAGGAATCTTACCTTCAACCTCAACCATAGATGATTGATGGTTTATTTAGCAGTCCTCTAGTAGAGGATAGATTCTTGAGATGGTCCTTGATACATCAACCATAGTTTCATGCTCTCGGATATTGTGACCATGTTTGGCACTCCCATCCCAATGTGGATTATTTGTGATCAAGTGATCCTCTCCACATCCCCAACATTGAAGGGGATCCCTTGGCTTATCCCCCACAAATTTTGTTGGCTTAACCTCGTCACGTGATGCTTTCCTTTATTGATTTATAAAATGAGGAGGCTTGAATCATTTCCTCCTTTAGTCAAACTTCTCCTTTGTATTTTCCTTCCATACCTTGTTGTATTTTGGCTTGATTTTGTTTTTTCATAGCAACATTTATCCTTCCTTATAGTCTCATCTAGGGTTTGAAGTTCATCAAACTCAATTTGGTCCATGTATGACTAAGATAGTCCACTTAAAAGATTATGAATTTCCATCTTATAATCATTGAAATACTTAGCATACCTCGGCAGCTACAATAATTTATTTGCATACTTATCCATGGTCATTTATCCCAACTTTAAATCATGGAACTATTTGATTTTATGATCATAGTACCTATTGGATAGATACCTTTGTTGGAAGTAATTGATTTGTTTCTAAACAACCTTTAGTTCATTGATCCTCTTGAATTTCCTAAGGCTATCCCACCATATTGATTCTATGTCATTTAAATAAAATATGGCCACCCTTACCTTCATAATTCCAGAGAAGTCATGGTATTGGAAATAATTCCTCATCCAAAGAATCCAAGTCTCAACTTTTTGTCCAATATTCACTTCACCATCAAAGGTAGGGGGATTGTCCTTCCGAATTTCTCCATGTGAGTTTCCCCTCAAATGTCTCTTCCTCTTGTTCTTGTGATATGAAGAGCTTATATTATTGGTAGAGTACTTATAGGTATATGACTCACTAGTAGAAATTTTTGGAGCATATTACCTATCTCTATAAAATCCCCTTTAGATATGGGACCTCTTATGGTAATTTATCCTTAATATTCTCCCACTCTTATCATCATTATTTGAGTTATGTCTGTGATGAATTCTCCTCTAAATGTTTTCCAAGTTGCGAAGATTGGATGCATTCATCCAATTCTATTTTTCTTGAGCTCTAATAAACATTTCATTATTTTCTCTACAACTTTGTAACTCCACTCTTATACTTTTCATGGTCTCTTCAATATCTAGAGGAGTTACTTGGTTTCTATGACCATTAGATTTTGTCTCTATAATCTCAACATGTATAATGTTTCTCATGGCCTCTATTGTAGCTTCATAAGGATCATGTGCATCATCCATGGTGATAATTTTCTTGGTCCAACCAATACCAAATACCTTTCAAATGCACCATCTTGAATGCCAGCCCCTAACTATCCTTCATGTTAAACTGCATCTACAAAAGTATTCATATAAGAACACTTGTTAGCTACATTACATCCTCGTAAAATTATAAATTAATTTTCATGCATTCTAGAAACTACCCATATTCTGTCAAATTTCGGTAGAGAAAACGGTCAAGTGGAGTTTCATTTTCTTGGCAGCCCAGGTTCAACACCCACTGCTCCTGGAAGGCGACATTTAAATCCAACCATGCTAAGGGTTGGTGCGGCCAGGACAAGTGCGATCCCTGGGTGATTTTGATGGCTTAGATGCCCCTGTATCGTGGTTTCTCAGACCAAAGGTTCACCAACAAGTCACAGGGCACTTAACCAACAAAAACAAAACTACCCATATTCACGATTTTTTTCAAATTAGGGGTACAAGCTCTTTTTTGTTCAATTTTTAGGAAACTCAAAAGCACTCTTTAGATTTTTTGATCATGCACTTTTATTCCTCTATGGACAATATTTCCAATTATTATAACAATATTATTTTATGATCTCAAGTTTAAAGTTATAACATATCTTCCATTCCTCAAACAAGCCACCTAATGATTGTTTAGGATATTTGTATTCCCCTTCTCCTAATGAGCCTAAGAGTGATCTTCGTCATAAAGGAAGAAGATTTTTGCTAGGATGGATTGAAAAATCTCAACCATCTCCACACATAAACAAGAGTAAGAGATGACATAGAGAGTTGTCCCACAGATGGTGTGGATTGATCATAATGTTCCCCAACTTCCAGTCATCGTTGTTCGCACATTGGTACATGTCACTACTACATTTTGACCAAAAATCCGACGGCTATCATGTCGGATTTTCAACACTTCCCTGCCGCATGAACGACACTTTGATTTTTTTTGAACCGTTGGAAACTTTTCGTCGGTGATCCGACACCTAGGTAATCGTCGCTTAAGCGACACCTAAGCAACCGTCGGTTAAATTTACAGTGTCGGTTAAGCGATGGAATTGCTTCGACAGTACTGAAATTTTTTAATAAAATAACTCTTCATTCCGTCGGTAAAACGGCAGCAGTTCCGTTGGATAAGTGATGGGTATCAACTGTGGCTATCGTATAAGTGACAGGATGTTCCGTCGGTTATGCGACGGATATGAACTATAACTGTCAGAAAAGCGACATTTAGAAACGTCGATTAAGCGACGGATAGAAACTATAACTGTCGAAAAAGCGACATTTAGAAACGTCGATTAAGCAACGGATAGGGATATTGAGTGTCGGTTAAGTGACGTTTATGAATGTTTTTAAAAAATAAAAATGCCTACAGAAGCGTCGGTTAAGCGACGTCTGTAGGCTTTTTTTTTTTTAAATCATTTATCAATAAGGCACATGAGCCCTGGCATCTATGTGTAAGTTGGCTTGGTCATTGCCTGCATTCGAGCCTCGAAGTTGGCTCTCCTATCATCAATCAACAGGTTTGGTTCTTTTTCTTGGCCAGGCCAATATTGAGATCTAAGGATGGATTATCGTCAACGGGCTTGGTTAGTTCTGTGCCCCTGCCCCCCCCATTCGACCATTGTTTCTAGAACATGGACAAGGTAAACGTGGGTATGTAAACATCATATATTAAAGCATAGGGTACCATTGGAAAGCAGTTGGAAAACAAACATACCAGATTCAAACTATCTATCAATAATTAAAGCCAATTCTAAGCATAAAATGAAATTTGCAATTGAAGGATCAAAAGCAATAAAGTATAAAGTAGGGAAGTTGGGAAACACAGCCGGGGTTGGATCAAAGGCTAACTGTATGGGAAGTTGGAACTGTACGGGAATAAGGCTAACTATATGGGAATAAGGATTTGGAAAGATAAATTGGTGGTGGTATATATATAGATGCTGATGGTATTCCATCAGGTACTCAACCCACCTGGATAAATAGGTACTCGGCTGCATATATAAAGGATTTGAAAATAGCATATAATTCTGGTGATACTAAACCCACATGGCCCCCAAAGGTACTCGATTGCATATATCTCGGCTGCATCTATAGGGAGATTATTTGTCTATATCAATCCCTTGAATGTGGATCTCAATTGGTACAGGACCCACACCAGGTGGAAAATTGAAAAGCCCATGTGTAGTAGCACCAATCCACTCTCCAAGATCTTTAGCATTTGCAAGTGAAGTGGAAAGCGCAATAATACAGATACGATTTTCAATTTGGTTTGAAATATACCTCATTATAGATACAATTACCTCCAGGATTCGACCACCCTCTCCTCCAATTAAATGAAGTTCATCCACAATGAAAAGGCTGACTTGCTGAACCAGTTTGCGCTGTTTCCATCTCCAAGACAAAGCATCCCATTTCTCTGGTGTGCTTATTATTATCTGGCCCTTTTCAAGGAGCTTCAAATCAGTTGCAGATTCACCTATCAGCTCAACTACTTTCAGTTCCAATCCTTTTCCAAATTTCTACTCCCAATCCCCATATCGCTCTTTGGCAAGAGCTTCTATAGGAGCAATATAGACACATCGAAATACACTGTCTGTGCCTTTTTGATGCAATCGTAGTAAAGCAAACTCAGCACAGATAGTCTTACCGCTACCAGTAGGTGCTGCAACTAAAACATTATCATCTGAGTTATAAAGCACAGTAAATACCTGAGTTTGAATAGGATTGAAGTGTCTAAATTGTTGATAAAGTGCTTCATATGAGGGATTTCTTAACGCAAACACAGGAAGTGGCTGCAAGTCTAGCAACTCAGTTGGAGGTGGGTATTTCTCCGGCAAAATAAGATGTCTAAATGAAACTGGAAATATTGTCTGTGACCCTAACCACTTATCAGATACAACATGAATAAAGTACTGGGGAGGAAGAGGTTCATGGATGGGGACAGTGAAGCTCAGATGATGGTCATCTTCAACAAACTGCATTTTTAACATAAAATATTCATGATGGAGTATATATTCACCATCATTGTCTTCTACTATTATCCAAAAAGGTTCCACATATCCATGAATCTTTTCATCCCACTGAAAATCTGGAGTGATATTTAGTTCTACTTTCAATACAGTTCGTGTTATTGGTTGGACATGAGCAGAAAGATCCAACTTTGGAAAGTGATGGACAAATTTATGAATTCTTTTACCCATCTTTGGAAAACGAATGAGATCCCCAATCTCTTGAGCAGAGAGATCATAGTATCGATCCCAAGCTAAATATTTCTTTTCAATTTTGGTCAAAATATCATTTGGGATGCCTTTGAATTGACGAAGAGGAGTTTGAACACTCCACATGCGCCTGTTAACCATTCTGCACAGATTAAGAGCTCTTTCGGCTAACTGAGCCCATCCTCTTTTTAGGACAATCTCAAAAAGCACCCTCATCAAATGACCTGCACTCTGAAAGCATAACCAAAAAATTAATACAAGAGATAACGTAGCAATTCTTTGACAATAAACATTATTGCAAAATACTACATATAGTTCAACAGTAATCAAAACCCAAGTACTTTTTTCAAGCATTAAATAGAAATGTACTGTAGACTGATATATTTTTGATTAAGCATTTCTAGCAGCAAAAAACAAGGTAAAAACAGCAAACAGTTATAAAAATCTGACAGTAATTTTGGTCAAGCAGACCCTGGAAAAACCCCCTAGGGGAAAAAACAATCAAGAGAAAATTTATTATCGAGCAGGGATGTCAAGGATTTGTTAAAGCCCTAAATTAGCTAAAACCAGAAGTACAATTTTGATAAGAATTGAGGTTATTGGTTCCTTTCTAAAGGGCTAACATCATTAAAATTAGGGCTGCCATCACCTACAACAGGTCTAACGTCATCATTTGAAGGTAAACAGTGGGCTGCATTCAGCATCTAGAGAGTTCATCTCTATTTCTCTTACAATAGTCAAAGGTTATAAGCAGTTAGAGTTGATCAACAATCAGAGGTTAATGATGGTAGTCAGGACTTATTACAGTCATGATGAAGGAAGATTCTACAGTCTTTTACTTCAACTGAAAAGATAAGTACTTGGTCT
>LPNX010389702.1:0-39896 GCA_001517045.1 Pseudotsuga menziesii
AGCAAAGAACCTACCAATTTTTAACTGTCGTGGCTTAAAGCTCTGTTTTAAGGTAGCAACGGTCTCTCCTCAGGTATACAAGAGTCTCCAGATCATCTTCTTAACCGTAAACGAGAGAATTAAGATGCCCTAATTTTCTGCTGACATTAAAAATGTTGTCTTCTCTTCACAGGAACACGATCCACTTCTTTAGCATTTTGACTCTTCTCCACGAACTCTCCTCTGCTATAATAATGCATGTAGAATGAGAAACTTGACAGTTTTATCCGAGATTTGCTGATCTTGTCCAACTGATTCCACGTTTTTAGCAATGATGAACTTGCTTTGGCTGCGTGACTGATAACTGCTAAAATACGTGTCTAAACTGCAGTCACACGTGTTAAAACACCTTGCAAAATACAATCAATCACTTCCAGATGAAAACCATGATGAAAATCTGCAAAAATATCAGAAAAACAAAGGGCCACGATATTCTTGTAGCGCGCCCTTTGTTAAATTTTCCACCAGCGCTACAAGAATAATTGCTAAGCCAAATTTTCACAGTTTTGCAACTTTTTGCCAATTTGTTGAAGGTTTTGAAAGCTGCTAGGTTTAGAAAATAGGTTTAACTAGTCTCTCAACACATTAATGAATCAACCTTTGAACATAAGACCTTCTTTACCCCTTTTAAAACATAAAAATACCATCAAAAATCAAATAAAATCTAAAAAGATTGTGTTCAAAACCTATTCAATCACCAATAGAGTTTCTAAGGAGACCAAAACTGAAAATTAAAACCAAAAATTTAACTGAGGTAGATTGAAAAACAAACCAAAACTGGAGAAAATAAACCAAAAATTGAAGGAAAAATTTATTGACTCAACAGCTATCAAGTGAAAATACTCTAATAGCTGATGGATTCCTCAAGTTGGATCACTGCTGTTTCCAAACGCTGCTACAGGTCTGCTCAAGACAACTATTTATTGTTAAATTTTTTTGGGTATTTATAAGTAGTTTTTTGTTTTTTCATATAGAATTATAAACTCCATATTACATTAACATAATAGATACTACAAATTAAAAGATAAAGAGGGCATTCATTGTTAATATCTTTTGAGGTATTTATAATTAGTTTTATTTTTAATTTTTTTATAAACTTTTAAACCCCATACTACATTAACATGATATACTTCTCCACTTATTGGAACCTAAGCCTCCTTTGAGAGATCAATGACTTTCACCAAATCACCTAGACTAAATCCTTTAAAGTTGATAGGATTATCAGATATAACTTAGTCTAATCTATTCAAGTTGTCACAACTCCTTTCCAACTAAAGATTCACCTCACAGGTCCTATGACAACAACTATATATATATTTATTATGAAATAAAGTTTGTTAACACAATTGTAATTCGGAGTTGTTTTATCAATGAGGACCTACTTAGTCTAACCACACTGGGTAAGTAACGTAGAATGAAGAGTTCCACACAAGAGACCCAATTTTTCATTTCCATCCTTTTACTTAGTCCAAGCATTGGGGTAAGTAGTGTATAATGAAGCCACCCAATTTTTCATTTCCATCTTTTAAACCACTTTGAACTAGATTTGGAAGGACATTAAGGTAGATAATCCAATGAGAGAAATAGTGGAAGATCTAATTTTTCATTTCCATCTTTTAAACCGCTTTGAACTAGATTTGGAAGGACATTAAGGTAGATAATCCAATGAGAGAAATAGTGGAAGATATAATTATTGACTAGGACTGGGATTTGCTCGATATCAACCACTGTGAACTAGATTTGGAAGGACATTAAGGTAGATAATCCAATGAGAGAAATAGTGGAAGATCTAATTATTGACTAGGACTAGGATTTGCTCGATATCAAGCCATCCAAAGTCACTACTGGTAACCACAATACATTTCCCACTTCCTTCTCATCACTGATAAAATAAATTTTGTGCCCCGTATGACATTAAGAATGGACAAGATCCTACAACCATTTATAATATTTTCATGTGGGAATATATCGTTTGAATATTGGCGTGAACACTACATATTCACAGAAATCCTAATATGTGAAGACATGGAATTGCTGTTGCAAGTGAACTCCCTCTACTGAGCTGCATAGAGACCATAGATTCATAGATTGGATGCTAGGAAAAAGATTGCACTGTGTGAAGAGTTGTGGAAAATCTAAAAGAATTTGAAGCCAACAAAGAAGCCGAGTCACCGATTTGAAAAGGATTTGAAAAACGAATTTGACGTGATCTGAACACTCTGTGATTTGAATCCAATTTGTGTGGAGTTTGTTGAGTGAAATTCCCATGAATTCAATGATGAAGAATGATGTGTGCAAAAAAATAAGTTTGAACTCATGCACGGTTGCGCCATTCCTTGGCTGCCATTCTACCTCAGCAAAATATTACTATTGTATTTTTTTTTTAAAAACACATTTAGCCGTCGCTTAAGCGACGGTTGGAAGACGATTTTTTTTTTAAAGCTTCCAAACCGTCGCTTAACCGATGTCTTATCCGTCGCTTATGCGACGTCTTGCAGGCCATTTAAAAAAAAAAACATCAAAACCGTCACTTAGGCGACGTCCTGTAGGCCATTTTTAAAAAAAGAACTTCAATACCGTCGCTTAACCGATGTTTAGTGAGCTATTTTAATATGAATTGTATGTTGGATAACCGACGATTTAGATTTAACTGACGGTAAACTAATCTGTCGCTTAACCGACGGATTGGAAAGATGTCAGATAACCGATGGAAATCCACCGACGCTTAAAAAAAACTCATAGTGTCGTACATGCGACAGGGAAGTGTCGAAAATCCGACAATACGGCCGTCGGATTTTTGGTCAAAATGTAGTAGTGTCACTCTCATAAAACTAGCTAGGGAATTACAGAACCCAAAAGGCATAACCAACCACTCATACAACCCTTATTCTGTCTTGAAAGCGGTCTTCCATATATCATCTTTAGAAATTCTAACTTGATGGTAACCACTATACAAGTCTAAGAAAAATAAACAATTTTTTTAATTGATTAAGCAGATAATCAATAAATGGAAGTGGATACCTGTTATTTACCATGATCATATTCAAAACCTGGCAGTGGATGCACGTTCTCCAAGCTCTATCCTTCTTTGGCACCAACACAATTGTGAACAACATGGTGAAGTGTTGGGAATGATAATTCCTCTTCCAACCAATTCCCAAATCTACTTATTGATCTCCTCACTCTACATCATAGACATCCGATACATGCCAATGTTTGGAAGTGGCACATCTTGCTGCAGCTGGAATTCATGTTGAACCCCTCTTTTGGGTTGTAATCCTGTTGGTTCCTGAAATACTTCATCATATTCAGAAATTATTTTAAACATTTCAGATTTATGCTTTGGATCACTCCCTACAAAGGATTTGGATGCATCGTCATTATTTTTTTGACATCAATCATCATCAACACAAAAATCTTGCTAGCATTCACTAACATTTTCATTTGACTTGAAAAGATTAGTGACAGGCTTGTTTTCATTCGATGTGCATGTATAACATATTCAATACCATCTTTAAAGGGATGATATTGATTCTTCTCCCTATAGAATATAGTCTTACGATCATACAAATATGGGTTATCAAGTACAATTCCACATATATCCAATAGTACTACATCAAACTCTACCTCATCCTTAAAATTATCAGAAATTGCAAACTTTAAAATGCACTTTTTGGTTACTTGCAATTGTGCATCATTAGTAACCCATATTAATGGGTATGTTTTTTCATGAGGTATAGTAGCTAAATCCAATTTCTTTCCCACCTCTTCAGAAACAAAATTGACTTGTGACCCACTATAAAATAATACATCAATTTTTGTATGTTTTGTAATGATTCTAACATGAAAGAGTTGGTCTCTTTTCTTTTCATCCTAACTAGAAGAAGACTGTACATCTACACTTGTTCTTGAATGATGAGAAATAGATATACCTTCACCCTTACCTTGTATTCCAACAGTTGAAAGCTTAGAATCATCACTAGAGTTTGATCCCACATCCCGCAGCACTACAACAACCTTCTTTGCTTTTCCTTTATCCTTGTACCCTCCATACTTCTTTGGTCTTAATTCTAGATGTAATTTCAATCATTTTGAAACATCATGTCCGTTGTTGCAATGGGAACATGTGGGATTCTCATCGTATTTATTAATAGTGGTTGTCTTATTACCTTTCCCCTGCCTTTGATATGTCTTTCCTTTATCTTGAAAGGGTTCTTAGAATAGTTATTAGCAGAATCCTTCCCTTTAATTTCAATATGGGTGGCTTGTACACATACTTCATTCAGATTTTTAGGATTATACATAAAATTAGTATGCCTTAAGTAGCCATGTAAACCACCTATATATTTAATAAGGGTTTATGTGTATATAGAGGAATACCCAACACTAAATCCCTTTTCCTAAACTCTTGAATGTAATATTGAACACTCTATCCTTTTCCCTATTTAAATATTTTCCAATTCATCATAGCCTGCTGCATATACCCAAGTGTATATTATTATTATTTCAATGTTGGAACAAAATCATATAATGAGGAAATCGCCTTACCTTTAGTAAGCAAGTCCTCCTGGATTTCTCTCTCCCTCTATACAAGAGTAGTTCCTCTAAGTCGTGATGAGTCTAACTGAATTTTGGTTTCATATCCTGGAAACTTATGGATTCTACAGTAAACTTCAATTTTCCAAACCCAATCATTTGGTTTTTAAGAATAATTTTATCTGTTAAACATATGTGGATTATACTTGATGTCAAGATTCAACAGTTGGGTGTTCAGATCAATGTTCTCTGAGTTCTTTTTATGTGAAACTGATGAAGAACTATAAGAAATAGTATTAGAAGAGGATGATGATGATGAAGTCGATGAAGAATGGGTAGTATGAGTAGGATCTCATCCATTACATTTGTTTCAATAATTACTCCCCGCTTCTTTTATCTGCTTCCTTATCTTCTTTGATAATTTGAAAAAAACTTATCTACCTTGTCATCCATATGGTAGACAGATTTATGAAAAGCATTTCCATCCTCTATTACATAATCTTTTGTTATTTCCATTCTACGGTGCACCCATCCAATTTCTGTATTAAACAGATCAAGTTATCCTTTACTAGTTTGAAGATTTTCCCTAGTTAGCATTCACGGACTCACAGTTCTTGGGTTAACATGTGATTTGATACCACTTGATCCATAAATTCCAAAAGGATCTTTAATGTGAATTGTGCTAAATGTTGAATTAATAGGACGTAACAATCTTAAGGATAATTCTTCAACTAAGAATTGTACCCACAAAATTGAAGACAGGAAATCGATAACAGAGTTCAAAAAAATGCCTACTTCTCTGGGTCCACTTTTAGTGTGACCGATTGATTATTTGTTCAAATGAAAAGGTTACAATGAAATTGAGAATTTATAGAGACAAGAATGTGCTTAAGAACAACAATTTACCCAATGTGATACCTCAAGCATTCATGTGAAACACAATATCCTCAAGCATGGGAACCATATGCCATCCACAGTCTGAATGAAATGATGACCAATTATTTCTTTATCTCTATGTTCGATCTACTCATTATACTCATCCTCTCTTCTTCCTCTGTTCTAACCAATCTTGTCCACAACTATTAAATAGAAGGAATTGACCAATAGAGATCCATGGATAAAGTGCCCAACTTGAACAAAATCAATATCAATGTCCAAGATATCGTGAATGATAAAAATCCATTCCCAAACTAGAAGTAAAATGACATGAATAGTTGATTAAATCCACAAATCCACGTCCAAATATATTTGCAAATCCAAAAAAACCAAATTCGCAGTTGAAATCCACAGCTTACACTGGAACCATTGATCAAATCTTCTGTAAATCAATCTAGACCGTTAATATGCAATCCACCAACTTCCCACTTATGAAATTTCGCTGTCAACTTGTGCCGATGCTGACCCTTTGACGCCAACTTGTTTCCACTGTTCTGACTCGACATCGAAAGTTGGTAGTTGGAACAAGGAATGTTGCTTCCCCAACTATCCTGCTGACTTCCGACTCTTGGCTACTGACGTCAAAGGTTGGTACACTAAAATCCAATCGACCAACAATATAATCTGATTCCCAACTCCCGACCACTGACACCGGAGGTCGATAGTCATTGCTATGAACTAAAATCCAACAATAAGCATGTTGACTTTTGACTCCTGACTGCTTCATGCCAAAAACTTCAAAGTGACCAAATTTTTTCATCTGAAGCCTAAATTTGACAAAATGGATATTGTTGGAAAGCTCTTGGCGAGCACTATATATTAAATTTAATGAAGCATAAGATCTCTAGGCCTGCATGAATTCAATGAGAAAAGAAGGTTTCAAAAGAGAGAGAAGAATTTAGTAAAGATTGATCAATAATTCATGGAAAATTAAACACACATGAGACCAATAATTGGAAGAATAAAATTACAGCTGTTAACCAGTAAAAAATATGTAATACAATGGTGTTACATATAGGATAATTCAAATTCCTAAGATAGGATTCAAATATACCGACTTAGATAGAATCTGAAGCTAACTTAGTGTGGAAGAATCACTACTAGATCTCACTAATGCAACTCCAGATCAATGAATCAGTTCACAACTAGTTAACTAATGTAGGTAGGTGAGAAAATGCACCTTACCTCCCTTGAATCATGCAAACTGGTGCTAGGATGAATGAGAGTGAAATAAGTAATGGAAATCAGAGCATAACTGAACATGGACTAGGGTCAATTGCTGGAGATTGTCGGCGACACTCAGAGTGGGTTCCTAAATAATAGGAATTGATCCCTAGAGCTCCTAAACTCATGAAAACAAGTGCTCCTAAATAATAGGAATGGATCCTTGGAGCTCCTAAAGTCATGAAAACAGGTGCATTGAGTGGTAGGTGTCCCCCAGGTGAGTCCCTCATGCACTAGTGAAGTGGTAATGACCTTTTAAGCTAGGAAAAGACAAATAGACTATGGTGGTAAAGGGAGGATTAATTCATAATCCTAACACCCCCCCTTAATCTTAACTTGGACAACTTTGGACCTGGAAACTAAGACCAAAGTTCACCCATACAATCTAAATGTAAAAATGTCTTCTTAACAAACCAAGGAAATGGGGAAAACCTCATGGGAACCCCCCCATCCCTGCTCAAAATAAGAAGGAAAAAACAAGATCAAGCTTTTATACTAAGAGAAAAAAATTATTCTTGAGTAAAAATGTCATGTCCCCGTCCCTCAACCGGCGAAGAGGACGCGACGAGCACATCGAATACAACCGGGCAATAGCCCCATGAACATAAACAGAAAATCAAATGCTAGAATTAAACAATTACAAGCATACACAGATGCATTTATCTTCAATCATACAGCGGAAGCACACATACTCATAAGCCAGCATTCAACAAGTTCATTATAGTTCATTTAACATCGATATAAATTGCAGAGATGAAGTAAACAGCGGCACTTATCTATTGATGAAGAATTTCACCCGCAACCAGCTACGTCGCTGCAACGTTCCACCCAACCATAGGCCAGCTTGCTCATCAATCTCTCCGCAACGCTGCCACCCCCGAGCTGGGCATGATTCCTCCGGAATAAGGGTCAATTGCAGGCTTAGACATAGCCAAGGGGACACATAACAGCCAAACCAACACTGCTGGGTTTCACAGGCTTTCAATAGACAAGCCAAACCAGCACAGCCTGAAGGCTAACCATTGCACTCCGACAACCAATTAGCTATCACAGCTCAAACAGGGAAAAACGAATTACACAGCCCCAACAGCAGTACAGCAAACAAAATGAAATAGGAACGAATTTACAGTTTTCCCAACCAATGTGTGAACAGAACCCACGAATTAGCCTGTGGGTGAAGGATACGGCCACCCTATTCACAATTCGCCCAAGGAAATACTGCGTGGATAAATCCAGCAAAATACCAAGCGTGAAGATGGAAAATGGGAGGAAATCCCTCTGCGTGAGGATGCACAGCCGTAGAGACCCTGCATGAGGAGAAAACAACTCCGATTTTGCTCGTGGATGAACAAAACATCAGCAAGGACGCGAATTACAGTGCGTGGGTGCTTCAGCAACTCGTGGAGCCCCAGAAAACGTCTGCGTGAGACTAAAATCGCCCAGAGCCTGTGCGTGAGAAGCCAATAGACCAAAATCGTGGTGAGAGTGTAAAACTGACCAGGGAAGAGTGCGTGAGGGAGAAGAATGGGCAGACGTGGGTGGAGTGTGGATGTGGGTATGGAGCTGACAGCCCTGCCACCCCACTCCCAAAGGCAATAACTGCCCTCAACCACTCAGCCATATCTCCTCAACCACCAGCTCTGAAGCATTAAAGAGGTTGACAAGGTTGGGTGAGACAAAAAGGTGGCAAATCAACAAGGTAATAAAACATGGGTTTTTCCCCCACCCCTTATCCTTCGGAACCATGCCCTTTTCATTCAACGTTGCACTGCCGTAGCTGGTTGTGGTTTATTTTAATTGATGTGCGGGTTTACATGATGCCAACTTAAAATGTGCCGGATAGCACAACATACCATCGACAATTATCCCCATTGCCGAAACATACACAGCCAAATCGATGGTGGGGCTTTTGCCTTGAGCTCCTCACCATGATTAATTACAATATATACATCATGCAAACGGGGTCAAACCCGGGGATGTGACAAAAAACTTGTTAAAATATTTCTACAATGCATCTCTGTGTGCACTAGTTTCCTAGTACTATGCATGTGAACCTATCCACCTTATTCAAATCCGATGATAGATAGGAGAATAAATGTTTCCTTTGTCTCTTCTTTTTGGAGGAAGAGTGGCATGAATCAATTTGTTCTTTAGTGAGTAGAATTGTTGATCAGAACTTACCATCATGTAGCATCTCTTTGGGATTTTGTAGCACCTCTCTAGAAGAAGTGAATTTACTTGACATATCACAAGGATCTCTTTTTGAAACTGAGATATTATTCTCTTGATGTCAGATGACTCTCCAATCATGTTCCCAACTAACTAATTAAACTTTTGATCCCATTTAGGCATAGGATTGGGATCAGGGAATGGATATGGATCACGATCTGATTGAACTTCATCTTCAATTTCATAAACTGATTCAACGAGGTCCTCTACTTCATATTATGATTCTAAAACATTAATGGAAACATTGTCATATGAAAAATATTTTGGTAGGATGAATTTACCTTCCCTTTCAAGTGGCAACTGAGATGACACTAGATCTAAGTATGGAAGGACGTGTGAGAACTCATATGCCTTAGAGGCATGGTTTGCAACAGCTTTCGCTATAAGCTTCCCAGTTGAGATATATGATATTTACACCGAGTCAGGACCAAATACCACTCTCTTTGGTGATCCTATATGAGTCATCTGGTATACATACAACAAATTTGCTGGTAAGAAGGGCACATAGAGTACATTATTGAATACTCCATGCTCTAACTTGATTGAACCCTTTCCTTATCTTGGATTTGAGTGTCATCTCCCATGTGAATAATATGACTATTAGTAAGTTGTAATGAAGAGAATGATTATTTGGATGCAACCATGTGATTGGAGGCTCTTTAATCAATGAGGAAGGCATGTGATTTTGAAAAATCAGCCTTTAGTGCATGTCATCTCTCATCATGATCTTCAGTATTGTCTCGAGAGTTGGCCTTCCTTGTGCCTTCAAGGAGGGAAATATTGTGCTTCTTAAGGAGTTTTGACATCTGGTCTATGTACTTCTTCATACAATATTTCTCTGTATGGTTTCCTTTCTCACTATAGGAGCACTTTCCCTTGTCAAACCTATGATGTTTTTCCTTCTTAGAGCTCGAGGATTCATCTGTTGGATCAAACTCTTCCTTAGGTTTGAATTCAGTATTGCTTTTTTATTTTCATTTATGCTTCCTCCTTGCTTGTGCATTGTTTGTCTCACCAGCCAAGAGAGCTTGATTTTGAGAGGATCTGAGGTCTCTTATCTGTATTGGCTTGTCTTGTTCTTATATTAGAGACTCTATGAAGGCATCAAGGGATGTCATTCACCAATTGGGAATATTCAATATCCTAGAGTGAAAGGTAGATACAAACACTAAGAATTATGGGCCAAGTTTGCTCAGAATTGAGAACACCAATAGCTCATCCTTATTTTTAATCCCACATTGCTTGCATTGCATGACCAACGGATTGAATTTTGAGAAAAAATGATGTATAGTTTCGAATTTGTTGGGTTGTAGTAATATCAAATCATTCTCTAGGATATGGCCCCTCATCTCATCTTGTTTTCCAAACAAGGATTTGAGCTTCTCCCATACTTCTTATGGTGTTCAAAAATCCATCAAGGTGAAATAGTAACTCTCTGGAGATGTGGATGTACATGAAACCAAATGATTCATCAAGATTGTTCAGATACTTCAATTTTTCATGATGTTGACGAGGTTCAACCTCTCTTCCCATGGTGACCTTGTACAAAACCTTGTTGAGTAAGACAATATGCATTTAATCCCTCCAATCAAAATAATTGAAGGGTGTGAGAATTCTGGGTGTCAAAGATGCTGATTTCTCCATCTTACAGCTTCAAGAAACATCTAATGCTTCATAAAATATTCAATGTACCTGCAAAAACACTGCAAAACACTTCAATTCATAATTAAACTGATTTAAACACTCTCTACTTTGACATGTGCACTTTCTCTAGGTACATCACACCTGACTAGACTTCTATGAACCAAATCCAGATGGAGCAAGCCAAGAATATCAAGAATTATGTGGAACCCAATTGTTTTTGGTGCATCAATGGAAGTTTCTAAGGTTTGAAGCTGACTTGGATACATGCTCTGATACCATGTTAAATTTAATGAAGCATAAGATCTTTAGGCCTGCATGAATTCAATCACAAAAGAAGGTTGTAGAAGAGAGAGAAGAATTATGTAAAGACTAATCAATAATTCATAGTAAATTAAACACACATGAGACCAATAATTGGAAGAATAAAATTGCATCCATTAATCAGTAAAAATTGTGTAATACAATGGTGTTACAAATAGGAGAATTCAAATTCCTAAGATAGGATTTGAATCTACCAACCTGGACTGAATCTGGAGCTAACTCGGTGTGGGAAAATCACTACCAGAGCTCACTAATGCAACCCTGGATCATTGAATCAATTCACAACCAGTTAACTAATGTATGCAGGTGAGCAAATGCATCGTTGCTCCCTTAAATCATGCAAACTGGGGCTAGGATGATTGAAAGTGAACTAACTGATGGAAATCACAGCATAACTGAACATAAATGAATAATGATTAGGTTCAACTACTGGAGATTGTTGGTGGTACTCAGAGTGGGTTCCTAAATAATAGGGATTGGTCCCTAGATCTCCTAAACTCATGTAGACAAGCACATTGAATGGTAGGTGGCCCCTAGGTGAGTCCCTCATGCACTAGTGAAGTGGAAATGACCTCCTAAGATAGGAAAAGACAAATAAACTATGGTGGTAAAGGGAGGATTAATTAATAATCCTAACACTATGTAACTGTAACCTTCCCTTAAGAAATTGAAGAAGATGAAAATTGATCAAATCGAAGATCCTCCTCGTTTAGAGGGACAACTCAATTCCACATAAGATAATTGTGCTAAGTTTACGTTCACTAATATTTCATAGATTCAATAATGATATCTCCACATAAGAGTCTCACAATATCCCATGACCAACAACCTCAAGATTGTAACATAGAGTGGTGAGCATAGAAAGGTGCCCTCGTCGGTGAGACAAAAGACAAGTTGTGAACATGAAAATTAGGTTTAGGGTTTACTAACTAGAAGAGAGATTATTCATGTGGAAATGAACACTTATATGGAGGCGGTATCAACACACATAAAAATAGATCTCAACATCGTGGAGGAATGCACAATAACAATGTGAGCAATCTATATCATGGAGAGAGCAGTCACAAAACATGTAGAGGATTGAAGGAGTAATGGTAGGGAAGAACGTTTAACTCTAGGAAGAGCATACTAAGGATTGTGAAGATGGAAGAGGGAAAGGAAAGTGAGTGAGCAGTATGGTAGCCAAAAGGGAATAAACTACGCAGGGAACAAAATTCCAAAGCTCAGAACAACAGAAGTTATGGTAGACAACTAGGCTCTGTTACCATTGTTGATTGGATGATTCCTGAATTGATTTCATTATCTTAGAATGTTGAAATATTGTAAATTCAAAGGATATTCTAGATTTATTTTACTGATGTAACCCAAGGGAGATGTTCTTATTCCTCCGTCGGAATGTCACTATTGTAATTGGTCATCATAGAGTCATGAGGTAAAGCCTCCATTGCAGGTCCAATCATTAGTAACTTAATGAATAATATAAAATACTATTTTGAGTCTTCCTAGGTAAAGTCAACCCAGATAGTTTAGTGGGGATGACTTGTTTAGGGAAAAATTCAGTTGCATCAATGTGTATAAATAGAAGAGCTATTATTTTTATTCGAACACAAACTCACTCACTTGTGTAGTGCATAGGGGAGAGAGAGAGAGAGAGAGAGAGAGAGAGAGAGAGAGAGAGAGAGAGAGAACATCAAGGAGGAGAATACCTATTTTGGGGTTATATATTATACATATTATACATATGAATTTTTGCTAGGTTTTCTTCCCATTGAGGGTTTCCCAAGATAAATATTGTGTCTATCTTGTGATTTTGTTTCTTTCAGTGATATTTCATATGCTATTGCTGTGAATTTTAATTGAAAACTAATGATATCTAGTGTAGCATATGAAATATTAACATGCAAAAGCATTTATTTATACATATTATATGGCTCTTAGGATTCACCATCCAACATGCCTCTTGGATTCCTACATAGACCGGTTGTCTTCTTATTTTGTATTTACATTATTTACAAATTACGTGGAACCATAATCCTGAGGATTAGGTTTCCAACAAATATCAACCCCTATTTCCTACCTTGTACATTGCTATACATTCTTTGTCATAGAAGTATATTATATAATTCTTTTATAAAATACCTACTTCTAAAAAGAAATTAATTTAATATGACTTTTTTTTCATTTATTTCTTTGATCAACAGAGATAGATATGCAATACATTTCTATACTATTGTCGACAAATATAAGAAAATAGATTTCTACCATCTCGCACCCTTCTTCTTTATCACACGTGGTCAACGCTGAAGTTTATTTCTAAATTAAAAGCACTTCTAAAACACATTATTCATATCCATAAAAGAGAGAGAATGAGACTAATAAGACAAGATTGTTTTTGTTAAAATAAATATCTTATTCCAAACATAGATCTTAAATGGCATTGTCGATGTCCTAGATCATCTTGTTTATATAAATAGCTTGTAATATCTTTATATACTCTTCAAAGTTACTTTGGAGTCTTACAATGCACACACAATGTTTACATGTGTTTCCATAAATAATGTTTAAATCCCTCGACATTTAACAAGCTCATGTTCCCTTTACTTAAAAGGAAAACTAAACCTATGGTTGATATGGTTTTTACATTGCAAGTATAAATTCAATATAGCTAAGATAATATAATATTTTATGTCTTTCTCTTCTTTTGCACAACTTAAGTTTTTTGGGGGTGTTTGAGGTCATGCAACACACATGACTATGAACTCATACTTGTTTTTTAAAAGAGAATGATCATACTTGCTCGTTGTTTTTCAAAAGAGAATGAATGCACATTTCTTTGCATTTTATGTCAATTGCTAGTTTATTGCACCTGGAGAGAAGCGATGTGTTGTATGGGGGAGATCCTGTCATTGCACCAAGAGAAATGAGGTGCTCTCCAACCCAGTATGGGGAAGCTCCTGTCACGTTATGCTAGCCAACATATATAAAACATATTTTTAAAAATGAAGAATATAAATTAAACATATAGACCTAAATAAAATAAAATAAACCTATGGTTGATATGTTTTTCACATTGCAAGTATAAATTCAATATAGCTAAGATAAGATAATATTTTATGTCTTTCTCTTCTTTTGCACAACTTAAGATTTTTTGGGGGGATATTTGAGGTCATGCAACACACATGACTATGAACTCATACTTGTTTTTTAAAAGAGAATGATCATACTTGCTAGTTGTTTTTCAAAAGAGAATGAATGTACATTTCTTTGCATTTTATGTCAATTGCTAGTTTATTGCACCCGAAGGGAAGCAATGTGTTGTATGGGGGAGATCCTGTCATTTCACCGAGAGAAGTGAGGTGCTCTCCAACCCAGTATGGGAGAGATCATGTCATCGTAGGCACGTTATGCTAGCTGACATATATAAAAAATATTTTAAAAAATGACAAATATAAATTACATATAGACTTAAATAAAATAAAATAAAAATTAAACTAGCATAGATCCATTTTAAACTCTGATATATCAAGTATCTAGAGGGATCCAAATGGTTAAAAAGTGTACATCTCAAGAAAATCGGTGCTTGATAGATCTGGGTTTCACGTTTCCAAAGTGTTACCTTTTTTCATGGGTTCACACATACATCCACCAAATTTATCTTACTTTTAAATCAGTTACTTGTACATCATGAGTGAGCCTAATGGTTAAGAGCATGTGTTTCCTCTTAGGAAGTCACACTTTCAAAGATAGAAGGAGATCGTGTACGTGATAGTGTATGTACACCTCTCTAGACTTTAAAAATAGATTATTATTAAATTATTATTATTATTATTATTATAACAAAAAATAAAATTGGTTAAAAATAGATTATTATTATTGTAACAAAAAATGAAATTTGACCCATAAAATAGACTTTTAACCCATGGTATTTTAATATGGAGTAAGTTATGGTGAGACCTCTCCATTATCCCTCGACACTAAAGTATGCTCTTCCAACAATTTTAACCAAAAAGTAAATCTAAATAATATAAAGTTTAGTTTACTCTCTTTTATTAATGAAACACATTTACCATTTACTCATTTTCTTAATTAATTACAAACCTCCTCTTATACACATGATTTTGTTTACCCATTTTTAAACTAATTATAAATATAACCATATATTTACATTAGCCCATAAGTTGAAAGAATGAGGTTCCCTCCATCCACTTAGAAAGCCCACGTGTTGGCAACGAGCTTCTTAACCTAATATTTAACCCAACACTATGGCAGTCAACCGACCAGCTTCGTCATTGGAGGAACCCAAAATTTTTCCAACTTATGAGCCTGAGCCTGAGCTTGGTATCTAGCCAGACCTTAACGATCATATAAAGGCAGGATCTAGCTGAACCTCAATGATCATATTCGGAAATCCTTGCCCCGGAGAGTCATGGAGACTAAATAAAGCTCTAACCATGGAAATTGATAAATGGGGTAAGGCATTAAGAAGGGCTTATAAGGCTGTATTGGAGCTAAAAGTCACTGCTACTCACGATTTTGATATCGAGGATGCTGGTGTCTCTCATGCTACGGGTTTCGTCGTTGATAAGCAACGGGGGATTATTCTCGCTAACCGGCATGTCGTGCAGCCTGGTCCAGTTGTTGTCGACACTGCGTTCGTCAATCACGAGGGGATTCCCGTTTGTCCTCTTTATCGTGATCCTGTTCATGATTTTGGATTTTTTCGTTTTGATCCCGCAATGCTTCACTTTATGGAAATTGACGAAATCCCTCTTGCACCAGAAGCTGCAGCTGTTGGATTGGAGATCCGTGTGGTGGGTAATGACTGTGGGGAGAAGCTTTCCATTATGGCAGGAACCCTAGCCCGATTGGATCGAAAGGCCCCTTTTTATAAGGCTGATGGGTACAATGATTTCAATACATTTTATATGCAGACAGCTTCAGGGATGAAAGGAGGCTCAAGCGGGTCACCAGTAATTGATTGTGAAGGATAAGCAGTTGGATTAAACGCAGGGAGTCAAATTGAAGGTTCTATTGCATTTTTCCTTCCATTGGATCGAGTAGTAAGAGCTTTGGAAATTTTGCAGAGGTGTAAGGATGAAAGTGGAATATGGCAAGCAGCTCATATTCCTCGAGGCACACTCCAGATGACCATTTGTCACAGAGGATTCGAAGTGGCAGATGGGTTAGGGCTTCAAAGTAATACTGAACAATTAGTAAGACAGGCTTTTCCTGCCGAGACGGGAGTTCTTGTTATAAATTTCGTGGTGCCAGGAAGTCCCGCTGAGAATAATTTAGAACCAGGGGATGTACTTGTCCGTGTGAATGGTGAGATTGTAACAAATTTCTTGTAGTTGGAAAAAATGGTCGATGATAGTGTTGGAAAGGTGATCGATCTAGAGGTTGAGAGGGGTGATGTTCCTGTAAAAGTTACTGATTTGAAGGTCCAAGATTTGCATTCTATAACTCTTGATTCTTTCTTGCAAATAAGTGGTGGCGTGTTTCATCCTCTATCGTACCAACAAGCAAGGAATTTCTCCTTTAAATGTGGTCTACTTTATGTTGCACAACCAGGGTATATGTTGTCAATGATAGCCAAAACCGAGCCAACTAAAACTTGGGTTTAGGGCTCAGTCAATATTTAAAACAAAATAATTTCACTTTTTAACTCCGACCTGTTTTTACTGCGACCACCTTTTTTACTGCGACCAAGTTAATACCTGCGATCAAAATGATATGTGCGATCAAGTTGATATGTGCGATCAACTTATCTGCGATCAACTTATCTGCGACCAAGTTGATGCTTGATGCGATCAACTTATCTGCGATCAAGTTGATGCTTGATGCGATCAACTTATCTGTGATCAAGTTGATGCTTGATGCGATCAACTTATCTACGATCAAGTTGATGCCTGATGCGATCAACTTAAAAGCTGCGACTAGGATGATAGAATATGTTTCTTAGTCTAAAGACTTAAGAAATTACAAATGCTTTTCACCTGTGAGTAAAATGAAGTAAACTACCCACTTTTACAAATCCAAATAACTTATGAAAAACATATGCCCAAATATGTAGGAAGATTTGAGTCGGCCAAAGGTGCCGTAAAACCTCGAACTTTCACACTGTGAGATTTTTATGGGTTCTTGTTCTTTTACTTATCAGTAATTGTAAAAGTCATTTACAGAAGTAAATCTGGAAATATGAACAGCCAAATAATCATGAATTCAACCACAAACTATTTCATATATTTAACTATGTGGAAATACAAAGTAATACAAACTTGTCTGTTACAAACTCGTCCGTCTACAGAGCTTCAGCTCTTTGGCTAAATCAAATGCACAAAAGCTTGAGCTTCGACTTCACTTTCTCACCCTCAGTTCCTCTGCTTGTATCTTTTCCTTTTTCTGTCTGTAAACTAAATTACAAAATGCTTCTTCTATTTATAGGCAATCTGAAAATTGCTTCAGCATAGGCCAACTTACTTGCAGACTTACTTTGCATTAAACACTGCAATAACTATCTACCTAACAACTTAGCTTCTGAAATAAATTCGATTGAATTACACTGCCTACATGTGGAATTTTCCTTCTTGTCAGACTGACAGACAAGATCGTGGCTTATCCAGACTCTGATAGAGTCGGTTGGAAGCCAGGTAGAGATCTGCGTGTAATTACATTTTTCCAACACTCCCCCTTAATTATAAGCAGATGGAGTTTTTTTTTTTTAAACAAAATTTACAAAATGTTTCAGAGCTTAAACATGCTCTGTTTATGATAGAGTTCACTGTGGAGAACTTGTCATTCCAAGATAACTACGCAGATACTAGAATGTGTCCTTTGCCAATGGCTTTGTGAAGATGTCAGCAAGTTGGTCTTCAGACTTGCAAAATTCCAAACAAATTTCCTTGTCGTTCACCAATTCTCTTATAAAATGAAACTTTGTGTCAATGTGCTTGGTTCTCTTGTGAAACACATGATTCTTTGATAATGTTATGGCTGAATTGTTGTCGCAGAATATTGTTGTCGGTTCTTGATGGTTCTGTGACAAGTCTTTTAAGACTCTCCTCATCCAGACAGCTTGACATGCAACACTTGTTGCTGCGACATACTTTGCTTCAGCTGAAGATAGAGTTACTATGGGCTGTTTCTTTGAAGCCCATGAAACAACACCTGTACCAAAATGAAATGTGTATCCAGATGTGCTTTTCCTGTCATCTATGCTGCCTCCATTGTCACTGTCAGTGTAACCAATGAGTTTAAAATTTTCTGAGGTTGAATACATAATACCAAAGTCTTTTGTGCCACTTACATATCTCAGAATTCTTTTACCTGCTTGCTAATGTGAGTCTTTTGGTGACTCCATGAACCTTGAGATTAGACTTACACCATACATAATGTCTGGTCTTGTTGCTGTCAAATACATAAGGCTGCCAACAAGCCTTTTGAACAGCATAGGATCTACAGTGGATCCTTCATCATCCTTGCTTAATTTTAAACCTGTTATCACTGGTGTTGGGGCTATCTTACAGTTAGACATGTTAAACCTTTTTAGAAATTCACTTGCATACTTAGACTGTGATATAAAAATACCACTTTCAGACTGCTGAACTTCAATGCCTAGAAAAAACTTTATAAGCCCCAGATCAGTCATTTCAAATTCACTTTCCATGACTGTTTTAAAATCTGCTATGCCATAATCACCAGTAAATATTAAATCATCTACATACAGGCAGACAATTAACATTTTACCTTGCTCATCGACTTTGGTGTACAAAGTCGGTTCACTTTCACTTCTGTGAAATCCATTTTCAATGAGATAGGAATCAATCCGACTGTACCAAGCTCTAGGAGCTTGCTTCAAACCATAGAGTGCCTTTTTCAGCCGTACACTTTGTGCTCTTGACCTGGAAATTCATACCCTTGTGGTTGTTCCACATATACTTCCTCTTCTAGATAGCCATTTAAGAATGCTGACTTGACATCCATCTGATGAACTTGCCATTTGTTTTGTGCAGCAATGGCCAAAACTGTTCTGACTGTATCCATGCGTGCAACAGGTGCAAACGTTTCATTGAAGTCGATGCCGGGTTGCTGTGTGAACCCTCTTGCTACCATTCTTACTTTATGTTTTTGCACATTTCCATCAGCATCTTGCTTTGTCTTATAAATCCATTTGACACTGATTACATCCTTGTCTTTTGGTACATCAACCAGTTCCCATGTCTGGTTTTTCTCAATGCATTCTATTTCTTCATCCATGGCTTGTGCACATACTTCTTCTTCAACAGCTTATTCAAATGTTAGTGGATCATATATAGGGGAAAATAATGCAAACAGAGAGAATGAATTAGGTGTACCAGCTTCATATATCTCTCACAGACTTCTTGTCTTCATTGGTTCTGTCGATGTTGACCCCAACGAAATGCTTGATGGAGTCTGCTGTTCTCTTGGTGTACTTGTCGGTGTAGCTTGATATGCTACTTGTGTTGATGGTCCTTGTGCTGAACCATGTCTTGGAGTCATGGGAGTCGATGGTGCTCCAACCGGTTGACTTACATGTGGTATTTGAACCACTTCCTCTTCCATATCATCGTTGTCGATGTTCGACACAATCTTGACATTTGTGTCGACGGTTCCATCCCATGATTCATTCTTGACAAATTGAACATCCCGACTGATTATGACTTTCCTTGTGATGGGGTCATACAACTTGTATGCTTTTATGTCTTCTGAATAGCCTACAAAAATACATTTCTGTCCCTTCTTGTCTAGCTTCCTTCTTAGCTCATCTGGAATATGAGCATATGCAACACAACCAAAAACTTTTAAATGTGAGACACTATGATTCATACCTGTCCATGCTTCTTGGGGAACTTTGTTCTTCACACTCTTTGTCGGACATCGGTTCATAATGTATACAGCAGTTGCGACTGCTTCACCCCAATACTCATTTGGCAAATTCTTGGCTGCCAACATGCTGCGTGCCATCTCCATGATGGTTCTGTTCTTTCTTTCAGCTATACCATTCTGCTGAGGTGTATACCGTGCAGTGAATTGTTTCTGTATGCCATGGGTCTTGCAAAAATTCAGAAATTCATTTGAAACATATTCACCTCCTCTATCGGTCCTTAAGATCTTGATGTGGTGACCACTCTGGTTCTCCACGAGTGCCTTGAACTGCTGAAAGTAACCAAATGCATCATATTTGTGTTTCAATAAATATACCCATGTCTTTCTTGAGTAGCCATCAATAAATGTTAGAAAATATTTGCAGTCACCAATGGATGATGTCTGCATTGGACCACAGATGTCAGAGTGCACAATTTCAAGTGGTGTGCGTGCTCTATAGGACTTTCCAACTGGAAATGTCTCTCTGTGCTACTTGCCAAAAATGCAGCCTTCACAAACCCTCTCTGGTCTGTTGATCAATGGTAATCCCTTCACCATATTCTTTGTGTGCAGTAGCTTCAGCCCACCAAAGTTCAGATGTCCAAATCTGAAATGTCACAACCAGGATTCATCCTGAACTTCTGTCTGAAATGTAGCTTGCAAATTAGCACTGCAATTTTCTCTCTTGTCGAGGATCTCGACAGTTTCTTCACTTTCTGCCTTGAATGCAGCTCCTGTCTTTGTCTTCCCTTTTATGTTGGGAACTATCCTCAATGGAAACAAGCGGTTGCTTGTCATTGGCACTTTTGCTATCAGCTAATTGCTTGGACGCTTGTCTTTGATCACACAGTGTTCATCTTCCATGTAGACTCTATAGACCTTTTGTAACAACTGTCCAATGCTTAACAGATTATGTTTCAGACCTTCAACATGATAGATATTAGGGATATACTTACTCTCCCCCTGTTTGGTTAGAATATCAACAGTGCCTTTTCCTAAGACAGTAACTTGGGCATTGTTTCCAAGTGTAACATCAGTTTTAACTGAAGTGTCTAGACTGGAGAATAGATTTAAATTACCAGTCATGTGGTTGCTGCATCCTGAATCTAAGTACCATATGCCATGTGGACTTTCTTGAACAGCATTGCATTCAAGTGGAGATGTTGATGCTATCAACATTACACCTGTTGAAGTGTTGGTGCTGGTTGACTGACTTGGGCTTTGCCTTCCTTGGTCATATCGTTTCTTCCTGCATTCATATGCATAATGACCAAACTTCTTACAGTAATGACATTGAATTTTTTATTTATCAAACCTCTGGCCACTTGGTTGACTTGGGTTCTGGTTATCTCCTCTGCCACCGACATTTGCAGGACTTCTGCCTCGTCCTCCTCTTGAAGAACTTCTTCCTCTTCCTCTGAAGTTGTTTCTCCCCCTGCCTCTACCATGGCTTATGGATGACTGTGCTGCAAATGCACCTTCCAATGATGTCTGTGATCTGTTGATTCTGTGTTCATGATTGATGAGTGAAGCTTGCAGCTCATCAATGCTAAATGTCGCCATGTTTGTGTGTTCCTCTAAGGTCACAACCAAATTTTCAAATCTTGGGGGAAGACTTCTGAGAATTTTTTCAACAACCCTTTGGTCTGATACGGTTTCTCCATGAGATTTCAGTTGGTTTATCAACCCAAAAACTATGGTATAGAATGTGTCTACATTCTCTGAATCTTTCATGCATAGAGATTCAAAATCTTTTCTCAGAATCTGCAGCTTGGATGTCTTTACCTTATCCAAACCTTGATAGGCAGTCTCCAATGTATCCCATGCTTCCTTGGCATTAATCTTTGCTGCTATTCTTGGGAGTATGCTCTCATGCATAGCTTGATGTATAAAAAACAAATCCTTTCCATCTTTCTTCCTCTGTTCTCTCAAGACATCTTTCTCAGCCTGTGTGAGATTGTTATATGCAGCCATGTCTGCTGGTTCTACATAACCATGTTGTACTATCTCCTAGACATCTTGTCCTCTGAATAAAGCCTTCATTGTTAAAGACCAATATTCATAATTCTTTCCTGTAAAACTTGGAGGTTGCAATGAACTAGAAGTGGACGCCATTTTTAATTTTTAATTAACTTTCCTTAGAAAATTAATTTCCTCTTTTTAGGACAATATTTCTTTCCTAAAATCTTGGTCTGAAATAAACCTTGCTCTGATATAACCTCGTTCTGATACCAGATAGCCAAAACCGAGCCGACTAAAACTTGGGTTTAGGGCTCAGTCAATATTTAAAAGAAAATAATTTCACTTTTTAACTCCGACCTGTTTTTACTGCGACCACCTTTTTTACTGCGACCAAGTTAATACCTGCGATCAAAATGATATGTGTGATCAAGTTGATATGTGCGATCAAATTATCTGCGATCAAGTTGATGCTTGATGCGATCAACTTATCTGTGATCAAGTTGATCCCTGCGATTAACTTATCTGTGATCAAGTTGATGCCTGATGCGATCAACTTATCTGCGATCAAGTTGATGCTTGATGCGATCAACTTATCTGCGATCAAGTTGATGCTTGATGTGATCAACTTATCTGCGATCAAGTTGATGCTTGATGCAATCAACTTATCTGCGATGAAGTTGATGCCTGATGCGATCAACTTAAAAGCTGCGACTAGGATGATAGAATATGTTTCTTAGTATAAAGACTTAAGAAATTACAAATGCTTTTCACCTGTGAGTAAAATGAAGTAAACTACCCACTTTTACAAATCCAAATAACTTATGAAAAACATATGCCCAAATATGTAGGAAGATTTGAGTCGGCCAAAGGTGCCGTAAAACCTCGAACTTTCACGCGGTGAGATTTTTATGGGTTCTTGTTCTTTTACTTATCAGTAATTGTAAAAGTCATTTACAGAAGTAAATCTGGAAATATGAACCGCCAAATAATCATGAATTCAACCACAAACTATTTCATATATTTAACTATATGGAAATACAAAGTAATACAAACTTGTCTGTTACAAACTTGTCTGTCTACAGAGCTTCAGCTCTTCGGCTAAATCAAATGCACAGAAGCTTGAGCTTCGACTTCACTTTCTCACCCTCAGTTCCTCTGCTTTTATCCTTTCCTTTTTCTGTCTGTAAACTAAATTACAAAATGCTTCTTCTATTTATAGGCAATCTGAAAATTGCTTCAACATAGGCCGACTTACTTGCCGAATTACTTTGCATTAAACACTGCAATAACTATCTACCTAACAACTTAGCTTCTGAAATAAATTCGATTGAATTACGCTGCCTACATGTGGAATTTTCCTTCTTGTCAGACTGATAGACAAGATCGTGGCTTATCCAGACTTTGATAGAGTCGGTTGGAAGCCAGGTAGAGATCTGCGTGTAATTACATTTTTCCAACAGTCAAGGGCAGGCGTTCCTGCTCTTGCCATCATTAAAAAGTTTGCAGGGAAGGAAACCAAACGAGTTGAATATTTTATATCCATTTTCTCCAAATTAACCAGATGATCACGGGTTCTGCTGGAATTTGTGACACATACAGATCATCATCGAAGTAGCTGTGTTCTTGTCACTGTTGACAGACATGAATGGTATGAGGAGCCTCAACTTTACAATCGAGATGATGCGACTGGACTGTGGAAAAGAACACCTGCAATTTCTTCAAAATTCAATAGAGCCTATAGAAAGACAAGACAAAGAGATTCTGCCAGTCTTGATAGAGCCAAGACAAAGAGAAGACGGTGGAATGACGAAGATGAGTCCGGTTGAGCACCAAGATTTGAAGCTTCTTTGGCCGAGCAAGTAATTAAAGCAATCCTTGTGCTTGTTGATGTCCATATACCACCATGGTTACTGCTTGATGGTGTGCCTGAGGGGCCTTCTAAACTTCAAACAGGGTTGGTGGTCTATCATTCTAAAACCATGGGAATAGTTGCAGTTGACAGGAACACAGTGGGCACATGTGTAGAAGATGTTATCTTATTTTTCGTTGCGTGCCAATCGAGATACCTAGAGAAGTTGTTTTCCTACACCCTCTACACAATTATGCATTCATAGCATATGATCCTGCGGGATTAGGCCCAGTTGGTACTGAAAAGGTGCCTACTGCTGCTCTTCTTACTGAGCTTGCTTTGAATAGAGACGATGTTGTATATCTTGTTGGGTTGAATTCGAGCTTACAAACAATATCACGCAAGTCAGTTGTTACAAACCCACATGTTTCACTGAATATTGATTTAGATGACACTCCCCGGTATAGAGCCATTAACATGGATGTGATTGAATTAGACACATATCTTGGGGATACCTTTTCTCATGTACTAGTGGATGAGCAGGGAAGGGTTCAAGCATTATGGTGCACCTTCGAATGCCCAGGAAGTGATAGGATTCTAGGGATTCCAATTTATGCAGTCAGTCAGGTTTTAGATAAGATTATTTATGGAACTCAAGCAGTTGGTTTACATTTGCTTATTAACATAATTCCAACCGTATGCCTTTTGTCTGCATTTTTGAGGTTGAATTCTATCCAATTTTATTTTCAACGGCCCGCCACTTTGGATTATGTGAAAAGTGGATTACAAAGCTAGAAAAAAAGGATCCTATGAAACAACATGTGTTGCAGGTAAGATGTTGTTTCGTTGGATCAAGAGTAGAAGGTAAACTGGAGCAAGGAGATATTGTATTAGCCATAGATGAGAAGCCAATTACCAATTATCATGATGTGGAAAATGCTTGCTAGCTTCTTGATGAGAGCAAGGATGGAAAAGGAGTTTTAAAAATGATGGTTTTCAGGGAGGGCAGAGAGATTAGAGTTGTTGTGGGCACAGACTTAAGAAGTGGGTTTGGAAGCACACACATGGTATGTTGGTGTGGCTATATTTTACACGAGACACACTCAGCTGTCCGTTCCATTGGATTCTGGCCAAAAGAAGGGCATGGAGTATACCTCTCAAAATGGATTTTTGGCATCCCTGCTGAGAGATATGGAGTGCCTTTCACTGAATGGATTGTACAAGTGAATGAAAAACCAATCCCTAATTTGCAAACTTTTGTAAATGTAACAAAGGATTTGGGGCACGGCGAGTTTGTTCGTATTAAGATAGTAGATTTAGCAGGAAAACATAGTGTTTTTACTTTGAAGAAAGACTTACTCTACTGGCCTACCTGGGAACTTCAATATCACCCAGAAACAGCAACATGGAAACAAAAAGTCATTAAAGCTGTGCGTGATGATGATATTGTTTCTGGTTGAGTTAATTTAATTTGGGATTAACTGTGTTGCAACTTGCTATTAGTGAGATCACTTGTGTTTAAAAAAAATGGTTTAATATTTTATTGTTGAACCGTAAATAAGTATGAATACAAAGCAGAGTTGGTGGCTTGTTGGGGGTTATTACAGTTTGCATTGTTAAAAAACATTCGCTCCTTACTGTTTTACAGTGACACTCGTATCGTATTGTTGTGGATTGGTTCAGGGAAAAAAGGTGTCTCCAGTTCTTACTCGAGCACTGACAACATAGGATTCAAAAGGTGTCTCCAGTGCTTACTCTAGCACTGACAACATAGGATTTGAGATTTGTAGTGTTGTTTGCTGCTCAAGATCCAATCCTCATTAAGTCTGTTGTAATTGTTTTAAATGCTTTGCAGCATGTTAAATATTGTTTGTTGTATTGTTTTTTTTCACTCTGTTACAAACATATATACATATAGTTTAATAAAAAAACAAATAATATGTATGTCTTTTTAATTCTAGAGAAAGATAACGTTTTTTAGTACAAAAATAATAAGTGAGTAGATGCCACATCCTTTCAAGCATTTTCATCCTATTTTGGTTGTTTTTTTGTTTTTGACCATGCTATAACATGTTCAGTCTTATTTGGTACTACGATTTTGGTACTATATGTTTGAGTGTTATATATTGGAAGCAAAAGCATTGTTTGTGTGACACCTTAGTTGTGAGACAATACAAGATTGTAGACATATATAGATTTGTTTGTGCATTAAAAAAAACTAGAATGTTGGGGGCAATGTATATGGGATGTTGAAGGATTTAATTATGAGAAAATATGTTTTCTTAAGTTATATTATGTTAGCTTTCATTTGAACTTTTTAATATTAAGTAGAAATTTTTTAGGGTGAAAAGCAAGTGTTTGTATTTGAGGGATTTGTGGGCATTTTATTTTTTTATTTTGCACGTTGTTTTACCTTTTAACCTTTTTTTTACATTTTTTATATTGTTTAGATTTTTATTTTTTCTATTCTTTAAAAGTTATTAAAATTTTAATTAAATTTATCTTAGCTCGATTTTACAATGTTAAAATGTTAAAGTTATGTGACAACATCAAGCCCCTCTTAACTCAATAAACACAACATCAAAGCACATGAGAATATTGAAACTTCTTAAATAACAAAATTAAGTATAAAACCCACAATGAAGAGCATATAAAGGATGCATATTTTGCAAAAAGAGACAAAGTTGGTTCTATCCCTTCAAAGATCTCTAGATCTTATAGGAAACAAGAAATGGACATGACCATTTATTACTCTTGAAACTATATTAAACCCAATGAGCAAAAAATATTATAGCAAAAAGTGAATTACTAAAAAAAACTGTCAAAGGTACTGATTGAAATGATATCTCTACACCTAGAATCCATATAAGTTCTAGAGTAAAAGCATGGAGAAACTGAAATCAATGAACAAAAAATATCATAGCAAAAGTGAATTTGTTATCACTCCAGGAAACTCCTCTAGGTTGCAGCTCGAGGATGCCTGGTAACTTAAATGTTTTTATGGTTTCTTAAGTGGATCAAGTCAGGTGACCTACAGGACCTCACACTCTCAAGACGTGCATGAAACTTAATCAGGGATAAGGATTCTAACTACCACTATTCAGAGGTTTGATAATATGGTGCAGGGATGGAGAACTTATCATGCTGGTAGATTCATACATAAAACATATATATATATAAATGGCTAATCATAACAAGGAAATTACTTATAATTCAAATCATCAATATGCAAATAGGATGACAGCTATCAGACATTAAATAACATGAATAAACCTAAACAACACATTCAAGCATAAGCACAGAATAAACAAGAAATGGAAGCTGAACATATGATAGCAAAAGAGCTTATATTAGGTCATGAGCAATATGAGAAGCTTGATAATAGTAATGGTCTACATGTGCCTGAAGTTGAACCCTTTCAATAACATAAGTCTTAGGATTTATATCCTTTACAAAAATATTCAGATCCTGAAAAATTGGATCTGATTTACTAAAAATAGACAAAATAATTATGTTTGCATAATTAGGTCAAAAACCCTAATTTAACTACTAGTCTATCTAACTATAGAACTCATTCACTATTTGAACCTTTTGATAACTAAAGTGAGTACTGGGAATAACTGCCACTGGTCCTCTACTGGATAAGTCATTGTTTTACTTAGACAGTTTAGTGTTGGTGACCCTTTCTTCCTTTATGTCACTGCAAAACTGAAGCATACCTCCCTTGATGTTTTCTTTAGCACCCTTCATCTTTATACTTTGTCCTTGAGCTATTCATGTTTGCCCAAAACTGGTCCTTCATGCCAAAATTCAATCATGTGCTTGTTTATGCTTTCGATGGTTAAGAGGCCAAAATATCGAAACTATTAGCTGCCAAAAGCGCTGCTTTTAGTAGCTAAGGAACTGCCTCAACGTCCGCCTAAGCCACTGAAAGCCTTGTTTTCCAAAAATTCTTAAGCCACCTCAAAAATTATTCTTTCAAGTTTGTTTTCTTATCTTTTTATTCAGCAGGCTCTATGTTAGGAAGGTTAGCAGCATCCTGGCTTGATTCAGGAGGCTGAAGGCTTACTGCGGCTTCAACTAGGGTTTCCAATGTGAGGTGAGTGCTAGGGTTTGGCTTGGCATCCTTCATCTACAACCCCTGAAGCCTAATCATTCTATATATCCTTGTGGCTTATTTCAAGTATCCTTTGTTCGGTCTTTTTAGAAAGATATACCTTTATCTCATCTCTTGGTAAGAGTTGTGCAGTAGCTTATTCCTCCTAGTCAATGTAGCATTGTTTTTATTTATCTCTATTTCTAAAATTTCCATCTCATACACTTGCCTCAGTAACTGATTTATCCTTTGTGTCTTGGGCTTGCTAGAGGAAGCCTTCTCTGGTGGTTCATCTTGCTCTTTTGGTGTAGGTGATGGGATTTCTTCAATCTCTGCTACAACTTGCACTGGTAGGTCAACACCCTCCTCTCTTTCCTCTTCTAAATCTGAGTAGGGTAGATTCAAAATGTTCCCACTATGTGTTGTGACTTCCTGGCCCTTTTAACTAAAATCCAGGTTTCTTTTGACCTGCTTGGCTTTAGAAGAGGAAGGAGGTTGTTCTGTTGTTGTTGGGGATATATCCCTTCTCTTTCTTTTCCCACTCCTTGGGGTGATAGACTTTATTGAAGGAGACTTACCCTTTTCTTCTGGCTATAGGCTTGTTTCAAAGCCATTCCAAAACAAGAAATATACCCATGCCATATTTCTCCTCTTCAGTAATTCTTAGATTAGGAGTTGGATAAGACCATGATGAGACAATATTCGAGCAATCTTGGTTGGCTGAGCCTTCACCTGGTGTGCCATTTTTTCCAGGCTCCTGTGTAAGTAGAAAGGTAAATTCAGTTCTTTGGACAGATGGAGGGAAGAGTAGGGTTTCCAATCACATCAGCCCTTATCAACTGAACAACGAACTCCTCAATCATTTACTTGTGCCTTGATGCAGTCTCCTGTCTTTTTGGTGGTTTATCATGCCCTTTTGATGATCGCTATGGTCCTGACGATCCTTGATTTGATAGGTTTTTAACCATTTCTTCTATTAACCTTTTAGACAGTCAAGGCCCCCCAGGAAATTGTCTGCTAGCCACCGAAAACAAGGATTTTGGTGGCTAATGAAATGCTGACCTATTTTCCTAAGCCACTGAAACCGATTTCCAAAGGGCGCTATAAAACTTGGCTTTCGGCGGATTGTGGTCTCTCTGGATATCTCCTTTTAACCGCCGAAAGACAATCCTTTCGGTGGCTAATGAACCATTAGAGCTTTCTACTAAGCCACCGAAATTGCTTTTTTCCCAATGCCTTTTACCTGCTTTCGGTGGTTAACGCCCCCCTTCAACTGTTCGTTAAGCTGCTGAAAGCAACACTTTTCGTTGCCTAATGAGCTATTTGAAATTCTTGCCTAAGCCACCGAAAGTGATTTTACCAAATAATTGATCGGGTCAGCTTTCAATGGTTAACCTTGATCCCGTGTGAAACTTTTAGCTGCCAAAACAAAGCTTTTCGGTGGCTAATGAGCTGTTAAAAACCCCGCCTAAGCCATCGAAAGCTAAAACTTCCAATTTTCTCAAATATAGAAAAACCAGAGACCCTCAATTTGTTAGTCATATTTAAATATTTCATAACATGACTCGAATTCTTCATCCTATCAAAATAAATTTATTTTGGGAGATAACATCTGGCTCCTACTTGGGGATGGGAACCTTCCTATGAGGTCCGAAGAACCCTAGACCAAAATTTCTTTCCTTGAAAAGAACTAAAAAACTTAACACTATCATTTACTGTTCCATTGGGCATGGAGTTTATTTTGTAAGAAAAAACAACCTACTAACTAATAATTTACAATAACAAGGCCTCATAGCCTCAGATAAAATAGAGTTTCAGAAATCGCCCATTCACTGGGCCATCAAACACCTCTTCCCCTTCCAGATTCTACAATTTGAAGGTGTTGTTCTTCTATACCTAAAATATCACAAAAGGGCCAATATATAGAGAGTCAAACTTTACATATTTTCCCTTGTCTTTCCTGACAGTATCCCACTTGAGGACCCAATCTCCAACCTGAAAGCTGTCCACTTTTTCCCTTTTGTCAAACATGACCTTGATCTTCTATTGATGGGCTTCTAATTTCCCTATTAGTTGTTCCCTGACTTGCTGCAACTCCACCAAATCCATCATCCTCCTTACCATATCATTTGGTTCATCTTCCTCCTCCTGAAAGAATTTTGCCACTGGCAGAATTAGCTGAATGGGAAAAATGGCCTTAGCACCATAAACTAATTTGAAGGGAGAAGTCCCTATAGATCTCTTGTCTATTACCCTATCAGCCCATAAAGCAAACTTTAGCTTAGAACCCTATCTTTTTTTATTTGTCTCCAATAGTTTTCTGATGATCCTGACTAGGCTTTTGTTGGATGACTCAGCCAGGCCATTGCCTTGAGGATAATAGGATGTGGAATGCACCAGCTGAATGCCCATTGAATCACACATATTAACCAATGCCCCGGATTTGAAATATGGTGCATTATCAGTCACTAACGTTATTGGGTAGCCAAACCTGATAAAGATATTCCGATATAAAAAATTCATGATGACCTGATGAGTTGCATTCCTGGTGGGTACAACCTCTATCCACTTGGTAAAGTAGTCTGTAGATACTAGGATCCATTTATGCTGCCCACTAGATGAGGGATTTATTTCACCTATGAAATCCATACCCCATTTCTGAAAAGGCCCATTCACTACAATAGGCCAAAGGGGCAAGGATCTGAGCTATTGCTTCCCTATAAATCTTTGGCACTGGTCACAGGCCCTCACAAATGTTGAAATATTGTAACTTCAAAGAATATTCTATGTGTATATTTTGTGGTCCCCGATGGTCCTATTGGAATAACCACTTGTATTATCTTGTACCTCTATGCTTCTAATCGGAAGAACTAATAAGAGTCATGAGGTTGTCCCCTCTAATTGTAAAGGTGGGTCATTAGCACCCCAGTGTGGTTACTTGAGGCTACATGTGTAACTCGATCCTACATGATTAACTCAAGCCTACATGTCGAATGAGTTAATTGAAGTGAACGGATGAATATAAATAGAGGTGTATCTCTCCTCATTTGGAGCACACACTCTCACTTGTGTAGCGCATTAGTGGAGAAGAGAAGTAGCTGGAGAAGGAGGAGGATCAGGCTTTGATCTCCTTACTGGTTTTATCTTTTATCTTTTTGGGGACATCTATATTGAGGAAGCTTTTGCTGGGTTTTTCCCTTTAGGGTTTTCCCAGGATTAATCTTTCTGTTCCTTTTGTATGGTTTTGCTTGTCTATCTTTCAGTGATCCTGTTTATATGCTTTTGTTATGAAAATGAAATGAAATACTGATGTCTTAGTTAAGCATATGAAAATTTAACATGGGATCAGAGCCAACCTGAAAGAAGACATTGTGCAGCTACAAAATATATGGCTTCTAAATTTTTGGGTCTCTATCCACAATCGATCAACAAAAGAAGGCTAGACTGACTCTCCATTGAAGGGCGCATGAGTTCTATCAAAGCGGAATTCGATTCCGAGCATTTTCAGTTTTGGTGCGGAAAATTAGGTCTTTCTACAGAAGAGGAATTTTTGAGTGAGCCTAGCATAGGATTTTTCTCCTCATCATAATCTAATTTTAGAGACCTAGATCAAGAAATTTGGTTGGGTGAAACTCTAGGAAAGTCAAACCCTAGTTTGACCCAGAGCTAGAAAAACCCTAAGTACTAAAACTGCTAAGTTTTGGTACATTCACTATATCATGAGATTGGAGAAGGATTAGGAGATAAAAATTGAAAATGCTGAAGATAAAATTCTCATGTACACTGTGTCCAAAATTCCACCTCATATTCGCTATATTCTGGGATATATGATCCCTCATAGTTAGGGTTCTATCCTCTTCCAGAATTCATCCCTAAACAGGACAGCCGGAGAAAATTTCTATATCTTTGGCTACAGAGGTCCAAATTGAATTCCTAAAGATGTTCCAGAAAGGGCACGGATGGTAATTTGTGTGTTCCTAATTTCAGACCCAGAATATGAAACAGTGACACGTGGCAGGCCATACAACTTTGCTGTTCAGAACAGTCCTGTAACAGGTCACCTTGGAAAAAGGATCACAAATCCTAATTGGTGAAACCAATTATAATGAAACCTATGGTTTTGGATCAGAGACATGCGAGGTTACCTCAATACAAAATTTCAGATATATAGGAGTAGTAATTTTGGAGATATCACAGAAACAGTGACATACATTTCTGCAGAAAAAATGGGAAAACTAGGGCTTCCTGTTCTGAGAGCTTCCCTCCACTGTTTTCAGAAAAGGAGTACATTGGACAGCTCCATTTGAAGAGATATATCTTTATATATAATAAGATCTTGAATATTCCAAGTTTTTAAATTTAGGGTTTCTCTGACAAACCCTAAATCAGCCAGCTCCGAAAGTAGGACGGACACTTCAAATCGGTAAGATCTAATCTTTTGCTATTTGCATTTGAGGTTCTCATTTCAAAGTGATCTATCACATCAGCTTGATGATAATCTTGGTAAAGTTGACAATTTCCAAGCATGGAAGTATTTGATCTCTCTAAAGAAAATGAATTGGACACATACATGAGTAGAGAGGTTCCAGTTCCAGAAGGAGATGAGGCTCAAAGCCTTACACAAGAAGAACTTAATCAAGGCCAAGAAAACCATTGTTGATTCAATCACAGATCAACCTATATCACAAGTGTCTTCCCTAAAGACACCGAAAATGTTTGATTCCTTGATCAAGATATTTGAAGATAAGAACATAAATTAGAAGATGGCTTTGAGAAAATAGTTGAAGAATGTTAAGATCTAGAATGCAGAACATCTTGAAGTGATAAAAGAAGAAGTGAAGAATGCAGAAGTGGCGATAGCCACCTTGAATGGCCTCCCAGGATCATAGGATTCATTCATGCGAGAAATGCGTGCCAAAAGGAAGTGATTACTTTTAGCCGACTCTAAGAAGAAGAAGATGGGAGAAATTGAAGATCAAGATCTCACCATTCAAAGAAGATCCCTCAAGCGATGAGGAATGTGAAGAACTCAATTCCTTAAGAGCCTCTTATTCATATTATCATTTGGATAAGAAATGATGATTTCATGAATGGAGAAGATGATAAAGCAGAATGATCAAGATGGAGTCTACCCATGAAACAAATAAAAGATAAGTATTCAATTGTCATTTCATGATATTTTTTTTGTTATACATTTGATTATATTCAGTTGATGTGCTATGCATGATAGATCATTTGCATTAACGACTATATACTACTAATATGCATGTGATGGGTAATTAGCTCATGGTGCTATACAACTCTCCATTGCTACTTATTTAGAATGAAGCCTCCTTGCTGGAATATTGGATTAGTGCACAATCTCAATAATGTCATGATATAAATGGAAGGCATCTATAAATTTTCTATGAGATATGGATGAATGTTGTATTGGCTAAACAATTGCATGATGCATAAGAATTTGTCATTATGCATATGTTTTATGAAATAGTTATAACCATGCAACTGGTGCATTTTAATTGTAGGAAAGATCCTGTACAACCTCCTACAATAAGGATGAGACTTGTTCCAAAGAACAAGTGATGACAATTCAAGATTCACTCCAATAAAATATGAATCTCCCAGGGTCAGAGACACCATGATGGAAGAAAAAGCTTCAGAGAGAAGTAGATCCACCTCAAAGGATGAAGACCACCATGGGTATGAGAGATAACTCAAGATGAAGAAAAGAATGCTATGAAAGAAGCTATGATCAAATAATAATAGTTGATCATGGGGAATGATCATCTATTATATGATTTCGAGACATAAAGGGAAGTACGTAGTATCCTCCATATGGATCTACAAGAACAAGTGTACAAAGCAAGGTTCGTGACTTGCCTTAGAAAGGATAGACTATGACATGACATACTCTATTGACCAGTATATATCAAGCATAGAACCACCGGTACAAAATGAAGAGGGAAGATGATACTCCACTTTAGGGGGAGTGACTACTGAAGATATCTGAGTTCGACATGGTACGACATGATGGATAGCTTCGTGATGGATTGAAACTTTACCAAGAGTAAAGTGGGTTCCAACTTTCAAGGTTGAATGCAGAAGACTAGGATATGCTGACAAGACGAACTCATGGAAGATGTTATGATGAAAGAATACTAGAATGATGTTTGGGATATAGTACTCAAACTAGAAAGCAAGAATGTGGTATCTTCCAAATGGATTTGCAAGATAAAATATGTTGCTGATAGAAGTAAGGAAAGACTTGTGGCTAGAGGTTTCTATTAGAAAGAGGGAAAAATTTTGAAGAGACACTTACTCCGGGAAGTAAAGTACACTTCTTTCAGAACTATTATGGTAGTTTCATCCATGATGAAGTAAATACAACCCTTCCTTAATGGAATGATTGAGGAATATTTTTACATCGAATAGTCACAAGGATTTGAAGTTGAATATAGATGGACTCACATATGCAAGTTGAAGAAGGCCCTCTATGGCCTGAAGCAAGCTCCCAGAGCTTAGTATGAAAGAATAGATAGTCTCTTGACGAACATGGGCTTTGCCAAGAGTAAAGTTGATCCTAACCTTTACTACAAGGCTGTAGAAGATGAACCTGTCATCCTGTTATTATATGTGGATGACTTATTCACAAAATGAGAAACATATCATGGAAAGAAAGAAGAAACTAGTAGAATAATTTGAGATGAAAGACCTTGGGTTGATGCATTATTTCCTAGGTCTGGAAGTATGGAAAAGTTCAGAAGGAATCTTTCTCAGCCAGGGAAAGTATGAGGTAGAGATATTGAAGAGATTCAATATGTTGGAATGCAAAGCCATGGCCACACCCATGGACTCCAACTTGAAGCTGTTAGCTGATGACTCATCAGAGTTAGTGGATGTGACTCATTACAAACAGATCATTGAGTCATTGATGTACTTAACAAATACTAGACCAGACATTTGTTTTGCTGTAAACACCTTGAGACAATATCTAGTAAACCTAGATGGGTTCACCTGATAGCCGCAAAACATGTGATGAGATATCTGAAAGGGACTATAGAATTTGGTCTATACTATGATGGAAACCATGATTATAGATTGTATGGCTATACAGATCCAGATTGGGCTGGAAGTATCTCAGACAGGAAAAGCACATTTGGTAGATGCTTTTGTTTGCGGTTTGCTATGAATTCATGGTTTAGCAGGAAACCGTCCAGTGTTTTTCCTTGCACGGCTGAAGCAGAATACATAGTAGATTGCTCTACTAAGGTGTGAAGCCATATGGCTTCAGAAGCTGATATCGGGTCTCTATGACCTAAAGATGGAAACTACAATGATTCTATGTGATAACTAGAGTTGTGATGATAGAGAACCCTGTGTTCCGTCGTAACACATAGAAATCCGGTATTTCTACATACGAGATAAGATACAGATAATGATGTTTCTGTATTTACATACTATAGATGCAGATGATGGTGATTCAATATTTCTATGTTGAATATAGAGATGATGATGTTTCAGTATTCCCATACTGAAGATATAGATGATGTTTCAGTATTTACATACTGTAGATATAGATGATGATGATTTCATATTTCTATATTGAATATAGAGGTGATGATGCTTTCAGTATTTCTACACTGAAGATATAGATGATGATGCTCTCAGTATTCACATACTGGAGATACAGATGGTGATAGTTCAGTATTCACATACTGGAGATACAGATGGTGATAGTTCAGTATTCACATACTGAAGATGTAGATGATGATGGTTTAGATGTTGATGTGCTAACAAAGCCTCTGTCCTGAGTAAAGTTCGAACACTTTCGAGACAAGCTTGGTATGGTTCGGAAAGACCTTCCCCAAAAGGGGGAGTAGTGATGTTGCAGTGGGATTGTATCATCCTTGGGCACTTGCCCAAAAGTGACCTGGAGACCTCGGTCTTCGAGAATGAAGAGGGATTTTATCATCCCGGGACATATGTCCAAAACGGATCCGGTGAACTTCGGTCATCGAGAATGTGGCAGGATTGTATCATCCTTGGACTTTGGTTCAGAATGGATTCGATGAACTTCGGTCATCGAGAAGGTGGCAGGATTGTATCATCCTTGAACTTCAGTTCAGAACGGATCTGGTGAACTTTGGTCATCGAGAAGGTGGTAGGATTGTATCATCCTTTAACTTCGGTTCAGAACGGATCCGGTGACTTCGGTACTCGAGAAAGTGTGTTGATCCTATAATTCCTAGAGGAAGGATTGTCTGAGTTCCACATCTGTGTTGATCTTGTAATTCTGAAAGGAAGGATCATTAGTAACTCCGTAAAGACCTAAATCCCATAATTCTGAAAGGAAGGATCATTGAATTGATCTTGTAATTCCAATAGGAAGGATTTTTTAGTTCCACATCTGTGTTGATCCCGTAATTCCGAAAGGAAGGATCGTCAGTAACTCCATAAAGACCTAAATCCTGTAATTCTGAAAGGAAGGATCATTAGTAACTCCGTAAAGACCTAAATCCTGTAATTCCAAAAGGAAGGATCATTGGTAGTTCCGTAAAGACTTGATCCTGTAATTCCAACAGGAAGGATTGTCTAAGTTCCACAACTGTGTTGATCCCATAATTCTGAAAGGAAGGATCGTTAGTAACTCCATAAATACCTAAATTCTATAATTCCGAAAGGAAGGATCATTGACTTGATCCAGTAATTCCAATAGGAAGGATTGTCTGAGTTCCATAGATGTGTTGATCCCGTAATTCCAAAAGGAAGGATCGTTAGTAACTCTGTAAATACCTAAATCCTGTAATTCCAACAAGAAGGATCGTCTGAGTACCACAGACATGTTGATCCCGTAATTCCGAAAGGAAGGATCATGTTGATGTTTTGATGATGATGATGTTGATGTTTTGATGATGTTGATGTTTTGATAATAATGATGTTTTGATGATGATGATGTTTCTGATTGAAAGATCAGAGTATGATGATGATGATGTTCCTGATTGAAAGATCAGAGTATGATGATGATGATCAAAAGATCAGAGTATGATGATGATGTTGTTGCTGATCGAGAGGTCAAAGTTTTAAAGATGATGTTGCTGATCGAAAGGACAAAGTGTTGAAGATGATGTTGCTGATCGAAAGGTCAAAGTGCTGAAGATGATGCTGATTGAAAGGTCAAAGTGCTGAAGATGTTGCTGATAGAAGCAGTCAAAGTACTAATGATGATGAAGACTGAAGATTGAAGATGAAGACTACATAATGTTGAAAAGCTTCCAATGATTTATAGATGTGTTACCCTGATGATGCTGATGATGTCCTCTATCTCTCTCCTACTATTATTGTTGTTGATGTTGTTGTAGAATACCCTTCTCATTAAGGGAGAGTGTTGAAATATTGTAACTTTGAAGAATATTCTATATGTATCTTTTATGGTCCCCGATGGTCCTATCGGGAGAACCACTTGTATTATCTTGTACCCCGATGCTTCTAATCAGAAGAACTAATAAGAGTCATGAGGTTGTCCCCTCTAATTGTAAAGGTGGGTCATTAGCACCCCAGTGTGGTTACTTGAGCCTACATGTGTAACTCGAGCCTACATGATTAACTCGAGGCTACATGTCGGATGAGTTAATTGAAGTGAACAGATGAATATAAATAGAGGTGTAGCTCTCCTCATTTGGATCACACACTCTCACTTGTGTAGCGCATTGGTGGAGAAGAGAAGTAGCTGGAGAAGGAGGAGGATTAGGCTTTGATCTCCTTGCTGGTTTTATCTTTTATCTTTTTGGGGACATCTATATTGAGGAAGCTTTTGCTAGGTTTTTCCCTTTAGGGTTTTCGTAGGATAAATATTTGTGTTCCTTTTGTATGGTTGTGCTTGTCTATCTTTTAGTGATCATGTTTATATGCTTTTGTTATGAAAATGAAATGAAATACTGATGTCTTAGTTAAGAATATGAAAATTTAACAACAAAGGTACACACATCAGCAAAAAGGACTGGCCAATAGTACCCTGCCCTCAGAATCTTGTAGGCTACGGTCTTCCAATAATGATGGCCTCCACATGTGATGGAATGAAAGTGATGCATGACATGAGCTGATTCTCCTTTATCTAGACACCTCAACAAAACCCCAAACATATCTTTCCAATACAACAGTTTATCAACTATACAAAATTTAACAGACTTTAGTTTAAGAGCTCGTGCTTGATTTGGAGTGAGACCAGGAGGAACTTCTAATTTTTGCAGAAACTCAATAATACCTAAGTACCACTCACATGAAGACAAGTTTTCACCCACTTGTTGAATGTCATTCTGATCCTGAACTACTTTTTCTGCTACTACACTTTGTAATTTTGATGAACTGACACAAGCGAAGTTTATCCCCATTAGTTCAAAGTTTTCTTTAGCCATGAGTTTGGCCAGACCTTGGCCTCTTACTAGCTTGGTGGGATTTACCTCTATATCAAACTCAAGCTTGGAAATCCATTTAGCTCGGTTTCCATCAATGTCAAGTTGAGTCAAAACATCCTTCATAGCAACTGAGGGACATAGGCAAGGACTTTTGCATGCATAATATAAATCCTAAAGTTTTTCAATGAATTGATGAGAGCATAATCCTATTTCTCAATGGGATCATACATCAGCTCAGCATCCCTCAATGTCTTGCTAAAGAATGCAATTGGATGATTGAGGCCTTCATCATCTTTTTGTAATAGCACAACTGCCACTGTGTCATAGGATGGAAAGGAGAAGATGTAAAAACTCTTGCTGTAGTCCGGACTAATCAAGGTTGGGGATTCCATGATAGCCTTCTTGATGTCTTTGAAAGAGCTTCTTTCCTGGTTAGTCCATTTGATTTCTGCATCCTTTTTCAACATAGATGTTATGTGCTTTACCAACTCAGAAAATTTAGGGATGAACCTCCTAACAAAATTTATCTTACCCCAAAAGGACTGAATATCCCTTTTTGACCTAGGTATGGACAACTTCTGGATTGCTTCAACCTTAACTGGATCAATCTTCACACCTTCAGCTGAGACTATGTGACCTAGGAGTTTCCCCTTAGTGAGCGCAACTTGGGACTTCTTAGGGTTGAGTGATATCCCAAACCACTTACATTTCAGAAATACCCTCCTCAAGTGCTACAAATGTTCATGATGGATGTGAGAGTAAACAGTTAGGTCATCTAGGTATATAAGCACAAATTTATCTTTCAATCCTACAAAAGCTAGGTCCATGGCTCTCTAAAAAGTGGCCCCAACATTCATCAGTCCAAATGGCATTTTGGCATACATGAAAATTCCCCAGGGAGTGGTAAAAGTAGTATTCTCTTAGTCATCAGGGTGCACAGCAATTTGGTTGTATCCAGAGAAACCATCCAGAAATGACATGACACTAGCCCCTAAGACTCTTTGCAACAGGTGTTCCATCTTGGGTAGTGGATAGTTGTATTTTTTGGAGCATTTGTTTAGATTCCTAAAATCCACACATAACCTAATCTCCCCATTCTTATTCCTTACCGCCACTAAGTTTGCAACCCACTTGGAATACCTGAGGGGAACTATGATTTTGGCTTTGAGGAGCTTATGGATTTCTTTTTCAATTACAGGTAGTAGGAGAGGACTGATGGATCTCAGCTTCTGTTTGAAAGGGATGGTTTCCTTCTCCAAAGGAATCCTATGTTGGATGATATTGGTGTCATAGGTTTTCAGGTCACTGTACTCCCAGGCAAAGATATCAGCAAATTCTTTTATTAGGCCACAAAATTTGGACCTCTGATCAACAGTCAACTCAGTGGATAGATTTACAAGTTTTGGATGGATTTGGCTACCTATGTTTTGCTCTTGGACAACAGGGTCTTGCTCCTTTTTAGCAGGCTTGAGAGGGATATCATTATGATCAAAAATCTCTTCCAAGGGTACCAGATGTTAGAATAATCAACCCATAGTTAGCTACCTTAGACATTAATTTAATTATTTTTGTCTTATTTGCCTAGTTCATGTGTCCCACCTTATGCAAGTTGTCATTTACCTATACATAGTGGTCAAAATTGCCTATTTTGACTCATGTAGCGCTTGGGAAACCTCAAGGAATCAATTCTACTTTATTCCTGGCCTCCTAGGTGCCCTTCTACTTTTTCTGCTTTATTGCCTGCTTTTTCAGTGCTTTAAGG
>LPNX010389702.1:40082-78121 GCA_001517045.1 Pseudotsuga menziesii
TCACTCTTTAGCTTGCCTAAGTGATTTTTCCTAAGTGAGATCACAAATATCTCAAGTGGTAAAGTCATTGCAAAAGGAGTTGCGAATCATGCTCAAAAGTTATACATGTTCTCACACTTCCTACCCTACTCAAACCCCTCTGCTCTTCTGATTCATGTTAATGAGGCAAGCAAGATTTGGCATGAAATATTTGGCCACCTAAATTACAAGTATCTTTCTGATCTTAGTGAAAAAGAGATGGTCATAGGGTTTCCCAAGATAAAATTTTCCAAAGGAGTCTGCCAAGGTTGTATCCTAGGAAAACACCCAGAGCATAAATTTGAGAGAGCTAGTCATGAGAGAACCTTTGCACCCCTCGAGCTGATCCACAGTGATGTTGCTGGCCCATTCCCTCATATGTCCATGATTCAGGCCAAATATGCATTGACTTTCATAGATGACTTTTCCAGGTATTGCTGGGTTTACTTCCTGAAACACAAGTCTGAAGTTTTTGGCCTCTTCAAAGTCTTTAAGGCTTTGGTTGAAAACCAGTCTGGGACGAAACTCAAGGTCCTCAAATCTGAAAATGGTGGTGAGTATGTCAAGTCTGAGTTTATTAATTATTTTGCAGATGTAGGTATTCAGATGCAGCATTCTATCCTTTACACACCACAGCAGAATGGTGTTGCTAAGAGGAAGAACAGATCACTGAAGGAGATGGCAACATGCATGATGGAGTCCAAAACCTTGCCACCAAAGTACTGGGCCAAAGCTATCAACTATGCAGCCTATATCTAGAATAGGGTGCCTCATAAACAGCTTGATGGTATGACTCCTTTCGAAGCATGGAGTGGGCACAAGCCAGATGTGACCCATTTCAAGATTTTTGGCTCAAGGGCTTAGGCTAGAATTCCAACAGAAAAGAGAAAGGATTTGCAGCCCCAAACACAAGAGTGCCTATTTTTTAGGTACTCTAAAGATTCAAAAGGGTACAAGCTGATAAATTTGAGCACAAACAAAGCCTTCATTGAAAGGTGTGTTCAGTTTCAAGAAGAACCCCTTGCAGCAGTGGAAGTTGGAGAAACCTCTTCACCACCTAAACCTCTGAAAGTAAGTGAAGAGTTTGTTGAACATGTTGATTCTGATATGTATGATAGTGATGAGTTTATTGCAGACCCTAACATCCCTACAAGGCCAAAATGGGCAGCCAAGACACTACATGCAGCAGGAGAGCTAGCTGGGGATCCCAATGACCCAAGGAGGACTAGATCTCAATTTGAGAGTGGTCTGTGCATGAAGGATCCTATGTTTGCTGAGAAATTCTATTTGATGGTGGAATCAGATCCTAAAACATATGAAGGAGCAGCAGGAGATCCAATATGGCGAGCAGCCATGAAGGAAGAGTTCAGCTCACTCCAGAAGAGCAACACATGAGAGCTAGTGGATCTTCCCCCAGGGAGGAAGTGAGTTCAGTGTAAGTGGGTCTACAAGACCAAATTTTCTGCTGATGGTTCACCTCTAAAGTACAATGGCTATTCACATGTTCATGGCATAGATTATAATGAGACCTTTGCACCAGCGGCAAAGATGGATTCCATCAGGCTAGCCTTAGCCATTGCAGCCTCAAAGCAATGGGAGGTACATCACATGGATGTAAAGTGTGCCTTTCTAAATGGAGATCTCACTAAAGAGATATATATGCAGCAGCCTCAAGGATTTTCTACTAACCCTTCTCTTGTGTGCAGGTTTAGAAAGTCATTGTATGGGCTAAAGCAAGCCCCCAGGGCTTAGTATGCCAAGATTGAAAGCTTCTTGCTATCACTGAATTTTGTTCGGTGCAAATCAGATCCAAATGTCTATTTGAAGTTAATTAATGGTTCATTAATGATAATTGTGTTATATGTTGATGACCTCATCATTATAGGAATCTCAAAGGATGAGATAGCTTCCTTGAAGGGTGCAATGAGCCAAGCCTTCTCCATGACAGACTTGGGGCTCTTAAGCCAATTCTTGGGGCTTATATTGCTCAAACCAAAGCTGGAATCAAGGTGCACCAGTCCAAGTATGCCTTGGATTTGCTGAAAAAATTCATATTGAAGGACTGCAAACCAAGCAAGACTCCTTTCCTTTCAGGAGTGAAGCTGGAAGAAGCTGATTCTTCACCTATGGTAAACAATACACTATATAGGAAATTGATTGGATGTTTGTTGTATCTTACACATACTAGACCTGATATTTCTTATGCAGTAAGTGTGGCTTCTAGATACATGGATCAGCCTCATGAGATCCATTGGAAAGCAGCCAAAAGGATCCTTAACTTTGTTCAGGGAACAAGGACACATGGGATCTTCTATAAAGCAAAATCTGATCTTGATTTGATTGGATTTACTAACAGTGATTGGATACGTTATAGCACATGAAGAAAGTCCACATCAGGATATGTGTTCATGCTTGCAGAAGGGCCAATCAGCTGGTCAAGCAAGAAACAGAGTGCCATTGCACTCTCATCTACAGAAGCAGAGTACAGAGGAGTTGTTAATGCAGCAACTCAATGTTTATGGTTGCAGGGTTTACTTGGAGAGTGTGGCTTCGAATCAGAGTACTCAACTACCATCTATTGTGATAACCAGAGTACCATTTGAATCTGCAAAGATCCAGTTCAGAAGCAGATAACCAAACACATTGAGATCCATATGCACTACATCAGAGAGCTTGTGCATGATGGCACCATTCACCTACTCTTCTATTCATCTTCAGAACAAGTAGTTGATATCTTCACCAAAGCATTTTGTGAGAAGACCTTCAGCAATATCAAATCACTACTGGGGATTGCTGATCATGCTGTGAAGCATGAGTGAAGACAATATTTCCAAATTTTGTTTTACAGTCCATGTTTAAGGGAGGATTTTCCCATGTGGTTTTTGCCTCTTTCCTTGTTTAAATGGACATGCAGTATGTAAAGGGTGACTAAGCCTTGTTTCTAGGCCCTATAATTTTCTGATATATTACTCATAAGTCAGGCTTAAGGGGGGGTGTTAGAATAATCAACCCATAGTTAGCTACCTTAGACATTAATTTAATCATTTTTGTCTTATTTTCCTAGTTCATGTGTCCCACCTTATGCAAGTTGTCATTTACCTATCCATAGTGGTCAAAATTGCCTATTTTGACTCATGTAGCGCTTGGGAAACCTCAAGGAACCTAGAAAAGAATGTATTTTGTCCTCCACATCCTCCACTCTTTTCTCCTTTGAAAAGAATGTATGATTTGTCATTCCATCACTCTTTATCTTGCCTAAGTGATTTTTCCAATTCATGAGCTCCATGACTGATTTGGAAACTACTTTATGCACCTATGGGGGAATTGCTTAATTTTAGTAAGCCTGCTTTTGACTAGATTCGAATTGCCTCCTCATGCATTCGAATCCCTTATGTAATTATTTAATGTAGCAACCTATTATGTTACAGGGTTGGCTATTGTACACTGAGTTAATACAGTTTAGTGTCCAACTCCATTTTCAGTCTCTTTTGTGAGTGATTTTGCATGATCAATTGATAATTGTTGTGAGTAAAATTGTTCTATCACTGGGTTCAATTTCCACACCAAACCCTGGGGTATATAATTGTTGGGTAATTGGACAATATTATGATCAGCTACTTTATCTTTCAACTTGAGCTGTTGGGATTCTTCCATGTTTAGGTTTTCCTGATCTACATGCATATCAAAGAATTCATCTACTAGCTAAAGGAATTTACTAAGCTCATCATCATTCTCAAACAACTTCCAAAATTTTACATTATCTGGCAGGGAAGGTCTATACTTGACCTTAATATCATAGCTGAGCCTAGGAGGTAAAGGAGGAACAAACAGACTTGCAGAGACAGCTAGGGAAGCAGCCAGGTGATTCAAAGCCCTAGGTATATATGACAGTTCAAAAAACATAAAGGAGTCTATGAGTTTCCATACATCAGTAAGCCTTTAGTCTGACATTTTTTTCTTTAAAGGTGTTGTTGACCTATTGTATAATAAGGTCTGCATATCCAAATATTTTCATGCACATGATCCCCATTTCCTTGGCAACTTTCACTCCTAATAGTAAGGCTTCATATTCTGCTATATTGTTAGTGGTTTTAAAATCGATCTTATAAGATAGATGAATATTCTCTTTGGATGGAGAGATCAATACTACACCTGCACCTTCTCAGTTTTCAATGCTAGCCCCATCAAAATACATGTTCTAGATTGATGTGGTCACTTCTTCGGGCTACTGGCAAGTGGGCTTGGTAAGCTAGAGTATTGTTTGTTGAGAATCATCTATTTGCAGAATGCATGACCCAAAATCTGTGTCTACTGCATAGATGGGGTGGTTCACTGAATTATTTTCATTGCTTATGATGTAGGCAAGCTGATTCTCTCTGTAAATCCTCTTGGTCTCCCCTCCAAACATTGGGATTGTAGCATATGTAAGGTCCATCTGAAGGGTGCCACCTATCCTTTTACTCCATGATCGAGACAGTAAGAGACCAAATTTAGGTGGGATATCAACCACTACAATGTCCATCACAATGCTTTTTGAGGGTAGCTGAGATAGGTTTACAATAAGGTATTTGATGAGGCCCAAGCACTTGATCTAGATAGAGTCAAAGGAGAATAAATCATGGTAGGGTTTTGTAATGCTGAGACCAAGCTCATTCATCACAACTTTTGGCATTAGGTTATGGGAAGCTCCTAATTCCAGTAGACAGTTATGAAGGACTTTATCATGGATATTCAAGGATATGTAGAAAGATGGGCAAGAATCCTTTAGATATTTGATCATAGGGCCTAGGGTTACAATAGGTTTATCATCTTGCAGATTGACAAAGTTAGTATCAATATGTATCTTTGGCTGAAGAGAATTTAGTATGGAAGATTTGAATGCATCATTTTTCATTAGCTCTATTAATGGGAAAGGGATATTCAATTTTTGAATCTCTGACTCAAGGTTTGAATAATAATGTAGTCTATCAGGAAACCTTACCTCATGTACTGGAGCTTTGAGTTGGACAAGATCAGGGCTTGATGAATGTATTGGTTTTTGCAATGGTTTGGGAATGACAACCATTTTCTTTGGTAAAATAGTATCCTTTTTAGTTGGTGCAGCAGGCTGCTTTGCAGGAACAACATTATTCTTAGGGGGAGAAACTAGCCTTGACCTTAGATTATACCCTTCATGACCATATTCCTGATATACTGATTCTTCACTAATCTGCTCATCAATTAGGGATTCCTCATATTCTTTCTGTGTCAGAAAAGAATAGTCAAATTCATCCTCCATGCAGTGGATGTTGTCTTCAGCCTCTCCTTCTTCCTGAATGAACTCTGGTTCTTCTTCTAGTACAACATTCTGAAAAGGAGCTCTGATTCTATGATCTTCCACTTGATTCCTTTCCCTTTTGAGGATATGAACTGGGGGGTTTCCTCTTCTGTAAGGGACAAAATTTGAGTTTCGGGGAACAAAATCACTTGGCCCTTTACCCCTCACAAGTATTTTCCCTCGGTCCTTTAGCTTAGACATTTCAACAACCAAATTATCTAACAGTTTGGCCATTTTGTGAATCTTGTTCTCTAATGAAGAAGCCCCAAGAGGGTCTGTAGGCTGCTTCTTCCTATCTATCTTTCCTTTGACCTTCTGGGATGCCACAATGTTAGATTCTACCTCTAGGGAAACATCCTGCATGAGTGATAGGGAGGAAGATCTCCTCTCTCTTAGAAGGATGCAGAAATCAGAGTCAAAGGCATTTGCATAAGTTATTCTGGTCGAGGTATCAGTGGGCTTGATCTTAGTGGGGATCTTGTTGTACATATTGTTAAACCTCTTGGTGAAATTGGAGACAGACTCCCCATTCTCTCTTTTCAAGTTGCTAAACTCAGTGATATAATAGAGGTGGTCTCTCCTCTCTCCCCAATGCTTTAGAAAGATGTCATCTAGGGATTCAATGCCTGCTACTGATCCAGTAGGTATTTCTTTGAACCACTTCCTAGCCTAACCATCTAGGATTTGCACAAAAACCCTAGTCCACACATCTTCTTGTTATATATTTATGTTCCCAGCATAACTGTAGAATGCCTCTAAATGTTCTTTAGCTGTGAAATATCCCTCTCCTGTAAATTTAGGCATGTATTTGAGATAGTCTCCAGTGGGCATGGTCAAGAGAGGGTTAGGAAAATTCAGGGGGGCATACCTAGCTACCAGGATCCTTTCCATTTTGGTCAGAGGGGAAACCATATTGTAAATCGGTATGGAAAGGATGGAGGAAGGTACTACTAATGCAGGTGGTAGCTAAAAGTGTGATGGTGGTAAAATTATACTAGTGAAGTCACCAGGGATTGGATCTTCATAGGCAACAGTCCTTGAAGATGCCCAAACCCTAAAATTTTTTGATGTATTTATAAATTCCTGAGAATTAAATGTTTCAGTAGAAAAAATAATAGTAGGAATATTTCTTGAAATAACTGATGTAGGTTCCTTTGCAGCACTACTGGTCTGCCTTAGTGAAGCCCTAGCTCTTCTTAGAATCTCTTCTGGATCTGAAACAGGTGTTGTTGGTGGCCCTTGAGGGTTTGTTCTCATTAGAGGAATTTTGGGGTCTAAAATGGGCCTCCTAAGGAAAATAATAAAATAATAGTTAAAATAATAAAATAATAAAATAATATTGATTAATTTTGGAGGACGAAAGAAAAAAACTACTTTTTATGTTTGTATTTTCGACATATCTCCCTGTTTTTTTACTCAAATTTCGATTGGGAGAGCTCGTTGGATACGAACAAAAGAAGTATTTTTTTTAAATGACAAATATGTCAATTCAACCATTATGGTTGACCATTTTTATTGAAATTATATTGGTTCTTGAATTCCAACTCATAAAAACTTATTTTGGCACGTTTTCTTATAAGGCCCATTTTAGACCCCAAATTTCCTCTAATGAGTACTTGGTCTTCTTGAAGCCACCTTATTTCAATGGAGTTTCCAGATAGATGATTACAACCAAAATAGTGCCCAAACTTTGTCTATCATCAAAGTAGGATCTATGTCGTCTCCCAAGGAAGCTGAGCTTCAGTATCCTCTCCCCGACAACGGAACGAATTTGTTATCACCCTAGGAAACTCCTCTTGGTTGCAGCTCGAGGATTCCCGCTAACTTAAATGTTTTTATGGTTTTCTAAGTGGATCAAGTTAGGTGATCTACATGACCTCACACTATCAAGACATGCATGAAACTCAATCAGGGATAAGGCTTTTAACTACCACTGTTCAAAGGTTTGATAATATGGTGCAGAGATGGAGAACTTATCATGCTGGTAGATTCATACATAAAACATATATATATAAATGGCTAATCATAACAAGGAAAGTACTTATAATTCAAATCATCATAATGCAAATAGGATGACATCTATCAGACATTAAATAACATGAATAAACCTAAACAACACATTCAAGCATAAGCACAGAATAAACAAGAAATGGAAGCTGAACATATGATAGCAAAAGAACTTATATTAGGTCATGAGCAATATGAGAAGCTTGATAATAGTAAAGTTCTATAGGTCCCCGAAGTTGAACCTTTTCAATAACATAAGTCTTAGGCTTTATAGGCTTTACAAAAATATTCAGATCCTGAAAAATTGGATCTGATTTACTTAAAATAGACAAAATAATTGTTTTTGCATAATTAGGTCAAAAACCCTAATTTAACTACTAGTCTATCTAACTGTAGAACTCATTCATTGTTTGAACCTTTTGATAACTAAAGTGAGTACTGGGAATAACTGCCACTGGTCCTCTACTGGATAATTCACTATTTTACTTAGACAGTTTAGTGTTGGCGACCCTTTCTTCCTTTATGTCACTGCAAAACTGAAGCATACCTCCCCTGATGTTTTCTTCAGTGCCCTTCATCTTTATACTTCGTCCCTAAGCTATTAATGTTTTCCCAAAATAGGTCCTTTGTGCCAAAATTTGATCATGTTCCTCTTTCTGCTTTCAGTGGTTAAGAGGCCAAAATATTGGAATTGTTAGCTACCAAAAGCGCTGCTTTCGGTGGCTAATGAACTGCCTCAACGTCCGCTTAAGCCACCAAAAGCCCTGCTTTTCAAAAATTCTTCATCCACCTCCAAAATTATTCTTTCAAGTTTGTTTTCTTATCTTTTTATTCAGTAGGCTCTATGTTAGGAAGGTTAGCAACAACCTGACTTGATTCAAGAGGCTAAAGGCTTACTGCAGCTTCGACTAGGGTTTCCAATGTGAGTTGAGTGCTAGGGTTTGGCTTGGAATCCTTTATCTACAGCCTCTGAAGCCTAATCATTCTATACAGCCTTGTGGTTTCCTTCAAGTATCTTTTGTTCAATCTTTTTAGAAAGATATACCTTTCTCTCATCTCTTAATAAGAGCTGTGTAGCAGCTTATTCCTCCTGGTCAATGTGGCATTGTTTTTCTTTATCTCTCTTTCTAAAATTTCCATCTCATACACTTGCCTCAGCAACTAATTTATCCTTTGTGTCTTGGGCTTGCTAGAGGAAGCCTTCTCTGCTGGTTCATCTTGCTCTTTTGGTGTAGGTGATGAGAGTTATTCAATCTCTGCTACAACTTGCACTGGTAGGTCAGCACCTTCCTCTCTTTCCTCTTTTGAATCTGAATAGGGTAGGTTCAAAATGTTCCCATTATGTGTTGTGACTTCCTCGCCCTTTTCACTAAAATTCAAGTTTCTTTTGACTTGGTTGGATTTAGAAAAGGAAGGAGGCTGTTCTGTTTTTGTTGGGGATATAGCCCTTCTCTTCCTTTTCCCACTCCTTGGGGTTCTAGACTTTTTTGAAGGAGACTTACCCTTTTCTTCTGGTTGTAGGCATGTTTCAAAGCCATTCCAAAACAAGAAATATGTCCATGCCATTATTCTCCTCTTCAACAATTCTTGGATCAAGATTTGGATAAGACTATGATGAGACAATCTTCCAGCAATCTTGGTTGGATGATCCTTCACCTAGTGTGCCATTTTTTCCAGGCTCCTATGTAAGTAGAAAGGTAAATTCAGTGGGCTTTTTCCTGTGAATTGGTTCACCAATTTGAAATGGTAAATCATGGCCCTATTGTATCTCCCTTCACAAGTTATGTAGACCACAATAGCCTTCAGTAATTGCTGCCACCTCTCTTCTAGCCAGGAGGATGGGACACTTTTCTTCCACACCACCCCTCTATGTTCAGGCTTCAGATAAGATCTAAACTCTATATCCTTTGTAATGGTGGTTTTAAACCACTTCTCCCCAGTTCTAGGGAGTTCATTCACTTCAAAAATTAGGGTTTCATATAGTATAAATTCTTCCTTACCTATAATTGCCTTGGAGCCATCGAAAGAGAGAGAAAATGCCTCAGCCACCTGCTGGTGTGAACCTTGAATTTTCTCACAAAACTTTTAGCAGCCAGCATCTTTGAAGAACTGACATACTTATGGATGTGCCTCCAGGTAGTTGATGTCCCCCAACTCTTGCCTAAGAGCATGCCCTCCCTTCTTCATTTGCTGAATGTACTCCTAAATACCTGCAAAAATCAATTCAAGTTCTGTGGAAGAGCGTTTTTAGCAGGCTGACTCTCAGAGATGGTTTCTGGTGATGAGAATTTCTATAATCAAAGGTGGAGTGTACTGGAGGATTGGGCACTGATTATGAGGGTTTTTAACTACATGAGTGATGCTTAGGTGAGAGAACGATGGCTTTGGTGAATATTTTTGAGACCCCCTTCCCATCAATCATGTCTAAAGCAACCTGGATACTCGGTGGAGATATTCTGCAGTTCTTTGGACAGATGGAGGGAAGCGTAGGGTTTCCAATCACATTGGTCCTTATCAGTTGAAAAAGGACATCCTAAATCATTTATTTGTGCCTTGATGCAGTCTCCTATCTTTTCAGTGGTTTATAATTCCCTATGATGATCGTTGTGGTGCTGAAGAGCCTTGATTTGATAGGTTTTTAACCATTTCTTCTTTTAACCTTTTCGGCGGTCAAGGGCCCCCAAGAAATTGTCTGCTAGCCACCGAAAACAAGGCTTTTGGTGGCTAATGAAATGATAATCTATTCGCCTAAGCCATCGAAACCAATTTCCAAATGGCACTATAAAACTTGGATTTCGACGGATTGTGGTCTCTCTGGATATCTCCTTTTAACCGCCGAAAGATAGGCCTTTCAGTGGCTAATGAACCATTAGATATTTTTCCTAAGCCACCAAAACTACTTTTTCCCAACGCCTTTTACCTGCTTTTGGTGGTTAACGCCCTCCTTCAACTGTTCGCTAAGCTGCCGAAACCAACACTTTTCAGTGGCTAATGAGCTATTTGAAAGTCTTTCCTAAGCGACCAAAAGTGATTTCACCAAATAATCGATCGGGCCAGCTTTCGGTGGTTAACCTTGATCCTGTGTTAAACTGTTAGCTGCCGAAACAAAGCTTTTCAGTGGCTAATGAGCTGTTAAAAACCCTGCTTAAGCCACCGAAAGCTAAAACTTCCAATTTTCTCAAATATAGCGAAACCAAAGACCCTCAATTTGTTAGTGATCTTTAAATCTTTCATAACATGACTCAAATTCTTCATCCTATCAAAATAAATTTATTTTGGGAGATAACATAATTAATAAAAAAAAATCTGTCAAAGGTACTGATTGAAATCTTATCTCTACACCTAGAATCCATATAAGTTCTCGAATAAAAGCATGCAGAAGCTGAAACCAAAAAAAAATAGCCACCTTTCTTTATAGCCTTCTACATTGCAATAATTAAAAATTTGCAAACAATTAAAATGTGGACGATAAGGCAATATGAATTGCAAACACTTATTACTTATTATATGATGAAACACTTACTACTTATTATATGATGAAAAAGAATAAGACTTTCAGATTCACTAACATCTTTTCTATGTGGCCACAACAAACTAAATTACATATTTATTACAATAACATTTATGGTCCAATCATGGGTGTAATTAAAATTGTTTAAAAATGGGTGGAATTGAAATTGTTTAAAAGTACTTATCACATAGCTCAAAATGTTGGAGAAGGTCACAAAGCCATATACACAATGTCTCACTCCTTTTTCAATATGAAATATGTGACTTTGATCCATTTTGTGAATGACAATTTATGAGTTAGAGTTGTTTTGTCTAAATATGCTACAACAAAGCTTGGGAGGCTTGAGTGAAATGCCAACTAACCATCTTGACAGGCACATTATGAAGCTCTCCTCGTGTTGTCCTAATGTTGTTTTTAGGCTATCTATAGTTGAAAGGTACACCTACTCCTTGCTTGATTGTTTACTCTATACCAAACATAGACAACAAAAGGAAGCCTTGCTTACCTTGAAATATTTCCCACCAAATAATTCTTAATTCTTATAGTTTTGGTTCTATAAATTTTCCTATGACCAATATTGTTCAATGGATAACTCCCAAATTGATTTCGTTAGCTTGCAAAAGCATTTATTTATACATATTATATGGATGTTATGATTCACCTTCCAACATGCCTCTTGGATTCCCATGGAGACTGTTTGTATTCTTATTTTGTATTTACATTATTTACAAAATATATAGAGCCATAATCCTGAGGATTAGGTTTTGAACATTCCCCCTCTTAATCTGAAGGGGTGTTTGTGACTCTGAGCATGGTTATGAAGCTTTCAAAATTTTCTCGTCCAAGTGCTTTGGTGAAGATGTTAATAATTTGCTCGTTTGTGGAACAATGTCATAAATTTTTTTTATTAGCCTTTACATGATGTCAAATCAAATGGTACTTTGTGTTGATGTGCTTGGTTTGATCATGGAATATGGGATTCTTGTTCAAATTAATTGCAGATGTGTTTTCTATTAGTAATGGAGTATAATTATCTTTCTTCTCCTGCAAATGTTTAAGTATCTTCCTTATCCACACATTCTCTTTTGTTGCTTCTGCAACAACCACATATTCTGATTTTGTTGTCAAATCTACTGGAACTGACTATTTGAGTGATCTCCAAGAGATAGTTGTTGATCCAGGGATCATTATGTATCCAGAACTAGAAACTCATGTCTCTTTGTCACCATCAAAGTTTGAATTACTGTACCCAACTAGTTTGAAGTCTTCCACCTTCGTGTACTTGAGTCCAAATTCTTGAGTCTCTTTCAAATATCTTAGAACTCTTTTTTCATCAGTCTGGTATCCTTCACAAGGTTTGTGCATGAACCTTGAAACGATTCCAACAACATAAGAAATATATACTCTAGTGGTAGTTATAAGGTAGATAAAGATTCCTACAAGCTGTCAGTAATTGGTCGTATCCTTAAATTATTTTTCTTCTCTTGACGTGAGCTTCAACTTTCATTTCATTGGATTTGAGAGAGGGCTGCATTTTGTCATGACAAATTTGTTAAACAATTCTCCAACATACTTCTTCTGAGATATGAATATGTACTTAGGATGTTGAATCACTTCAATTCCTAAGTAGTAATGAAGATGCCCAAGATTAGTCATTTCAAATCCTTTCTTCAAATACTTCTTTATGGATGCTAAACAAATTTCATTGTTCCCTTTCATAAAAAGGTCATCTACATATAGTACAAGAAACACAATAGTATTCCTATTTTCTTTACAAACAATGTTGCACCATCAATATTATAATGTTTGAAATTTAGCTTTAGAAGATGCTTAGTTAGAGTTTCTTACCATGCTTGAGGTGCTTGTTCCAGGACATAGAAGGACTTGACAAGTTCATTTGCCTTGTGTTCTTGTCCCTTCACAGCAAAGATTTTTGGATAAGACATGATTTTTTATTTTATTTCAAGTCTCCATTCAAGAAGGTTGTTCTTAGATCCATTTGGTGGACTTTCCATCCATTTTGTGCAGGAAAAGTGAGTAACTGCAGATGGTGGCCCATTTTGTTGTGGGCTATAACGCCTCTTCATAGTCAATTCCTTCCTTTTCTACATAGCCTTTCACCATGATCCTTTCTTTGTGCATGTCAAGTGAGACATATAATTTGTATTTTTTCTTGTATACCCACTTGTAGGGTTTCGACTAGAGGTTCAACTAGCTTCCAGGTTCCATTATTCATGAATGCATCATACTCATTTTGCATGGCTTCTTTCCACTCACTACATGCAACAACTTATTTAAAGGAAGTTGGCACAAAATTAGCAAGTAAATTCAATTCACAATCAAATGATACATCAATGTCATCACCTAAGTCATATTCTTCTCCTTCATCTTCTTGTCTGGTTGAACTTCTCGTTACCGTATTTCCAACTTCATATGGATGGACACTTTCAAGTGTATTTGTGGCCCATTTTGGAATCTTCCTTGATGGCCCAAGTTGATCAATTTGTGGTGCTTCATTCTCTTCAAGGTTCAATATTCCAATCCTCTCAATCACATCATCTAGTTGAATTTGTTGTTCAGGTGAAGTGGTCGAAACTTATTCTTGATGAGGGGGTATTGGTGTTTCAAAAGGAAATTCCAAATATTGATCCTAATCCAAGATTGGGATCCCCCTTTCAAGATGTGGAATTTAATTATCAGCTTTATAATATGTCTTTAAATGAGAAAACTTCTCCATATGATCAAGTTGTCTTTCAATAGACTAGTCATTTTTATTAGTTTAAGAAAAATGATATCTTTGGAAACAACAAACTTCTTTTTTACCTCATAAAAAATATGGCATGCCTTGGAATTTTTTGAGTACCCCAGTGAAATGCATCTTCAACTTCTAGCACCAAGCTTGTTTCTTTTCTCCTTTGGTATCAATGAATAATAGGTGGAACCAAAAACCCTACAATGCCTACCCAAAGGAAGGTGGCCAAACCACATTTCATGTGGAATATTGTCTTCAAGAGCATGATATGGAATCCTATTTAATAAATATGTTGGACATAATTCTCCATCAACCCTAAACATCAGTTTCACATTCTTGAAAACATCATTGAGCGTGGTGTATTCATTAAGGTTCTATTCATCCTTTTTGCCACACTGTTTTAATGAGGATTGTAGGGAAATGAAGTTTGATGTGTAATACCATGTTTACAAAGATAGTCTTTAAAATCATTAGAGGTGTATTCTTTACCATTAATAGAAAGAAACGTACCAATATGAGCTTGTGCTTGATTTTCCATCCATGTATGAAATTTCTTGAATGTTTGAATGTGGGAAAACCAAATACACCATTCTTTCTTAACAATAGAATGTGTTTCAGAATGATATTCAATAGTTTCAAGGTACTCTTATTCATTATCATGTGATGTTTCCTCATATTTTTCAAATTCATTTCAGATTGACTTTTGATCCTCTTGATGTAATTCTTTTTTTGCTTCACCACCCATAGACATTGGTAGCTCCTTGTCCTGCTCCATACTTGTGCATTGTTGATTATTCCTTAATGAGTTCTCATTTTCCTTCTTGTAAAAAAATCCATACTTGAGAAGATAATCTTGGAAATAAGATCTTTCATGTATATCCCATCTCAAATTTTTATACCCCTAGTAGCATGCTTCGATATCTTTGGTTGTAATTTCTTCTTCCCTTGGCAGGGGGGGAGGAAAGTGGGCTTGGTGGGTTGATTATGAAACCAAGACATACCTACAAAATTTTATTCAATGGATGGTCTTAATTCATAGGTGAAATAACCTGGCTTTGACACCACTGTAGTGTCCCTTTTTATCAATTTTGGAGAAATGTACAAATTGGGCAAAATTCGAGCTTAACTAGTCATGACTCTAGAGGTTTCCAACTTTCACTAAATGGTCCCAAATTTGAAAGGACATGGTATGGAGAGTATTAAAAAATAGCAAGGTGGTTTATGGATACTTTGTATCATAGTTTATACCTCTGCAAAATTGTTTGGGGATAATGACAAAAATACCAAAATTACTAGGAAATTGTGTTCAAATCCCTCCAAGGGTGATGGCCAAACTAGCTCTCGAAATCAAGTACGAACCTCCCAAATTTAAGAACATATTATGGGAATGAGTATTAGAAATCAATGAATATCCATAATCATGTTTATTAAGTTTTGAAAATGGATTATGGCCTACAACATTTGTAGGGTAACTTTCAGTGAAATTGCATAACCAGCTCGATTTAAACATATGAAAGGTGGATTTAAAGGTTCATATCAGTATATGACATATAGGGACCATATATAGAATACCAATGGATTCCCCAATATTATTAAAAACCATATAAATTCCTTCATACAAGTTGGGTATACAACTCATTAAGTACGGGGGTCAAAAGCATGAAAACTAGTGAATTAGCAGCATGGAATTGCAAGAGTTTCACATATGGATTTATTGGATTTCAACCTAGGGAGAATAGGGAAATGAAATTACAGAGTAAAAAATCATATATTTCTGTCACAAGATCATCAAACTTAAATAACATCCTGTTGCAGTTGCAACTGTTCTCCCCAATTTTTTTCAAATTTTGGACCCCCCTTTATGATTTTAATGCTTCGTTGAATCAATTGGATCCGTGAATTTTGGGTCATGCTTTAATTTTGGATGATTTTAGAAGATGAACTCTCATCCTGTTTTTAGAAATTTCTTGTGTTGGAAACTATTGTGGGGCTTAGGTGTTATAGTATGGTTTTTGTTAGTCGTAGATGAATCGGATCAAGTGTTTTTGAAAAACGTTGTTTCGGAGGTGAAATAGTTTCAATCGTTGCCAAATTTTAAAGTTTTTAAACACTTAGATCGGAGTCTGTTGTCTATTTCTCTTTCGCCGTTGCGGCTCCTAAATCAGCTAAGCACCCGATGTATAAGTACTCCGCCCGTTGATGTGTGTCGACCCTCTAGTTGCATGTCTATAACCTTTTTCTCTTCCGCCGTTGCGGCTGTGCAAAGCACTTGGATTTCGATGTCGATGTCTTTTTGATTTCCAATTTGAGGCTTTCCCACCCACAACTTATATCATAACTCTTCCGACTCCGATAGGCCTACATGTTTCCACGGTACCCGTCTCCCGTTAAGACCCGCTTATGCGGCTGTGAATGAGTTTACCCTGCCAGGTTTAGCGTCTTAAGCCGCCGATGAGTTCTTCATTTTCCTTTGTCAGTGATTTATTTCAAACCCATAGGTGGATGAGGTGGTGGCATCGACGTTTGTGAAAGTTCTTGAAATAGTCATGCACATGATCTTTCTTGTTGAGTAGCCGTTTTGGTTGATATAATTTGACGTTTTGTTTTAGAATGCGATCCCAATGAATGATGCACATTGATTAACTACAGGTGGACTCAAGGGACTGTTGAGATTACCACGGCGCGAAGGCATAGCTGGGCAGTTTTGACAAAGATCGAACCGAAAACAGAAAGATCGCAAAGAGGACAAGTGAAGCAGAAGGAAAAGATCAGTAGTGACAAAGGCGCGGACCTGAAAGATGTCAGTTACTAAACTGATCATGAGTGCGCACAGAAAAGATAAAAAGTAGGGATCCAAAATGTTTTGAGGGACCGAAAGGTCACGCGTTTGGGGGGGCAGCCCAAGCGGTCAACTATTGGTTTAAATATTGCAAAGTTAGAATTGACAGGGGCTTTTTTCCCTGGAAAAACTTGTAAACTATTGCTTGTAAGAGGAATTATTTCATTTTACAAACCTAAAATTGCAAATTTTGCCTGTTGGAGAAAATGCTATGTGGAATGTATCAATGTGGTCAAATGAGCGATGTTGAACGGGAACTATTTCGTTTTCAACTGTGTCTCAGTAACTGTGAGAGTGTCCTAACTTCCTGAACCTATGTTCTTGTCTGAATGTTCTTCAGTATCCTTATGATGTCTTCCACTATGAGTAATGGGAGTTTTTAATTGTTGATGAGCTACCTTATCATGTATACTTTTATTCATGTTTATATGTTTGGTTATAAGAACAGCTATTTGCGATTTGCCATAACACATGGACAATAGTGCATTACTCATGAATTAATATCCATCTCTCTAGAGATAGTTTAGTTAGTATTTATTTTCTTGCATATATGTGATTTAGATGCTTGTGAGTTCTAAGACGAGAGGTAAGAACCTGGGCATCACATTGTGACTACTCTTTGCATCCTTATCACCCTGCATGGTTAATTAGGCATGTGCATATCATACCTTAAGTCAAAAAAATAAAAACATACACGGTGGACTGGGCCGCAACCGGTAAACCATTTTGTTACTTGACCTACGGTAGACGGACTGCAAACCGGACAGATTCCCTACACTAAACAATCACGGGATAATTGGGAACGTCGACTGGGGAGAATCCCTTGCTATTGTTGTCTATGAATTTCCAGGCCTCAATAGTTTCTGGCACTAGAAGGAGGGCTATTAGTGCATGGCTAGCCGGGGAAACCCGTTTTCCCGAGACTATTCCACCGGTAATAGTTCAGAAAATAGTGGGCTTCATAATCCAATTCCGGAAGAAAGGAGTAGAGAACATTTGTTTTCTGTTGACAACGAGGTTATTAATAATATGAGAAGACACACTCGGGCATACGTGTAGAAGATCAGAGGATTTTCGATCATCCCTGAATTTCCAAGAAGAGAATATAAAAGGAAAGATCGTCCCATATTGGAAGACTCAGTACTAGTTGAGGATTGGGAAGAACTTGTAGAAACAGCCTTACAGGAAGTTGTACTGCCTTTGAATCAAGAAGGCCCAGAGACTCCTCACAGTTCTCCTGCTCAAACTCCTGTTTGCTCACCGCCTCACTCTCCACCCAAACTCATGGCAGGCGTCAACGCCAATCAACCACCCAACCCACCGAATCCACCACCTTCCTGGAGAGCCAGATCACCTTTAAACCTAACACCTCCGTTACATGATTTACCTCAATCTTTTGAAAAGATGCTGCCCAAATTCGACCCAAGTGAGAAGATACTAGTAGATGACCACCTGCAAAGTTTTTACTTGGCAATAGAAGGGTTAAGGGCTGGGGAGCATGAGGATGTAGTTTGCAGACTATTACCGCACACCCTTAAAGGAACTGCAGCATCATGGTATTTTGGTTTGCCTACAAACTCTATCCCTGATTGGGATACCTTTGAAAGGATCTTTAGAAGTAAGTATGCAACCCAGAAGACTCATGCAGCTCTTATGAAAGGATTATGCGCCTTGAAGAAAGAGAGAAAGGAAAAGGTGCACAGTTTCACCCAAAGGTTTGCAGCATATCTCAAGAAATTTTCTGAAGCTGACAGACCTTTGGACAAGGTCCTGATTGAATATTATACCTCAGCTTTAGGCCCTGAGTTGGCCATGTTTTCCAAAATAAAGGCCAAGCCTACTTTGGCGGAAACCTATGAAGAGGCGGAAATAGTGGAGGTTGAAAGGGAAAGCATCGAACACTATCCCGAAAGGTCAAGAGAGAAAATTTTGGGGAGGAAATCCTTGTTGTTTAATAAACCTAAGGAAGAGAAATCACCATATTTTGAAGGTATGGAAAAAATGATGCAGAAGCTTTCTAACAGAATTATAGACTTGGAAAAAGAAAAGGAAGCTCAAAAGTTCTACAAGCCCTATTACAAGAAAAGGGAGGATAACAATCAATCTCAACCTCCTTTGCACAATTCAAAATCTATGAATTTAACAAAGGTAGGAATGGACAATTTTTGCACTTTCCACCAACAGCCCCACTCTGAAAAGAACTGTCCTCAATGGATAAACTCAATGACGTTGGTTATGAATCAGCTGTTGGATTCTAAATTAACAGAAGATGGAGATGAAGAAAAAAAAGACAATACCACTTCAACAAAAGAACAAGAAGAAGAGACCATGGTTCTATGGAACTCTATTTCATTATTCGATGCCGAGGAAGAAAAGAATTGGGGATATGAGAACATCATAGAAACGAACGTTACAACAAGGAGCCAAGGGTCGGTTAAAGAGAACAGTCACATGCTCCCAAATATTAAAAGGCTTCAGAAAAATGTTAAGAAATTTCAAAATAATTCCTCAGCTGATAAAATTCCTGAATTCACCATTACCAGCCAAGATCCTAAACAGAATGATACATTTGCCAAGACCAATGAAGAAAGAATGAATGTTGATAAGCCACATCCCACTGAACCGCAAATGGATTATGACATCGTGGAAGATATAAAGAAGGTAAAGGCGAACATTTCACTTTTTGAAATGTGTAAAGTGCCGCAACAAAAGGCAAGACTATTGAAAGCGCTTTAAGCATCGGACGAGAGGCTTCCCACTGACAATCTACCCAAAGAAGAAGAAGAAATCAGAGAAACCAGCAGTGGAGGTAAGTCTAAGAAAAAACATCCACCTTTCCTCCTCACTTTTGAGATTTTTAATCACAACGTACATAATTTCCTGGTAGAATCAAGGGCGTCAGTTAACGTCATGCCAATATCAGTCTGTAAAAGAATAAATGGGAAGCCTAAGCCATCTACTTGGAGAGTTGTTCAACTGGATAGGACAAATGTGAAAGTAATTGGGGAGATGGACAATGTCCTAGTCCGCCTGTCTTCCAATGATAAAGTGTGCCAAGTTATTGATATCATGGTGGCCGACATACCTGACGCTTATGGGCTCGTTCTGAGCAGAGAATGGTCGGCAAAACTAAAAGGATATTTTTCCTCATATTGGTCGCATCTATGGCTGCCGTATAAAGGAAGCCCGAACCAAATTAAAATCTTAAGGGAGACTCACATGAAATACAATGTTACTCAACTGGAGGAAAAGAATGAACCAGTGGATTCTGTGTTGGGAAACTATTTTATTGAACTAGAACCAGGAAATTACCAAGCAGAGGAAGCTAGCAACACATCAGACGCTCAACCTGAACTCCTTCATTTCTCGTAGGATGATGAAATCGACTGTAACATAGTAAACTTAACAGTAGGAGTATATTCACATGCAGCAGTTAGCGATTTCTGGACATTGTTTTTTGATGGCTCTAAGACGTTAGAAGGGTCAGGGGCCGGCTGTGTCCTGATCGACCCCAAGAAGAATAAACATTTTCTTTCATGTAGATTAGAGTTTGAATGTATGAATAATACAGCTGAGTATGAAGCGTTGGTGCAGGGTTTAAGGAAAGCAATCGAATTAAAGGTAAGCAATCTGAAGGTTTTTGGAGATTCTGAAATAATCGTAAAACAGATTCGGAATCAAATACATTGTATTTCTCCTCACTTAAAAGCTTATCAAAATGAGGTATGGGACCTACTCAAATTTTTTGATGCATTTAATATTATATCAATTCCAAGACTAAAAAATGTAGCAGCTGACTTGTTGGCCACATCAGCTGCTAGGCGTGTGCCTACTAATAATCGATGCTCTGTTGAATTGCTTTTCAGGCCCTCGGTCCCTGATATGATCACCAACCTACGAGTGTTTGACGACGACCAGCAAATTATAGAATGCTTGACAAATGACGAGGTATTTAAAGGGGCGATTATAGATGATGAAGAACATCAGGCCGAGCTGAAGTATGATAATTTCATCCCTAAAGGAATCAAAACCTTAGAAAGAATGTTCGATCTAAATGAAAAATTTAGAAGACCAGCAAACGTGAAGACTCACAGCTCATCTCTACAGTTCAAGTTGATAAATTTAGGGACTGAGACAAATCCTAAATATGTGAATCTTGGCAAGTGTTGTTCACCAGCAAAAAGAGATAAGTTCATCAGTATTTTTAATCAATATAAAGATGTTTTCACCTGGACATATGAAGATTTGAAGACATATGACACCAGCATCATCCAGCATGTTATCCCCATCAAATCTGGCGCCAAACCTTATCAGCAACGTCTAAGAAAAATGTACCCAAAATTGGAACCTCTGATCCAGAGTGAAGTTAAGAAATTATTGGATGCTAGGATCATTTTTAAGGTTAGACACTCTGAATGGGTCTCCAATTTGGTACCAGTGAGAAAAAAATATGGAGAAATTAGGCTATGCATGGATTTTAGAAATTTAAACTGCGCTTCAGATAAAGATAACTACCTTGTTCCACCCATGGAGCAACTACTACAAATGGTTTAGGTTCTGAACTATTTTCGTTATTAGACAGTTTCTCAGGTTACAATCAAGTATTAGTAGCCGAAGAAGACAAATTGAAGACATCATTGAGGACCAGATGGGGAACCTTCACTTACAGAAGAATGCCCTTTGGGCTTATAAATGCTGGAGCTACGTTCCAGATGGCCATGGATATAGCTTTCCGAGGTTTGATTGGCCATAGTGCTGTAGTATATCTTGATGATATTATGATATTCTCAAAGAGGAGAGAAGAACACGTGTTTCATCTACGACAGATATTTGAACGCTGTCGAAAATATGGCATCTCACTCAATCCCAAAAAGTGTGTGTTCGTTGTTATAGAGGGTAAGTTGCTGGGTCACGTAGTCTCAAAGAAGGGAATATCTATAGATCCAAAAAGGATCAAAGCCATTGAACAGATTCCCTTGCCCCATAATAAAAAAGGGATGCAATCATTTATGGGAACAATTAACTTCGTGCCAATATTTGTGCCAGACTTCGCTCATATTGTCAAACCTCTGCAGCAAATGGTGAAGCAAAGTGAACAATTAAAATGGACTGAGATTGAGAAGAACGCATTCAACAAAATTAAAACTGCTATTGCACATGCACCCTCCCTAAAAATCCCAGATTTCGATAAAGATTTTATTATGTATACTTTTGCATCCGATGATTCACTAGTAGCTGCGCTTACTCAAAAGGGAGATGGGGGGGATGAATTCCCAATATCTTTCATGAGAACTTGTCTACAAGGGGCTGAATTAAATTACCCGGCTATTGATAAACAAGCTTATGCAGTATTCAAAGCAGTAAAACAATTCAGGCCCTACATATTAAAAAATCGAACCAAGGTGATCGTTCCATACCCAGCTGTGAGGTCCCTATTTGTACAGAAGGAATTAGGAGAAAGAAGAGGCAATTATAGCTCTTCAAGAGTATGACCTCGAATTCAAGCCATCTTCTATAGTTAAAGGGAAATGGTTGTGCAAACTAATGACAGAAAATGGAAGCAATGACGAACACGCCTGGGAAGACGAGGCTGAACTACATTTGATGGATGTATGTCCTTTGTTCACAGCCCCCGAATCTTGGTATAGAGACCTCGTGCATTACCTTCAGGTAGGATTGTTTCCAGAACATTGGAATTCTAAGCAAAGAAGAGCACTGCGTCTCAAATCAACCTCCTATCAAATTGTTGAAGGAGTATTGTTCATAAAAAATTACGACGGGATTCTTCTTAGATGCTTAGAGAAAGAAGAGGCAATGAAAGTAATGACAGATTTGCATGACGGGCCTGCTGGAGGACATTTTTTAGGAGATACTACAGCTCACAAAATTCTCAGAGACAGTTACTATTGGACCATGCTTTTCAAAGATGCAAACACCCATGTCAGGAAGTGCGACATTTGTCAAAGGTGTAGTGGAAGACAATCTAAAGCGACCGCACCACTAAAGCCTGTGATGATCACGGAACTATTCGAGCAATGGGGGTTGAATATTATTAGGGAAATAAAGCTGAAATCCTCCATGTAACACAAGTACATTCTGACCGCGACCGATTATTTCACTCGCTGGGTTGAATCCATCCCGCTGCGCAAAATAAATGAGGACGCGGTCATCAGCTTCCTGCAGGACCATATTATGACCAAGTTTGGAGTTCCAGTTTCTTTAGTCTTTGATAATGCTACTTACTTTTCATTGATTAAATTAACTGCTTTCGCTCATGAGAAAGGAATAAATTTGCATTATTCTACTAATTATTATCTACAAGGAAATGGCCTGGCTGAATCCACTAACAAAAATCTGATTAGAATTTTAAAGAAGACTGTAATAGAAAACTAGAGGAGTTGGCACTCAGCGCTACCAAACGCCCTTTGGGCCGATAGAGTCACCCCCAAGTCTTCGATAGGAGTGTCTCATACCGTTGTGTATGGTAAAGAAGCTATTCTTCCCCCCAATATCATGCTACCCTCTTCCATAATAGCTCAAGAATCGAGAGGGTCGGATGATGAAGTTTTGAAAATGAGGATATATAATCTCCTGAAAGCAGAAGAGGCTCGGTCTAGAGCCAGAGAGGGCTTTAAGCAACAACAAGAGGTAATAAAGAGATGGTTCAACAAACATAAGGTAGGAACAAAAGACTTTGAAGTGGGAGATTTGGTTCTCAAGTGGGATCACCCCCATGACAAGAAAGGAAAACACACGAAATTCTAGTAGTTGTGGGTAGGTCCTTTCCAAATTGCAGCAAAGCTTGGCCCTTCCACTTATAAGTTGCAGGATCTACAAGGATGGGAAGAGAACTTACCAGTAAATGGCTTAGTTCTCAAGCCTTAGTTTTCCTGAGTTCTGTTGTGTTCTTCTATCTTGTATATAAATAATCTGGCCTGGCCGTCATCTTTGAGTCATGATGTTTAGTTTGTTTTAGTTTAAGTTTTACTAATTTCAATAAAGGAAGCAACCCGCGGTTGCATGGGGAACATCAGAATTTTGGATTAACCAAATTTCTTGGGTATAAGACTGTATGTCATTGTTTATCTGAAAAGAACTTCTTTCATTTTAGCAGTTTTCTCAAATAGCTATGTGTGCATTGAAGTCCTGCTTAACCCCTGTGAAATAAACCAGAATCAAAGGGTCTGGAATACTATTTTGAGGCTCAATCCATGTCGCATTTAAAATGTCCTAGGGAGTGACAGCAAAGGGCCCATGGAAAGAAGCAAGGTAAACAGGATATTAAATATAAATGATCCCATGCCAAGAAATGAACGCCAAAAGGCAGATAAGAGTAAAAAAATCCTATGAAATCATTATATATCAAAACAAATGTTGAACCATAAGTACTAAATCGCTGAAAGTTCCTCTCTGTCCGTGAGCTAAAATGTGAAATACACCTCTCACACAAAAGGACACTTGGGATAGAGGAGCCTGAATTAAAATTCAGAAAGAAAGGCATGCGGGAGGACTCATATGAAAAGGACAAAAGTCCAAAAGCACAAAGTGCTAAAGTGGCATGGGAATGAAGAACAAATGAATATTTATGTTTGCCATATGCTACAATCCCGTGGTGTCTAAGCTGCCAGCTATCTGTAGACAAAGTAACAATGAAACTCATCCTTCAGCCTCAACAGAGTTATTTGGACTTGAAAATATTGGTTTCCACTCTCCCGAATTGGACTATCATCAATGAATAAAGGTACATGATTTTTCCATCTGAGAAATCTAGATAGCTGGAAGAATTCAATAGATGCGTTTGTTGTTAAACATTCTGTTACTCAAGGAATAATCGTCCAGAGATCTAGGTTCACCAGGTAATCGCCAGTTGTTGCAGCTGCAACTGTTCTCCCCAATGTTTTTCAAATTTTGGACCCCCCTTTATGATTTTAATGATTCGTTGAATCAATTGGATCCGTGAATTTTGGGTCATGCTTTAATTTTGGATGATTTTTGAAGATGAACTCTCGTCCTGTTTTCAGAAATTGCTCATGTTGGAAACTGTTGTGGGTCGCAGGTGTTAGAGTCTGGTTTTTGTTAGTCATAGATGAATCGGATCAAGTTTTTTTCAAAAACATTGTTTCGGAGGTGAAACAGTTTCAATCGTTGCCAAGTTTAAAGTTTTTAAACACTTAGATCGGAGGCTGTTGTCTGTTTCTCTTCCGTCATTGTGGCTCCCAAATCATCTAAGCACCCGATGTATAAGTACTCCACCCACCGATGCGTGTCGGCCCTCTAGTCGCATGTCTATAACCTTTTTCTCTTCCGCTGTTGCGGTTGTGCAAAGCACTTGGCTTTCGATGTCGATGTCTTTCTGATTTTTGATTTGAGGCTTTCCCGCCCACGACTTAGATCGTAACTCTTCCGACTCCGATAGGCCTACATGTTTCCGCGGTACCCGTCTCCTGTTAAGACCCGCTTATGCGGCTATGAATGAGTTTACCCTGCCAGGGTTAGCGTCTTAAGCCGCCGATGAGTTCTTCATTTTCCTTCATCGGTGATTTCTTTCGAACTCGTAGGTGGACGAGGTGGTGGTGTCGGCATTTGTGAAAGTTCTTGTAACAGTCATGCACATGATCTTTCTTGTTGAGTAGCCGTTTTGGTTGATATAATTTGACGTTTTGTTTTAGAATGTGATCCCAATGAATGATGCACATTGATTAGCTATAGATGGACTCAAGGGACTGTTGAGATTACCATGGCATGAAGGCATAGCTGGGAGAAATGGGATTTTTTCAGTATGTTCTTGTCTGAATGTTCTTCAGTATCCTTATGATGTCTTCCACTATGAGTAATGGGAGTTTTTAATTGTTGATGAGCTACTTTATCATGTATACTTTTATTCATGTTTATATGTTTGGTTATAAGAACAGCTATTTGCGATTTTCCATAACACATGGACAGTAGTGCATTACTCATGAATTAATATCCAGCTCTCTAGAGATAGTTTAGTTAGTATTTATTTTCTTGCATATATGTGATTTAGATGCTTGTGAGTTCTAAGACGAGAGGTAAGAACCTGCGCATCACATTGTGACTACTCTTTGCATCCTTATCACCCTGCATGGTTAATTAGGCACGTGCATATCATACTTTAAGTATAAAAAAAACAAAACAAAAAACATACACGATGGATCGGGCTGCAACCAGTAAACCCTTTTGTTACTTGACCTACGGTAGCCAGACCGCAAACCGGACAGATTCCCTACACCAAACAGTCACGGGATAATTGGGAACGTCAACTAGGGAGAATCCCTTGCTGTTGTTGCCTACGAATTTCCAGGCCTCAACACATCCCTTAAACAATTCTGATACAAGACTCCTTCAAGATTGAAGCTAAAGTCATGGAAACTAGTGATTCAACGGCATGGGAATGCAATCTTTTCACACATGATTTTATTAGATTTCGACCCATAGAGGATATAGAAATTAAATTACAGATTAATACATCATATATGGTTTTCCCAACATCATTCAACTCATATAATATCCCTCATACAAATCTGGTATAAAACTACTTCAAGGTTGAAGCCAAATCCATGAAGACTAGTGTTACAAGGGCATGCATATGCAAGATTTTCATACATGTATCTCTGATATTTTGAATTACAGATCATGTGGACATAATATTACATATCCATAAATAATATATTGATTCCACATCATCATAAAACTCATATAAATGCCCTCATACAAATCTGATATAAAACTACTTCGATATTGAAGCCAAATCCATGAAAACTAGTTATTCAAGAGCATGGAGAATGCGAGCATTTCATACATGTATTTCTGAGATTTATACTTATAGAGAATATGGAGATGATATTACAGATATATACATCATAAATCAAATATTTTGCATCAACCATCTTCAGAAAGGCGCAAGAATCACTCCAACAAGTGTGCCATTAATTGTGAGTGTGGGGGAATGGAGAAGAAGGACTGAGAGAATGGGGAGATAGATGAGAATTCGACTATAGGAAATTCAACCTGAAAATAAAACTACTTCATTAATCTCCCATGATAGGTACTAATTGCCTCTCCATCAACCAACTTGGAAAGGAATCCAACTCCCTCGAAATTGGTTCGCTAGCAGGGTAACTGTCCACTCACCATGCAATGGACAAGCAAAAGCTCTCCAAAAATGCCAAAGGCCAATTAAAAAATGATAAAAATCTATTATAATTCCTCATGAAATCCTTTTATTAACTTCATGATTCCTTCTAAGGTATAATTCCCCTCCATGAGCTTCCTCCAATTCATCTTAGTGGTTTAGTAACTCTCATGGCACTTGTCTTCCTCTTCATGCTCCAATTATTTCCCCAATTCAAATGGTTTCCTATAACTCCCAAATTAGACCTATTGGTGGCTATTTTTATCCCTGACATTTCATATTTTTCATATGTCAGAAATCAAGTCTGAATTTGTCATACTTATCATAGAATCTTCCATCATTTGTTGTCATAGAGTTCATAGAATCTCCTTCCAAGTGGCATGGCACAACTTGTCTTCTAGTCTCTTATTCTTCCATGGGAGTTACCCTCATTTACCAATTAGACTTCCTTCGATCATTATATGATATTTGACACCACATTACCATCCAATAATGTTACATTACCCATGTGTTCGAATTTGTATGAATATCATTCCAAGTGTGCAGGGAATATAGTCAACCAAAGTCTTCACAAGCTTCCAAGTGTCTTCATGAAATCAAACCACCTTATTTTCTTATAATTTATCATTTATGTGACCCAATTAAATGTGAATATGGTAAAATAAAGTATTTTTGGGTCCCATAGCCCCTTATTACAAAATTTATGTCTCCATTTCAACCTAAGGAACTAGTAGGTTGGTGAAACATTATTTGCAAATAATATTATTTGGAAATTATTTAATTGGGGACATGACAAGAGTACATTCTTCAATAATCCATGCTATAAATTGATTGAACCCTTTCCTTCATCTTGTATTTGAGTTTCATCTCCCATGTGAATACTTGGACCATCAATAAGTTGTAATGAAGAGATTGATTCTTTGGATGAAACCATGTGATTGGAGGCTCTTGAATCAATGCAGAAGGCAAGTAATTTTGAAAAACCAACCTTCAGTGCATGGCATCTCTCATCATGATCTTCAGTATTGTCTGCATAGTTAGCCTTCCTTGTGTCTTGGTATTCTTTGTAGTGTCCCCTTTTAGGAAAATTTATCAAAATACCAATTCTTCAATTATTTCGCAATGTACTCAAATTCAACTTATTACAATTCTGGTTATAAATGGATTCAATTGATCCCAAAATTCCTCCAGTTGCTTTCAAACTTGGTGAGGAAGGTCTTGATGGGTGATGGGACATATTATCACATATATCAGACATATAATCAACTGATATACCAAACCATGGTATACAATTTGTGAGGGAAGAAGTTTTGGGACAAGACTAGTCAATTTGGGAGGTAGAAACCCCCCTTGGGTCCTGGAACAAATCTATTCCAAGCACTGTACGAAATTCACTAATGGTGGGTATGATACTTGTATATGTTATCAGACATTAATTAAAGTGTATTTCAGCATCATATGTGTTTTTTGGGTCGAATAGGTATCCAAGATAACTCCATGAATTTACTAGTAGTTTTGAGGTTCCAACCCCCAATGGTAGATGACTCCAAATAGCTCCAAATAAGATAGACGCTTTAACTAGCAATTTTGGGGCTCAAATCCCTCCCGGGTAATTGCCCGAATGGCTTCCCAAATGTATATAAACTCACTCAAATTCTCAAATTGAATTAGGTTATGTGTATAATACATTATTAGAGACTCATATGAAGAACCAATCTAACTCCCACGACTGTTATCACTTCCTTCATTCAGATATAAAAAACTAGTTTTGGACCCTTGGGGAAATGAGACGTAGTTTTCCCCAAATGCTATTAAATTCGACCCAATGGCCAAAAATTATAATTTATATACCATGAAAACCATAATATACTTTAATTACAGTTCATTCATTCATAAATCATCAATTTTTCACACATATATTGGATTCCATCAAGATTGCAAGAGTTTACAACAAGGTATTGGGGAAATGGCATTGTTTCTTCAATATTGGACAATAATACATGAGATATCTTGGAATTTAGACCTGAGATATTTTTTAAATTTAAATACAAATTTTTTTAATCATAATACAAAATACTGGAGCAAGATAATCCCCTTCAAAGAGATGAATAGCTCACCAAGTGAGCCTCACTCCATAGAGCTGAAATATGGTGAGAAAACTTGAGATGAATGGAAGAACAAGATGATATTGAGATGTCCATGAAATTCATGTAGATTCAAACTTAAAATAATACTCCATTAAATATCCATGAAAGACCTGATCAGCCTTTCCAAACACCAACTAGGATGGGAATCTTTCACCCTCGAAGTTGGCTTAAACAAGAAAACTAGTCATCCACTAGCTCTCACCTTTCACAAATGATAAAAAGATTTTTATAATGGCTAATCCCTGTATTTTATAAAAATTATCGGTATTCTAAGGTTCTAAATCCATCCATAAACCAAATCCAAGTCGAATTGGTGTGGCTGCTCATGCTATTCCATGTGGCCTCTCTCTTCACCTTCCCTCTTCTCCCAAATTTGAGTAGGAGCCTCTTGGCCTTCTCCAAATCCCAATTTCGACCTATAAGATGCTCTATTCAGTCCTGAAATATCAGTATGTAAGTATGTCATCCTTCATATTTTAATTGTGTCATAACTGTCATAGAATCTCCATCATTGGTGTCATAGATGTCATAAATGTAAGGGAAATCTAGCCAAGTGTCCATGAAACTCCCATTTGGATATTCCTCTCCCATGAAAGTTACAATTCATCCCAAATTCAATATATTAAGTATATGGAAATGTATATTAACCTCATAATTTATCCCAAAACATTATGCTTTGCATAGATTTGAAATTACAAGAGGAGGATGCCATTTAACATAGGAATTCTAGCTTGAGTGGGCCCCATAGTCTCCATGTGTCTCCATTCTCCATATCCATTTCAATTTTATCTTGTATTTATTTAATAAGCTACATTATTAAATATTTATCATCTTCTAATGTCTAAACAACATTTATTATCCCCCTTATTCCAAATCTCAAAGCTTCCACCCCCAACCTAAGAAACTAGTGATTTTCCTCCTTGGAAATTATTTGACTTTTAGCATCCCTTTAACAACTTTCATGAATATGGAAAATGTGATTTTTCATTTGTGACCCAATGTAAAATTTGGGACATTACAAATCCTCCCTTCCCAATATTGTTTGTCCTCAAGAAATTTCAAACATGGTTGTTGAAGAACCTGCTTTCTGTATGATTCTTTGAAGTTGCCACTGAGATGTCCACCTTGAGTCTTCGAGATTCCATGAAGATTTCAGAGAGGAACCACCATTCTTGATGCTGCACTACTCTAATTAACATCACCTTATTAAGTGGGGAATCCATATTCCATGCTGCTTGTTTCCAAAATAATTTGAAATCAAGGGGACTAAAAACTATCCTAGGGTCCCATTGCTTGCATTGCAATCAAACAATTAAGAGTTCTCTCCAACCCATACCATTTGGAAAGAGAGTTCCTGGATCCCATTTTCTTGTATGCATTCTTCCAAACATCATGAGTGCATAATATATATCATCAAAGTATATAACAACATAATAAGAATGTACATCAAGGAGGAGCCTTACCAAGAAATCATGAAAGTGCTTATACCTCCTAGTGAGTAGACTACCATTTTCCAAGTACATACATGCTTCGAGTGACCAATAAAATCTACTCCAATGACATAGGTGAGTATTCTAGGTGAGTATTCCATGTCCTATAATGCTGCTCCAAAAGGAAGTGATATGCATCAAAATATTCAGCCATGTATTCTTTCATCCAAGAAGTGAATGAAGAATCTACATTCAAATTTGAACCAAATAGTGAGCAACAAAAACAAGGAGACTTCAAATGATTCAAAGAAGCATTACCCATACATTAATGAATGAGTGAATAATAAAGATATAACAATGTATGTGGTTGGTAACAAAAATGTTCTCCTATCATAAGTCTATTCACCCTAGTGTTGGATGAAGTTCCTCCAACATCAAATGAACCAAGTGTTGAGCAATAAAAACCATGAGTCTTCAAGTGACTCAAATGCATATCATAGGTGCATCCATGTAGATGTGCATCATCAGAAATTAACAAGTAATTCTACTGCAAATGTGAATAATAACGTGTTCCAAATGATATGTAATGTGCATCAATATAATCATCCATGTGTTATTTCATCCAATAAGTGAATGGAGAAACTCGAGCCAAAATTTGAACAAAATAAGGAGCAAGGAAAACATGAAGACTTCAAGAGGCTCAAAGAAGTATCATCAATACACTCATGAATATGTATATCATCATGTAACATCAAAGGATGTTGCTGTCAATAATAATGTTCTTCAATCATATAACTCTTTACCCAAGTGTGGGATGAAGTTCCTCCAACTTCAAATAGACTAGGAAAGGAGCAAGGAAAATCATGAGTCTCCAAGTGACTCAAGTGAACATCATAGGTGCACCCATGTAGATGTGTATAATCATAATGTAAACAAGGATGATGCCGAAAATGTAAATAAGATGGTGATATAATAATTCCATCATCAAACGAAGAAATAGAATGTCCATGCTCTTCATGTGGCACCATAAAAAATAAACCTTTCAACCATACTTAATTAGGATGACTGCTGCAAAATTTAGAAGTGTAGGATGTAGGAGAAAGAACCAACTAACCCAAATGATCAATAAGTGCAAAATTGTCATAATGTGAAGCATCCATAGGGGTAGTATTATGCACCTCCCTAAAAAATGCAAAAAAATCCTCATGGGTTGGTTCCAAGGTGGTAGAATTATGCACTTCTTCAAAAATTGTGTAACCATTTTCAAGAGGCAACTCAAGTTCCTCTTCCACCATTACTAGTGATTGTATATCATCACTATCATCCTCAAGCACATCAAGAACCTGCAATTTTTCATGTTTATCATGATCCATCATGTCATGAGAATCCTCCAAGCAATCTACCTTACGAAAATATGAAACATCAGAGGAAAAACAAGTGTCTTGCAAATTTTCAAGAAGTTTCTCATTTTGAATTGTGAGCTTATCAATAACTTCATTATTCTTAAAGTAGGATTCATGTAACCATTCACCAAGCTCAATGCCATTTTTTCTATAAAAAATAAAAGACATGAGATTACCTTTGATGTTTCACATTTCTCTTTGAATCTTCTCCATGTCTTCAAGGAATGATGGCTACTCCAACGAAGTAGCTCCCCAGCAAGAATTTGATACCAATGATTGAGTGTCATGGAGTATTCTAAGGGCATCTTGGATCTTTTTTTCATTCATATTAAAGGACCCTTAAATAAAATGAGGCTCCTGCAAATGGACCTCCTCAAATTATTCCTTCTTGCTTGGACCAACTTCATGAAGCTCAAGTGGTGAAGGGGAAGTTGATCTTGTTTCTTCTTCAATTTCTACAAGGTCTTCATTTTCATGTTTAATGGAAGTTTGGCTTGCAGCAACACTTTCAAAAGTTATCTCTATGTCACCAACATAGAGGTGTGAGCACCCAATAGTAGGTACTCCTTCATAGTTCAAACATCCATCAGTAGATTCCCTTTGTCCATATCCATAGTAGAATTTGTTTCAGCATGATATTCAATAGTTTCAAGGTACTCTTCTTCCTTCTCATGTGATGTTTCCTCATATTTTCCAGAGTCATTTGGGAGTGTATTTATATCCTCTTCATGTACTTCTTCTTCTAATTCACCTATTTCAAAACTAGGTGGTTCATGGGTCTCCTCTTTTTTCTCCTTCAAGCAAGATGATGCATTTTTCCCCTTGGTTTTCTTAAAATCAATATATTTTTCCCAACTTTGGATAGCCAAAAATTCAAATCCTTTCATAATATTATTGTTCATATCTTCAAACATAGGTTCCATAATTTTTATAATCTCCTTACCATCATATGAAGTTCCCTTTTTATCCCTAGTCATAGTTTCCTAAGAAAAATTGCATTCTTCTCCTACCTTTATTTTTCCCTTCAATAAAAGCACTTTTGGGTTTCAGTATATAATGGTGGTCCCTTAATTCTTGTCCTCATAAATATCAGACCACATAAGGTGCCAATATCATGCTCTAATACCATTGTAATGTCCCCTTTTAGTAAAATCTATCAAAAGACCAATTCTTCAATTATTTCACAATGTACTCAAATTCAACTTCTTATAATTAACTGGATTCAATTGATCCCAAAATTCCTCCAATTTATTTCAAACTTGGTGAGAAATGTATTGGGGGGTGATGGGACATATGATAACATATATCAAACATATAATAAACTAATATACCCAAACATGGTCTACAATTTGCAAGGCAATAAGTTTCGGGACAAGACTAGTCAATTTGGGAGGTGGAAATCCCCCTTGGGTCCTGGAACAAATATCTTCCAAGCACAGTACAAACTTCACTAATGGTGGGTATGATACTTGTATATATTATCATACATTAATTAAAGTATATTTTCAGCATCAGATGTGGTTTTGGGGTCGAATAGGTATCCAAGAGAACTCCATGAATTTACTAGTAGTTTTGAGGTTCCAACCCCCAATGGTAGATGACTCCAAATAGCTCCAAATGATCTCGAATTCTAACACAAGGTGTATGAGTGATATAATATATTAATTATAATTTTTAGGTATTTATTATGGCCTTCCAATTACTTTTGAAAATCTATATCAAATTCTGAATAAGATAGATGCTTTAACTAGCAATTTTGGGGCTCAAATCCCTCCGGGTAATTGTCGGAATGGCTTCCCAAATGTACATAAAATCACTAAAATTATTATAAAATTGAAGCAGGGGATGTGTAGAATAAATTATCATAGACTCATATTCAGAACCAATTGAACTCCCATGGCTGTTATCACTTCCTTCAATCATATATAAAATCTAGTTTTGGACCCTTGGGGAAATGAGACATAGTTTGACCCAAATGCTATGAAATTCGACCCAATGGCCACAAATTCTTAGCTACAGACTATGAAAACCATAATATACTTTAATGAAAGTTCATTCATTCATAAATCATCAATTGTGCACACATATATTTGATTCCATCAAGATTGCAAGAGTTTACAACAAGGTATTGGGGAAATGCCACTGTTTCTTCAATATTGGACAATAATACATGAGATATCTTGGAATTTCAACCTGAGATATTTCTGAACTTGAAATATATATAATTTACATCATAATAAAAAATACTGGAGCAAGAGAATCTCCTTCAAAGATATGAATAGCTCACCAAGTGTGCTTCACACCATAGAGCTGAAATATGGTGAGAAAACTTGAGATGAATGGAAGAAAAAGTTGATATTGATATTTTCATGAAATTCCTGTAGCTTGAACCTGCAAATAATACTCCATTAAAGCTCCATGAAATACCTGAGTGGCCTTTCCAAACACCAACTATGATAGGAATCTTTCACCCTCGAAATTGGCTTAAGCAAGAAAACCAGTCATCCACTAGCTCTCACAATTCACAAATGACAATTTCACAAATGAGAAGAAGATTCTTCTAATGGCCGATCCCTGTATTTTATAAATATTATTGGTCTTCTAAGGTTCCAAATCCATCCATAAACCAAATCCAAGTCGAATTGGTGTGGCTGCTCATGCTATGCCATGTGACCTCTCTCTTCACCTTCCATCTTCTCCCAAATTTGAGTAGGAGCCTCTTGGCCTTCTCCAACTCCCAAATTCGACCTCTAAGATGCTCTATTCAGTCTTGGCATGTTAGTATGTCATTATTTTAGCCTTCAGAACTGAATTGTGTCATAACTGTCATATAATCTCCATCATTGGTGTCATAGATGTCACAAATGTATGGGGAATCTAGCCAAGTGTCCATGAAACTCCCATTTGGCTCTTCCTCTCCCATGTAAGTTACAATTCATCCAAAATTTGACCTATGAAGTATATGGATACGTATATTAACCTCATAATCCATCCCAAAACATTAAGATTTCCATAGATTCAAAATTACAAGAGGAGGATGCCATTTAACATAGGAATTCTAGCTTGAGTGAGCCCCATAGTCTCCATGTGTCTCCATTCTCCATAGCCATTTCAATTTTCTCTTGTATTTATTTAATAAGATACATTATTAAATATTTATCCTCTTCTAAAATCTAAAAATCATTTATTATCCCCCTTATTCCAAATCTCAAAGCTTCCACCCCCAACCTAGGAAACTAGTGATTTTCCTCCTTGCAATTATTTGACTTTTGGCATCCCTTTGACAACTTTCATGAATATGGAAAATGTGATTTTCCATTGTGACCCAATGCAAAATTTGGGACATCACATTATTCATACAATATTTCTCTGTATGGTTTCCTTTCTTACTATAGGATCACTTGCCCTTGTCAAACCTCTGATGTTTGTCCTCCTTAGAGCCCGAGGCTTCATCTGCTGGATCAAACTCTTCCTTAGGTTCAAATTCAATGTTCATTTTTTAAATCTTTTGCTTTCTGCTTCCTCCTTGCTTGTGCATTCTTTGTCTCACCAACCAAGAGATATTGATTTGGAGAGGATCTGAGATCTCCCATCTCTATCAACTTGTCTTGTTCATGTATTAGAGACTCTATGAAGGCATCAAGGGATGAAATTCACCAATTAGGAGTAGTTAGTCTCTCAGAGTCAAAGGTAGATACAAACACTAAGAATTCTGGGCCAAGTTTTCTCAGAATTGAGAGCACCAATTGCTCATCCTTATTGTCAATCCCACATTGCTTGCATTGCATGACTGATGATTTGAATTTTGAGAAAAATTGTTGTATAGTTTCGAAGTTGCTAAGATGTAGTGTGATCAACTCATTCTCTAGGATATGGCCCCTCAGCTCATTTTCTTTACCAAAAAAGGATTCGAGCTTCTCCCATACTTCTTATGGTGTTCTCAATACCTTAAGGTGAAAAAGTAACTCTCTGGAGATGTGGATGCACATGAAGCCAAATGCTTCATCAAGCTTGTTTAGATACTTCGATTTTTCAATATGTTGTTGGGGTTCAACCTCTCTGCCCATGGTGACCCTGTACAGACCCATTTTGCGTAAGACAATCTACATTTCAACCATCCAATCAAGATAATTGACGGGTGTGAGGATTTTGGGTGTCAAAGCTACTAAATTCTCCATCTTACAGTTTCAAGACACAACTAATTCTTTAGAAAATATTCAATGCACCTACAAAAGCACTTCAATTTGCAATCAAACTGATTCAAACACTCTCCACTTCGACATGTGCACTTTCTCTAGGTGCATCACACCTGGCTAGACTTCTCTGGACAGAATCCAGAGGGAGCAAGGAAATAATATCGTGAATTATGCAGAACCCAATTGCTTCTAGTGTATCAATGGAAGTTTCGGAGGTCTGAAGCTGGCCCATATACCTGCTCTGATACGATGTTAAATTTAATGAAGAATAGGGTATTAAGGCTTGCATGGATTCAATGAGAAAAGAAGGCTGTAGAAGAGAGAGAAGGATTCAGTAAAGACTGATCAATAATTCATGGAAAATTAAACACACACGAGATCAATAATTGGAAGAATAAAATTACATCCATTAATCAGTAAAAAATATGTAATATAATGGTGTTACAAATAGGATAATTCGAATTCATTAGATAGGATTTGAATCTACCAACTTGGACTGACTCCAGAGCTAACTCAGTGTGGGAAAATCACCACTAGAGCCCACTAATGCAACTCCAAATCACTGAATCAGTTCACAACTAGTTAACTGATGTAGGTAGGCGAGCAAATGCATCCTTACTCCCTTAAATCATACAAAATGGCGCTAGGATGACTAAGAGTGAACTAACTTGTTGAAAGGCATTGTCGATGTCCTAGATCATCTTATTCATATAAATAACTTGTACTATGTTTCTATACTCTTCAAAGTTACTTTGGAGTCTTACATTGTACATACAATGCACACACAATGTTTATATGTCTTTCTATAAATAACGTTAAATCTCTAGACGTTCAACAATTTCATGTTCCATTTTCTTAAAAGGAAGAATAAACCTATGGTTGATAGGTTTTTTATGTTGTAAGTATAAATTCAATATAGCTAAGATAAGATCGTATTTTATGTCTTTCTCTTTTTTTAAAATTTTTTTAAGGGTGTTTGAGGTTATGCAACATACATGACTATGAACTCATACTTGTTTTTTAAAAGGAAATGATCATACTTTCTTGTTGTTTTTCAAAAGAGAATGAATGTACATTCATTTGCATTTTATGTCAATTGCTAGTTTATTATTTTGCATGGTGAAGCTTACCTTGAGTCCCCACGACGACGAGTTTGATGGAGCTGACCAATGGTTTTGAAAGAGTTAATGGCATTTTCACATAGTTTTTCCTTCCAACATTTTGATTTAGTTCCTTCTCCTTAGATGTGGTTTCATGGTTTGGAGTTGTGATGACATTTTCTCATGTTATTGCTTTCCAAATCATAATATTTCATTAATGGAGGGCATTTGATGTATACTATGTATGAGTTTATTTATTTTATTTAAGTTAATATATAATTTATATTTTTTCATTTGTTAATATTTTATTTATTTAAGTTAATATATATATATATTTTAATATTTTTTATTCATGTTATGAAAGCCAAAACTTATGAGCTTATACAGGCAGGATCAAACCGGGCCTCAGCGACCGTATTAGCAAATCCCTGCCCCGGTGAGAGTGTCGTAGAGACTGAAGAAAGTTGTAGCCATGGAAATTGGCGAGGCACAAACGCGAGATAAATGGGGTAAAGCACTCAGAAGGGCTTGTAAGGCCGTAGTGGTGTTAAAAGTCACCGCCCCTCGTGATTTTGATACGGAGGTTGCTGGTGTCTCTCAGGCTACGGGTTTTATCGTTGATAAGCAACGGGGTATTATCCTCACCAACCGGCATGTCGTGCAGTCTGGTCCAGTTGTTGCCGACGCTGCGTTCCTCAATCGCGAAGGGATTCCCGTTTATCCTCTTTATCGTGATCCTGTTCACGATTTTGGATTTTTCCGTTTTGATCCCGCGGCGCTTCGCTTTATGGAGCATGACGAAATCCCTCTTTCACCACAAGCTGCAGCTGTTGGATTGGAGATCCGTGTGGTGTGTAATGACTGTGGGGAGAAGCTTTCCATTATGGCAGGAACCCTAGCCCGATTGGATCGACAGGCCCCTTTTTATAGGGCTGATGGGTACAATGATTTCAATACATTCTATATGCAGGCAGCTTCAGGAACAAAAGGAGCTGGCTCAAGCGGGTCACCAGTTATTGATTGTGACGGACAAGCGGTTGGATTGAATGTAGGCAGTAGAACCCAATGTTCTATTCCATTTTTCCTTCCACTGGATCGAGTAGTAAGGGCTTTGGAAATTTTGCAGAGGTGTAAGGACCGGAGCGAAAGTGGATGGCAAGCAGCTC
>LPNX010389702.1:79351-102107 GCA_001517045.1 Pseudotsuga menziesii
GAAGGTAAACTGGAGCAAGGAGATATTGTATTAGCCATAGATGGGAAGCTAATTACCAATTATCGTGATGTAGAAAATGCTTGCCAGCTTCTTGATGAGAGCAAGGATGGAAAAAGAATTTTAAGAATGACGGTTTTGAGGGAGGGCAGAGAGATTAAAGTTCTTGTGGGCACAGACTTAAGAAGTGGGTTTGGAAGCACACACATGGTAAGTTGGTGTGGCTGTATTTTACACGAGACGCACTCAGCTGTCCGTTCCACTGGATTCTGGCCAAAAGAAGGGCATGGAGTATACCTCTCAACATGGGTTTATGGCAGCCCTGCTGATAGATATGGAGTGTCTGCCATTGAATGGATTGTACAAGTGAATGACAAACCGATCCCTGATTTGCAAACTTTTATAAATGTAATAAAGGAGTTCGGGCATGGCAAGTTTGTTCGTATTAAGACAGTGGACTTAGCAGGAAAACGCAGTATTTTTACTTTGAAGCAAGACTTACTCTACTGGCCTACCTGGGAACTTCAATATCACCCAGAAACAGGAACATGGAAACGGAAAGTCATTAAACCTGTGCGTGATGATGCTGAGCGGTCAGAGATTGTTTCTGGTTGAATTAACTTAATTTAGGGCTGACTGTGCAACTTGCTATTAGAGAGACCACTTGTGAGGTCCATGACCAAATACAATGGATGATCCTTACATGTGATCACATTTGTTTCAGTTTAACATTGTTGGATCATTTAACCGACAAGAGTTACATGTGATCACATTTGGTTAGTAGATGTTTGATGACATGTTCTTATTGATGAGTTTATCTTGATGGTGTAGCGCACCCCTTTCATGGTTGAAATATTTGGAATTTTAAGAAGATTTAGTTTAGCGTTGGCATTTTTTTTGGTTATTGGTGCATTTCATGTACATTTTCTTTTCTTCATCTTCTCAAATGTATATGGTTTTATATTCTAATACATGGTATTGTAAATTAGTTAATTTTTGGGTTTATGGTTTCAAGAAAAGTAATTGTTTATGGAGCTAGTCATATTTATATATTTATGTAAGGCATACTTGCGAAAAATGGTCATTTTGTTTTCTTGTTCATTGTTCAAAGTGGTTATAATGCACATTCATAAGACACTTGCATTATCAAGGTGCACTCACCTTGTTGACTAACCAATTTTAATATTTTATTTTGGGCTGGTTATGAGATCATTTTGAAGACTGTTTTGCACAGTTGATATTTTGGAGAGTTATTGAGAAGTATTCTTCTATGAGGAGTATTATATTATTGTTTTTATCTCATGCATCTTCAATGATGCATTTTGTTACTTCTTTTATGTAGACATAAGCACACAATGATATGTCAAAGGATATTATATCTACCTAATTTAGTGAGACACTCTCCCTCTCTTGGATGGTTTTTTTTGCTTATTGTATCATATCTACTAGTGCTTTAAGATTGCTAACTACATTATTATGTTATTGCTTTGACATGTCAACTACTTCATTTGATGTATGGTGGACTCCTTAATACTTCTTGGATGTGATTATATCATCAATGCAACCTTTCATGAATGGGAGTATCTTTTAAACAATAAACTTATATTCTCTTTTTGAAATTATATTGATATTGTTTATTAAGTAGTGATTTAGGTAACACCCTTACTCTTTCTATTATGGTTATCTTTGGATTATTGTTTAATGATGCATTCTTTCTCTATGTGTGGTTGAAAGCACATATAATCTACTCATGATAACCATAATCTTGATAAGCACTGGGATCTTAATGTTTTTTATATCCTTAGATATATTTATGTAGTTTAGGACAACAAGGGGATGGACTATTGTAGCTTCAATGACCATTTTCCTCATTACGGTAGTTTAGTATCAAGATTTAATGTGACTCTATTTACCTAGTGAAAATACACTAATATATGGTCCATTCATCCATTACATTTCCCAAAACACCAAAAAAATTGTTTTGTTGAAGTCACCTCTTCATTTCACCTTGTAATTCATTCACCTAAATTTTCAATAATCATATTCTAAGGAGTCCCTCCTTAAGACGGAGGAGATTTAACCGAAAGAGTGAAGAGGGATTATGAGTTGACATTGGCCTTCCCTCTAAGTTCCTAAAGGTCTCACTTGAGCATTAGGACTTTATCTCTATATGTGAGAGTTGAGAGGTAACAATGCAATTTATTTTTCTTTAATTTGAATGAGACTGATTAGTATTTATTTTTCATACTATCTCTTCTTCATATTTATGTAGTGAGGAATTATTGTTCATTTTTTTATATAGTTGTAGTTTTCACAATAAAATGTGTAACTAACAACTATTTACAACTGTGAGAACTATTAATAATTCTTTTGAATATTTACAACTTTCAAGATATGAGATGTACCTAATTAAGAGTTATATTGTGATTCTTTACATCGAGTTTTATATATACACCCTTGTTTAATTAACTTAAATATGTGTTTCCATTTCCTTTTAGAGTCTTCAACTTTAGCTCCCTACATATGTTTATATGTATCACTTGGACATTATTTTGAAATTGTATAGTTTTGAATACTCAAGGTGTATCTAATTTGTAGTTACCTTGTGATTCTTCATATTAAATTCTACATATTTTTTTATTTAGCCATAACCAAAAGTACAATCTTCTAATGCATGAAGAAAAAATAACAAAAAGTGGAGTTAAAAAACATCATCCACCCACCCCCCCAAAAAATTGTTTCATTCATGTCCCCAACCAAATAATAGTTAGTATAGTCAAATAGAGTAAGTATCACAACAACATAAACATTGGAAGTTAATGCTAACAACCACTCCAACCCAAAAATTCAAACATTTTGACTCATATCACCAAAACCACCCTTATAGTCTATACAATAATAACCCTTCACACCAAGAATTTAAACTTAAAGTAAAAAAATAGATATGGAGGAAGATTTGTTTTCCAGTTTAAGACCATCCTAGAATGAGTCTAGGACAAAAAAATGATTAGGCAGAGCAAGTCCTTCCTTTGTCAACAAATCAACATCTCCATTTTTCTCTTTGTAAATATGCTCCAAAGTAATATAATGAAATTGCATAGCCACCTGTTTCAAACAATTAGCTAAAGGGGTGAGAGAAATATTATGGATATGAGCTCGACCCCTCATCCAATTAATCATGAGCAATGAGACCCATATACTTGTAATTGACCAATTTATGAATTTCAAAAGATAGAACAAAGAAAATTATTCATTCTTTTACCAAGATTTTATTTAAGCTAAAAAGAAACATGTGAAGAAATATTAAGACAAAATCCCACACCTACTACATGCTCGAGGCCTTGGAAACAACCATCAAAAAATTTCCAAGCCTTTGAGTGATCATACTATATTTTCTTAATCATCTCAGGCTCTTTTAAATGGGAATCTTCCAAGAAGTAAGGAACTACGACCCAAATGTGGACCATTGTTTGGTGAGTGGAGATATTTTCCCGTTGGAAATCATCCCATTACAAGCTAACTAGACCCCCATACTGTTTTTTTTGTTGTAAATTCGGATACTAGTCTATTGAAATAAAATAGTAGTACAATAAAAAATACAGTTCATAGTAGCAATTTTGCAAGCAGAATGTAGCAGAAAAGGAGTTAAGCCCTACCCTTGAGGGGAATTTAGGCCTTTATAGATTGAGTGATCCTCCCCGTGAGAGGGAAAAAATATCATAGTAATACAAAATTTGACAGTATTTAAATATGAAAACTGAAAATAACTACTGTAATTAACAGAGGAGTCTTAACACCAATAGGCCCAATAAAAAAGAGAGAGCATATAAGCCATGAAACCTAGTTTATGGCTTGAAGGGTGGATCCTCCTCTATTGGAACCCCGAATCCAAAGCCCAACTGAGATTTTGGTTGACCCGTCACTGAGGAATCAAGAGGGTTGGAAGAAGCTTGACCATTGTGTTTTCCTAGATTTCCTTCATCGTTGTTGGTAGATTCTTCACTGTTGGATCCTCCTCACTGTTGGAATCCTCCTCACAACTGGAGGGGCTTCGCTTGACCAGAAGAGGATTTATTTTTATGTATTCATCCGCAATGGTGATGGCATCTTTGTCGTGCTTAGTGATGGACATGATCCTCTCGGGAGCAGGGGGGGCTTTTCAATTTCCATAGGAGTTGCTGATGGGTTCACAGAAGGAGTTGTTGATGGATTCACGGAAGGAGCAGCAGGGTTAAGTTGGGGGATGGTGGGACGAAGGAGAAGTCTATCCAAAATATTTTTGACAACCCAGTAGTTGTGCCTGCAATAAACCATTCGATTTTATGCGGCGTTGTCATGTCCCCTCAAATTGACCATTAAAATTGTTGACCATGCTAAGTTCCTAGGGGATCAAAGTGATATTAATTATTCTTCCTAGGACAAATTTTGATAATAAGTGTTTTAAGGCATGTATTTAATTTTATTTCAGCAATTTTATTTATTATGCAAAATAATGATGTGGAACTAAGGCTGCCATGTCAGGAGGGCGCATTGGGGAAAGCTAGTCAACTTTCCTTGGTAAAAATAAGAAAGTCCATGACAAAAGAAAATAGGAGAATAAAGGGAAGTTGCCTAAAATCAGTAGAAAAGAAGATGGAGGTAAAAGAAGGAAATTTTTTCAAAGGGGAGGGAGCAGTTTCCTCTTATGGAGCTCAGAAAAGCCGTAAGAGAAAAGCAAGATTTTTTTTTGAAAGGAAAAAACAGTTTCCTTATGAGCCAGGAAAAGCAGAAAGATGTCATAACTCAAAATAAGCATATTTTGACTAAGAGAGGGCGTTTTTTATAATTGTGAAGGATGATTTGGACTTGGAAACAATTCCACATGGTCCTACTTTCCTAATTTCCCAAAGGGGGTGCTTATGTGGCTAGGGTTAGGCCACCCATGGGGTTGACTTGCTCTCACAGGTCACCATTGGCCTCCACTTGCTACAGAGATCACCCAAAAGGCTATTAAAGGCGAATTAGATCCCATTGATTCGGTTTTGATGTTTTTATATTGTAGTTATGCTATGTGAGCATACTCTCCGAGTGTTGTGCCTCAGACCATTGGGTGATGATCCCCAAACCCCTCCTCCTTTCTCTTCAATTTCCCTTTCTATCTATTGCAGGTATATGGAGCGCTAAGGTCAGCCAGTGAAGCTTATTCCAGAATTAAATTGCAGCCTCCATCACCTAAAAGTTGAGCTTGAGTGAATCCCATTCTTCACCTATGCTCATAGCCCTCTTCCAATGAGGATTCGGGCCTCCTGCCCATCATTTTGGGGCCTCCTTTGTATTGTTCAGTATGTCATATGAATTATGATGTATGAACAGATTATAAATCCGTTATTTTATTTCCTCAAGTATAAATAACTCAGTCATTAAATATTACCTTCTATGTTTCACATCAAAAGCTTGCTTTATCAGCATATTGGGGGAATTCGATGAAGTTCAGTGCAATAAAGATTATATGAGGTTGTGAGAGTGATTGAGTGGATTATATATGTTCAATAGAGTGTTATATATCTATTTTATATTTAATACCAGTACAAAAAGTAATACACAATGATTTATATGCTTAATTTCATACCCTAGCTAGAAAGCTAGTATTAAATAACTAGTTTTGTCATTTCTTGCATAAACATAGTTCTTCTCACCCAAAAACTGATCCGTAAGTTCCTATGGGTCACTGAAAGAACCAAGTTCCCATAAATAACTTCGGAACCTATTTTCATAGTGTTTGTACTGCCTTTTAGGATCCTCCACTGCGCAGGGTCTCCTTAGGCCAAAACTGCCAAAAATCCCAAATTCACCCAAAACTCCCTATAACTTTCCAGAACTATTCCAAAGTGTTATAAACAGTACATAACCTTAATTTTTGACTTAATATCACCTATGAAACTTAACTAATCCTTTGGTCGGAATATGGATTGAGATTCCCTAGTTTCACGGTTTGGTGACCCAACAGCATGAAAGTAAGTTTCCACGGAGTGGATTCTGAAATCTCAATGGTCCCAGATACAAATGTGTTAGGGGAATGGATTTACAAATTTTCAATCACTCTTGATTGATATCCTCTACCCACTCTGCCTCTACAAAATTTCCCTACATGAAACCTTGATTTCCCTACTCTGTCACTGCACCGAATGGTAGATTTTGTAAATCAGAAAATTTCATATAAATTTGCAGAAATGATTAATAATCTGATCTATACATCAGATCAGGGATATTATAGTGGTATCAGAACATGGTCCTCCATACCTTCTCTTGATATTATTATGGGTCTAAAATACAATTCCAACACCAAAAGGAAAATTCCTCAAGAGGAGGAAGTAGAATTTGTGGATGGGAGATTCCATGATGAAAGGGATGAGAAAGATGAATTCGGGAATTTTTAAGAACATGTTGAAAGGTCTGCAAGACATTTCAACTAACATCATATAGTCTGGCCAAGAGACCAGAGAATTCCTAGCTAAACAACTGGGAGTGAAAGATGGGGAAGGGAGCAGCATTGGCTCCCAATGTGAAGAAAGAAAGGTCATGGGGGTGAGTATTTATTCCAAGACTGAGCCTCACAATAGGTGACTTGAGTTTATAGAGGAACCGAAATTGCAGCCAAGACCTACCATGCCCAAATTTGTAGAGACCCCTAAAGAAGATCATGAAGCTCAGGTTGAAACTATTGCTACATGGGAGGGGAAGTTTTCTGTTTACCAATTATTGAGTGAGGAGTGCAGAAGGGCTCTTCCATTCTGAGATTTATGTGAAACTAAATTTAGCGGGAATCCAAGAGGGTCTGCAAGGAATTCATATTAGAATTATGAATAAAATAATTCCATTTGGAAAACCACTTTGCCATATTTTGATGGCACTTCCAATTGCTCAGTGAGCTCCTGGATTCAGAAAATGGATACATACTTTCAGCTGAATCCTATGGAAGAGAGGGATGCCATCAAGTTTGCTTCCCTACATATTTATGGGGAGGCCATTGACTAGTGGTTTAATGGCATGAAATCATTAGGCCATGATCAAGTAGTCACCTACGAAGAGTTCACCAGAAAATTGATAGAGAGATTTGACTGGAGAGATCTTGATATCTCTTTCCGAGATTTGGCACACATAAGACAAGTTGGAACTCCAGAAGCATACATCTCAGAGTTCCAAAAGGTGGTTGTCATGGTCACTGACATATCAGAATCAAGGCTGAACCTTTTATTTACAGAATGACTAGCTAAACCATTGAAGGTGTTGGTGAAGGCCTACCGACCTACCACTTTGCGAGAAGCTGTGAGTAGGACTAGAGACCTGTATGATGCAATTCTGAGGACCAAGTATCCTCCCAGACCTCCCATGCCACATAAATTTCAGAATCCAAAAAATATCGTGAGAAAATTTCCTACCCCTGGTTAGAAATATTACTCCTATAAAGATCGAGATGAATTGAGAAGGAAGAAGTTGTGTTTTTCCTGCCAAGAACCATGGGCTCCCGGTCACAAATGTGTGAAGGGAAAAGCACATTATATTGAAGTATTTTCTGAAAGTGATGAATAGGGGGTGGAAGAAGCTAAGATGGGGGATGGAGAGTATGAGATAGCTAAAGAAGAGGAGCAGCCCCATCAAACCAACAACAAAATTGTTGTGCTTAGTGGAGTGCCCCGGTTCCATACTTTAACGATGAAAGGAGTTTCGCAAGGGCATAAAATTATAGTTCATGTTGATGAGGGTGCCACACATAATTTTATTGATTCAGCTCTAGTGGAGAGGATAAAACCACCTACTAATCCCTTTGAAGTATTTGTTGTGGTCATTCCTGGTAACCATACCAGGGAGTGCAACCGATGGATCCCATATCTGCTAGTAAACATCGATGAATATACTTTGAAAGACAACTTTTATGTTGTCAATGTGGCAGACACCAACATGGTGTTGGGGGTACAATGGATGTACTCTATTGTAGAGCACTCTGTGAACTACCAGATACCACAAATAAGTTTCAGGGATGTTGAAGGAAAACTAGTGGTATTGAAAGGTATAAATACTTAACCCAACCAAGTAATCTCTGCAAAGAGTATGAGATCTGTTATGAGGCATAGAGACATTGAGTGGGCTGTTGAATCCCAAATCACTACTGAGGGAACAACTGCAAAAGTTTCCTCCCAGCCCAAATATATTAAAAAATTGTTGCACACGCATAAGAGGGTTTTTGAAGACCTTCCATATGGCAGGCCACCAGACCATGGCATTGAACATAGGATTGAGTTGGAAGTTGGTACACTTCCAATCAAAATACACCCCTACAAGCATCTAAAGAGATTCAAAGATGAAATTGAGAAGGCCATCAAGGATCTCCTTGAGTTGGGCCACACCAAACCAAGTTCCATTCCTTTTTCTTCTTCGGTGGTTCTGGTGAAGAAGAAGGATGGGACACTCAGGATGTGTATTGATAACCGAGATTTGTTTCAAAAGAAAATAAAGGACAGGTACCCAATTCCTAGAATTGATGAGCTGATGGATGAGCTACATGGAGCTAAATTTTTCTCCAAAATAGATCTATGGTGAGGGTACCATCAAATCAGGATGAGTGATGAGGACATACAAAAGACAACCTTCCTTTGTTACTTTGGTCACTTTGAATTTCTGGTCATGCCATTTGGCTTGACTAATGCACTAGCAATTTTCCTGTCATGCATGGATAAGGTATTTAGAAAACAACTCCGTAAGTATGTCCTTGTGTATTTTGACGATATTCTGATCTATAGTATGACATGTGAGGAGCATTTGCAACACTTGGAGGAGGTACTAACTATGCTTGCATATCTGTCAGTTTTTGCCAAAATGTCTAAGTGTGAGTTCTGTATGACAGAACTGTTGTATCTGGGCCATGTGATCTGCCAAGAAGGGGTTAAGGTAGATCCAGAAAAAATAAAGTCCATATTGGAAAGGGCCAGCCCAAGGAACCTCTCTGAGTTGAGAGGCTTCATTGGCCTTTGTAACTACTACCGTAGATTTGTCAAAGGATACTCTTGATACACTACACCCTTGAAATTTTTTACTAAGAAGGGTGCATTTAGTTGGAGTGAGGAGGCTGAAAATGTTTTTCAGAAAATGAAAGAGATAATGAGCAGCTGCCCAGTACTTGCCTTGCCAGACTTCTCTAAACCTTTTGTGCTGGAATGTGATGCCTCTGGGGTGGGCATTAGAGGTGTCCTAATGCAAGATAGGAATCCTATTGCTTTTGAGAGCAGAAAATTGCATCCATATGAAAGGTTGTATTCTATATATGGTAAGGGGACGCTGGCCATCATGCATGCCTTTGCCAAATTTAGGAAATACTTGGTGGGAGGTAAATTCATTGTGAAGAATGATCACAAAAGTCTTAGACACTTCCTTACCCAAAAGGAACTCAATGACAGGAAACAAAATTGGTTAAGTAAAGTTCAATCTTTTGATTTTGACATTGAGTATAAAAATGGAAAAATGAATGTTGTGGTTGATGCACTCTCCCGTAAGTCCACATTCTCTTTGCTACAAATATGTAATGATTGGAAGATCTAGTTGGCTCCTAAATACTCTAAAGATCAGTTTGCTTGTGATGTTTTGGATGGGGTGAACCAAAATGAAGAGTACCAAGTTCATGAGAACCTCATCTATTACAATTTTTTTTTTCTTAGTGCCAGGATCTGCACTAAATAGGAATATTTTAGGAGCAACACATGATGCACCAGTGGCTGGTCACCATGGTTTTCTGAAGACTTACCGTAAGGTAAGGGAGAGATTTACTTGGAAGGGTATTAAAGATGATGTTTTGAATTATGTGAAGGAATGTTCTGCGTGTCAGCAGAACAAAGTTGAGCACTCACACCCTACTGGACTCCTCTAGCCTCTTCTGATTCTGGATAAATAATTGGAAAGTGTATTAATGGAATCTATCACGAGGATGCCAAAGTCACAGGGGAAAGATAGTATTTTTGTGGTGGTTGACAGGATGAAAAAATATGCACATTTCTTTGCGGTAGTATCCACTATTTCAGCTAGTGAGGTTTGTTCTCTATTCTTTAAGGATATCTTCAGACTGCATGGGCTTCCCAAGGTCATAATCAGTGACAGAGATAGTAAATTTACTAGTTCCTTTTGGCAAACATTGTTTGGTCTAGTTGAAACAAATATGAACATGAGTACAAGATAACACTCCTAGATAGATGGGAAAACAGAGAGGGTGAACCAATGGCTTGAGGGGTACCTCCGTAACTATATTATGGGACAACAAGGAGCTTAGGAAACTTGTTTGCACTTGGGTGAGTTCTGTTACAATACCACATTTCATCTTTCTATCAGAATGACTCCCTTTATGGCTTTATATGGGTATGAAGCTACAAATTTTGCGGAATTAATATTTGGAGATGGTAAGGCACAAAAAGATAAATATTGGTTGCAGGTCAACCAAGACATTTTAAGGGCACTAAAAGACAATCTGCAGATGGCACATAACCAACAAAATATTTTTGCAGATAAGCATAGAATAGACAGAGTGTTTCAAGTGGGAGACTTAGTGTATTTAAGAATGCAACCTTATAGATAGTATTCCTTGAAGAAGAAAGGGGCAACAAAACTTTAACCCAGCATTTTTATGGACCCTACAAGATCAGCAGAAAAGTTGGTGAAGTAGATTATGAGTTGGATTTTCCAGCAAACAACAAAATCCATAATGTTTTTCATGTTTCTTGTCTGAATAAGGTAGTAGGGAAACAAATAGTGTTTTCCTGAAGAACGACCTCCTCTGGATGATGAAGGCAATTTGGTCTTAGTACCAGAGAAATTTTTGATGGGAAAAGAAACAAAATTAAGAAACGGAACAATTAAGGAATACTTGATACAGTGGAAAGGATTTCCTAGTGAAGATGCCACTTGGGTGGGTGAGCGGATCTTGCAGCACCCTGCTTTGTTTCTTCTTGAGGACAAGCAAATTTGGGAGGGGAAGACTATCATGTCCCCTCAAATTAACCATTAAAATTGTTGACCATGCTAAGTTCCTAAGGGCTCAAAGTGATTAATTATTCTTCCTAGGACAAATTTTGCTAATAAGTGTTTTAAGGCATGTATTTAATTTTATTTCAGCAATTTTATTTATTATGCAAAATAATGATGTGGAATTAAGGATTTCATGTCACAAGGGCACATTGGGGAAAACTAGTTAACTTGCCTTTGTAAAATAAGAAAGTCCATGACAAAAGCAAACAGGAGAATAAAGGGAAGTTTCCTAAAAGCAGCAAAAAAGCAGACAGAGGTAAAAGTGAGAAATTATTTCAAAGGGGAGGGTGCAGTTTCCTCTAATGGAGCTTAGAAAAGTTGTAAGAGAAAAGCAGGAAAGTTTTTGAAAGGAAAAAATAGTTTCTTTATGAGCCAGGAAAAGCAGAAAGTTGTCATAACTCAAAAGAAGCATATTTTGACTAAGGGAAGGTGTAGTTTCTAATTGTGAAGGATGATTTGGACTTGGAAACAATTCCATATGGTCCTACTTTCCTAATTTCCCAAAGGTGGTGCTTATGTGACTAGGTTTAGGGCACCCATGGGGTTCATTTTCTCTCACAGGTCACCATTGGCCTCCACTTCCTAAAGAGGTCACCTATAAGGCTATTAAGGTGAATTCAGGACCATTGATTCAGTTTTGGTGTTTTGATATTGTAGTTATGTTATGTGAGCATACTCTCTAAGTGTTGTGCCTCAAACCATTGGTTGATGATCCCCAAACCCCTCCTCCATTCTCTTCCATTTCCCTTTCTATCTATTGCAGGTATATGGAGCGCTAAGGTCAGCCATTGAAGATTATTCCAGAATTAAATTGCAGCCTCCATCACCTACAAGTTGATGTTGAGTGAATCCCATGCTTCACGTATGCTCACAACCCTCTTCCAGTGAGGATTTGGGCCTCCTTCCCATCATTTTGGATCCTCCTTTGTATTGGTCAGTATATCATATGAATTATGATGTATGAACAGATTATAACTCTTTTATTTTATTGCCTCAAGTAGAAATAACTCAGTCATTAAATATTACCTTCTTTGTTTCACATTAAAAGCTTACTTTATCAGCATATTGGGGGAATTCGATGAAGTTCAGTGCAATAAAGATTATATGAGGTTGTGGTAGTGATTGAGTGGATTATATATGTTCAATGGAGTCTTATATATCTCTTTTATATTTAATATCCATACATAAATTAATACGCAATGATTTATATGCTTAATTTCATACCCTAGCTAGAAAGCTAGTATTAAATAACTAGTTTTGCCATTTCTTGCATAAACAAAGTTCTTCTCACCCAAAATTTGATCCGTAAGTTCCTGTGGGTCACTGAAAGAACCAAGTTCCCATAAATAACTCTAGAAATTACTAGTGTTCATAGTTTTCATACTATCTTTTATGATCCTCCACTGCGCAGGGTCTCCTTAGGCCAAAACTGCCAAAAATCCCAAATTCACCCAAAACTCCCTAGAAATTTCCAGAACTGCCCCAAGGTGTTATAAAAAGTACATAACCTTAATTTTTGAATTAATATCACCTCTGAAACTTAACTAAGCCTTTGTTCAGAATATGGATTGAGATTCCCTAGTTTCACGGTTTGGTGACCCAGCAGCATGAAAGTAAGTTTCCACGGAGCGGATTCTGAAATATCAATGGTCCCAGATATAAATGTGTTAGGGGAATGGATTTACAAATATTCAATCACTCTTTATTGATATCCTCTACCCACTCTGCCTCTTTAAAATTTCCCTACCTGAAACCTTGATTTCCCTACTCTGTCACTGCACCAAATGGTAGATTTTGTAAACCAGAAAATTTAACATAAATTTGCAGAAGTGGTTAATATTTCGATCTATGCATCAGATCATGGATATTACAGTGGTATCAGAACATGGTCCTCCATACCTTCTCTTGATATTATTACGGGTCCAAAATATAATTCCGACACCAAAACAAAAATTCCTCAAGAGGAGGAAGTAGAATCTGTGGATGGGAGATTCCATGATGAAAGGGATGAGAAAGATGAATTCAGAAATTTTTTTAAGAACATGTTGAAAGGTCTGCAAGACATTTCAACTAACATCATATAGTCTGGCCAAGAGACCAGAGAATTCCTAGCTAAACTACTGGGAGTGAAAGATGGGGAAGGGAGCAACATTGGCTCCCAATGTGAAGAAAGAAAGGTCATGGGGGTGTGTATTTATTCCAAGACTGAGCCTCATAATAGGCCACTTGAGTTTATAGAGGAACCAAAATTGTGGCCAAGACCTACCATGCCCAAATTTGAAGAGACCCCTAAAGAATATCATGAAGCTCAGGTTGAAACTGTTGATACATGGGAGGGGAGGTTTTTTGTTTACCAATCATTGAGTGAGGAGTACAAAAGGGATCTTCCATTCCGATATTTATGTGAAACTCAATTTAGGGAGAATACAAGAGGGGCTGGAAGGAATTAATATCAGAATTATGAATTAAAGAATTCCATTGGGAAAAACACTTTGCCATATTTTGATGGCACTTCCAATTGCTCAGTGAACTCTTGGATTCAGAAAATGGATACATACTTTCAACTGAATCCTATGGCAGAGAGGGATGCCATCAAGTTGGATTCCCTACATCTTGATGTGGAGGCCATTGACTAGTGGTTTCATGGCATGAAAGCATTAGGCCATGATCAAGTAGTCACCTACGAAGAGTTCACCAGAAAATTGACAGAGAGATTTGACCAGAGAGATCCTGATATCTCTTTCCGAGATTTGGAACACATAAGAAAAGTTGGAACTCCATAAGCATACATCTCAGAGTTCCAAAAGGTGGTTGTCATGGTCATTGACGTATCAGAATCAAGGCTGATCCTTTTATTTATAGAAGGACTGGTTGAACCATTGAAGGGGTTGGTGAAGGCCTACCGACCTACCACTTTGTAGGAAGCTGTGAGCAGGAGTAGAGACCTGTATGATGAAATTCTGAGGACCAAGTATCCTCCCAGACCTCCCATGCCACATAAATTTCAGAATCCAAAAAATCCTATGAGAAAATTTCCTGCCCCTGGTAAGAAAGATTACTCCTATAAGGATTGAGATGAATTGAGAAGGACGAAACTGTGTTTTTCCTGCCAAGAACCATGGGATCCCGGTCACAAATGTGTGAAGGGAAAAGCACATTATATTGAATAATTTTCTGAAAGTGATGAAGAGGGGGTGGAAGAAGCTGAGATGGGGGATGGAGAGTATGAGACAGCTAAATAAGAGGAACAACCCCATCAAACCAACAACAAAATTGTTGTACTTAGTGGAGTGCCCCGGTTCCATACTTTAAGGATGAAAGGAGTTTCACAAGGGCAGAAAATTATAGTTTTTGTTGACGGGGGTGCCACACAAAATTTTATTGATTCAGCTCTAGTGGAGAGGAGAAAACTACCTACTAATCCCTTTGAAGTATTCGCTGGTTTCATTTCTGGTAACCATACCAAGGAGTGCAACCAATGGATCCCATATCTGCTAGTAAACATCGATGACTATACTGTGAAAGACAACTTTTATATTGTCAATGTGGCATACACCATCATGGCATTGGGGGTATGATGGATGTACTCTATTGGAGAGCACTCTATGAACTACCAGATACCACAAATAAGTTTCAAGGATGTTGAAGGAAAACTAGTGGTATTGAAAGGTATAAATACTTATCCCAACCAAGTGATTTATGCAAAGAGTATGAGATCTGTTATGAGGCATAGAGACATTGAGTGAGCTGTTGAATCCCAGATCACTACTAAGGGAACAATTGCAAAAGTTTCCTCCCAGCCCATAGATATTAAAAAATTGTTGCACACGCATAAGAGGGTTTTTGAAGACCTTCCATATGGCAGGCCACTAGACCATGGCATTGAACATAGGATTGGGTTGGAAGTTGGTACACTTCCAATCAAAATACACCCCTACAAGCATCCAAGGAGATTCAAAGATGAAATTGAGAAGGCCATCAAGGAGCTCCTTCAGTTGGGCCTCATCAAACCAAGTTCCATTCCTTTTTCTTCTTCGATGGTTCTGGTGAAGAAGAATGATGGGACACCCAGGATGTGTATTGATAACCGAGCTTTGAAAATGAAGAAAATAAAGAACAGGTACCCAATTCCTAGAATTGATAAGCTGATGGATGAGCTACATGGAGGTAATTTTTTCTCCAAAATAGATCTATGTTCGGGGTACCATCAAATCAGGATGAGGGAGGATGAAATACAAAACACAACCTTCCTTTGTCACTTTGGCCACTTCGAATTTCTGGTCATGCCATTTGGCGTGACTAATGCACTAGCAACTTTCCAGTCATGCATGGATAAGGTATTTAGAAAACAACTTCATAAGTATGTCCTTGTGTATTTTGATGATATTCTGATCTATAGTATGACATGGGAGGAGCATTTGCAGCACTTGGAGGAGGTACTAACTATGCTTGCATATTTGTCAGTTTTTGCCAAAATGTCTAAGTGTGAGTTCGGTATGACAAAAATGTTGTATCTGGGCCATGTGATCTTCCAAGAAGGGGTTAAGGTATATCCAGAAAAATTAAAGTCCATATTGGAATGGGCCAACCCAAGGAACCTCACTGAGTTGAGAGGCTTCATTGGCCTTTGTAACTACTACCGTAGATTTGTCAAAGGATACTCCTGGTACACTACACCCTTGACAAATTTGACTAAGAAGGGTCCATTTAGTTGGAGTGAGGAGGCTGAAAATGTTTTTCAGCAAATGAAAGAGATAATGAGTAGCTACCCATTACTTGCCTTGTCAAACTTCTGTAAATCTTTTGTGTTGGAATGTGATGCCTCTGGGGTGGGCATTAGAGTTGTCCTAATGCAAGATAGGAATCCTATTGCTTTTGAGAGAAGAAAATTGCAGCCACATGAAAGGCTATATTCTATATATGATAAGGAGATGCTGGCCATCATGCATGCCTTGGCCAAATTTAGGAAATACTTGGTGGGAGGTAAATTCATTGTGAAGACTGATCACAACAGTCTTAGATACTTCCTTACCCAAAAGGAACTCAATGACAGGAAACAAAAATGGTTAAGTAAAGTTCAATCTTTTGATTTTGACATTGAGCATAAAAATGGAAAATGAATGTTGTGGTTGATGCACTCTCCCGTAAGTGCACATTCTCTTTGCTGCAAATATGTAATGATTGGAAGATCTAGTTGGCTCTTGAATACTCTAAAGATCAGTTTGCTTGTGATGTTTTGGATGGGGTGAACCAGAATGAAGAGTAAAAAGTTCATGAGAACCTCATCTATTACAATTTTTTTTTCTTAGTGCCAGGATCTGCACTAAAGAGGAATATTTTAGGAGCTGCACATGATGCACCAGTGGCTGGTCACCCTGGTTTTATGAAGACTTGTCGTAAGGTAAGGGAGAGATTTACATGGAAGGGTCTTAAAGATGGTGTTCTGAATTATGTGAAGGAATGTTCTGCATGTCAGCAGAACAAAGTTGAGCACTCACACCCTGCTGGACTCCTCTAGCCTCTTTTGATTCTCAATAAAAAATTGGAAAGGGTATCAACGCAATTTATCACGGGGCTGCCAAAGTCACATGGGAAAGATAGTATTTTTGTGGTGGTTGACAGGCTGAAAAAATATGCACATTTCTTTGTTGTAGTATCCACTATTTCAACTAGTGAGGTTGTTTCTCTATTCTTTAAGGATATCTTCATACTGCATGGGCTTCCCAAGGTCATAATCAGTGACAGAGATAGTAAATTTACTAGTGCCTTTTGGCAGACATTGTTTGGTCTAGTTGAAGAAAATATGAACATGATTACAAGATATCACTCCCAGACAGATGGGAAAACAGAGAGGGTGAACCAATGGCTTGAGGGGTACCTCCGTAACTATGCTATGGGACAACAAGGAGCTTAGGAAACTTGGCTCTAGTTGGGTGAGTTTTGTTACAATACCACATTTCATCTTTCTATCAAAACGACTCCCTTTATGGCTCTATATGGGTCTGAAGCTACAAATTTTGTAGACTTAATATTTGGAGACAGTAAGGCACAAAAAGCTAAATATTGGTTGTAGGTCAACCAAGACATTTGAAGGGCACTGAAAGACAATCTGCAGATGGCACATAGCCAACAAAATATTTTTGCAGATAAGCACAGAACAAACAGAGTGTTCTAAGTGGGAGACTTAGTGTATTTAAGACTGCAACCTTATAGAAATTCTTCCTTGAAGAGGAAAGGGGCAACAAAAATTCAACCCAGCCTTTTTATGGACCCTACAAGATTAGCAAAAAAGTTGGTGAAGTAGATAATGAGTTGGATTTTCTAGCAAACAATAAAATCCATAATGTTTTTCATGTTTCTTGTCTGAAGAAGGTAGTAGGGAAACAGATAGTGGTTTTCAGAAGAACTACCTCCTCTGGATGATGAAGGCCATTTGGTCTTAGTACCAGAGAAAGTTTTGATGGGCAAAGAAAGGAAATTAAGAAACAGAACAATTAAGGAATACTTGATACACTGGAAAGGATTGCCTAGTGAAGATGCCACTTGCGAGGGTGAGCAGATCTTGCAGCACCCTACTTTGTTTCTTCTTAAGGAGGAGCATATTTGGGAGGGGAGGACTGTCATGTCCCCTCAAATTGACCATTAAAATTGTTGACCATACTAAGTTCCTAAGGGCTCAAAGTGATATTAATTATTCTTCCTAGGACAAATTTTGCTAATAAGTGTTTTAAGGCATGTATTTAATTTTATTTCAGCAATTTTATTTATTATGCAAAATAATGATGTGGAATTAAGGATTCCATGTCAGGAGGGCACATTGGGGAAAACTAGTTAACTCGCCTTTGTAAAATAAGAAAGTCCATTACAAAATCAAACAGGAGAATAAAGGGAAGTTTCCTAAAAGCAGCAGAAAAGCAGACAGAGGTAAAAGTGAGAAAGTCTTTCAAAGGGGAGGGTGCAGTTTTCTCTTATGGAGCTCAAAAAAACTGTAAGAGAAAAGCAGGAAAGTTTTTGAAAGGAAAAAATAGTTTCCTTATGAGCCAGGAAAAGCAGAAAGTTGTCATAACTCAAAAGAAGCTATTTTGACTAAGGGAAGGTGCAGTTTCTAATCGTGAAGGATGATTTGGACTTGGAAACAATTCCATGTGGTCTTAATTTCCTAATTTCCAAAAGGTGGTGCTTATGTGGCTAGGGTTAGGGCACCCATGGGGTTGATTTTCTCTCACAGGTCAGCATTGGCCTCCACTTCCTAAAGAGGTCACCTAGAAGGCTATTAAGGTGAATTCGAGCCCATTGACTTAGTTATGATGTTTTGATATTTTATTTATGTTATGTGAGCATACTCTCTAAGTGTTGTGCCTCAGACCATTGGGTGATGATCCCCAAACCCCTCCTCCCTTCTCTTCCATTTCCCTTTCTATCTATTGCAGGTCTATGCAGAGCAAAGGTCAGCTAGTGAAGCTTATTCTAGAAGTAAATTTCAGCCTCCTATCAGATCTCAGGGTGGGATGAAGCTCATTCTCTTCGAAAACATGGTTTTTGACAGATCTTGCATGAAAAATTAAGCAAAATCTCAAATTCCAGCACTGCACCAGAAGCAAAAGGTTTACCACTTCATACCCCAAGTTAAGGAAATGTTGATCAAGCTTGCTTGATCAATTATGCTGTGTGTGATGAAAACCTGAAATGTGCAGGCTTTTCAACCTTATGGTGACTTTATTGTTTTGATTTGTAGGTTTAACAGGTCCACTGCATTCGCTACAACACTTTGATATGGATCCTTCCATATATATTTTGACTTCATTCAATTTCCATTAATGGAAAGGAGACATGGAGATCTAGCTACGTGCCAGAGGACTCTACCAATTCACTATGGACATAGAAGAAGAGCCTACTCATGTTATAGACAAGGCTATATTTTTGAATAAGAAAGATGAAGCATTCGATTTCTTGTATCTCTCTATCTCTAAGGATATTCTATTCCACCTCTCGGGATTGAAGACTCTGAAAGAGATTTGGGACCAACTTGCCTCCCTGTATGGAAAACAAGATTTCTTGAGGGTTTATCAACTTGAAAATGAGTTAATGTCTCTTCAACTTGGCAATTTTGAGACCCTTAATGATTTTTTCAGAAAATTCAAGCATATAGTCCTTCTATTGAAGTAGTGTGAGGTGAATAAGGATGATGATCGGCTCATCCTCGCCATTCTCTCAAAACTTGGAGTTGACTATTCAATGTTTGTTTCTAGATTCAGTGCAGGGAAGCTCACAACCCCTGGATGGAAGAGGCCTTCACTCAATGCCTTCATTGAGTCCCTAACAAGCGAGCATGATAAGCTTGTCCAGATGGGGATCATCAGATGCTCCCGTGATCAAGCCCTCTTTGCTTCAAGACCCAAGGATTAGAAGGGGAAAGGAAAGTAGTAGAAGAACCCCAAAACCAAATTTGAATCTCCTAGGCCAAAATTTCAAAACTAGTAGCAAGAAGAGCCTTCTGGCTCAAAGAAGAACAAAAACAAAGGCCACCATGGGAAGGAAAAATTCAAGTGTTCATACTGCGGGAAGGGCTTCCACCCTAAACATGCCTGCATGAAAAATAAACTTGATGAAGCTACTTCTCTCTTTGAGAGAAATAACATAAATACTATGGAAAGCTTTCAGAGGAAATAAAATCAAGATCAGGAATACTATCATGAAAGAGGTCATGCCCTCATGGCAAGCACTTTGAAGTCCATGGCTCTACTCATAGATTCTGGAGCTTCGAACCACATAATGGCCATCAAAGACTATTTCTCTTCTCTCAACACCAACAAGAGCATTCCCATCCACATGGGTGATGACTCCACCATCATCTCAAAATGACAAGGTACAATAAATCTTGAGCATGGTTATTTTTTCAATGTTCTGTATGTACCATCTCTTGCATCAAACCTCCTAAGTGTCTATCAAATGAACCATACTAGAGTGCCCAAGAGAGTATCCTTCAGCCCTGATGATGTACAAATTACTGAACTTGCATCCGGGAAACTTGTGGCAAAAGGATCTACAAATAATCATGCAAAATCCTATGAGTTTTCCCATTTGTGGAGGATGCAAAGCCGACAACTCTGTTGACTTGTGGAAATGAGGTTAGTAGGATCTGGCATGAGAGGTTTGGCCACCTGAAATTCAAGTACTTGCAGCAATTGCATAAAAATTCCATGGTTGAAGGCCTCCCTATCATGAAATCTACCACCGGAATTTGCAAAGGCTATAGTTTGGGCAAGCATCCTGAGCATAAGTTTGATCAGGGGAAGGCAAGCCGAGCATCAAAAATTTTGGGGATGATTCATTCTTATATCAGTGGACCAATTCCCATCACATCCTTGAATGGATCTTGGTATGTTCTCACTTTTCTAGATGATTTTTCTAGATATACATGGGCCTTATTCATCAAGAAAAAGTCATAAGTCTTAGAAAAATTCATTGAATTAAAAGCACTGATTGAGAATGCATATAGGAAAAAGATCAAAACTTTGAGATCTGATAATGGAGAGGAATATGTCAATAATGATTTTCTGCAACTATGTTCTGACAGTGGCATTAAGATCGAACATTGAGTCCCCTATGCTCCCCACCAAAACGGTGTAGTAGAGAGAAAGAATCGGTCTCTCAAGGAGATGACCACTTGCATGCTGGAAGCCAAGAAGTTGGCTGCAAATTTATGGGTTGAGGCCATGAATGTTGCTGTATAAATTCAGAACATAGTGCCTCATTCATCCGTGAAAGGGAAGACCCCTTTCGAGTCCTACTTTGGACACAAGCCGGATGTGTCAAATCTCAGGGTGTTTGGGTCCTTGGGCTGCTTCATGTATATCTCCTCATGAATATCTCCATGTAGAAAGGAAGACTTAACATCCATATGATGCACTTCCCAGTGCTTGGATGCCACAATTTCCAAAACTAGGAGGATGGAGTCCATTTTTGTAACCGGTGCAAAGGTCTCATGATAGTCCACACCTTGGACCTGGGAGAACCCTTTTGCTACCAGACTTTCCGTATATTTGCAGGTTCTTCCATCAGCAGAATTTTTTTTCAAAGATACCCACTTGCATTGAACTAATTTACTCCTCTATGGAAGAGAAACTAGCTCCCAAGTAGCATTCTTTTGAAGAGAATTCATCTCTTTGTCCATGGAAGCTTTCCATCTCGGATCTTTTCGAGCATGGTAGTAAGACTTAGGATCTGAAATTCTCATTAAATAACAAGCTTCAGACAAAAAAGATTCATGAAAAGAGAGTACAATACCTGCTCTTTGGAAATTAGACCTGGTTCTTCTTGGATCATCAGGATTTCCAATATTGTCACCAGCGGAACAAAGTGTCTGTCTGGCCCAAGTTGGGAGATGTGTTTGCACTTCAGGTTCTAAACTTGAACTTGATGCTTTCTGGTCACTGATATCAGATATCAGAGGTTCCAAATCAGGGTCATTGCCCCTTATTTCATCATCAATATATTTAGTAGAATAGGAAGGAAATTCAACAGTTTTCTCCTTCACTAGTTCTACCTCTTGAAGAGGCTCATCGAACTAGACACTTCTTTCAATGATGATTTATTTTTTTCTGATATCCAGCATCTTGAAACCTTCAGATTCATCAAAATATCCAATAAAAAAACATTCAACACTTTGCAGTTGCAAATATTTCGTCTTATCATGAGAGATTCGGCCCATGTAGTGGACCCAAACACCCTGAGATTCAACACATCCAGATTTTGTTCGAAGTTGGATTTAAAATGGGTCTTCCCTTTCATGGATGAGTGAGGCACTCTGTTCTGAATGTATATAGCAGCATTCATGGCCTCATCCCATAAATTTTTAGCCAACTTCTTGGCTTCCAACATGCAAGTGGTCATCTCCTTGAGAGATCGATTCTTTCTCTCTGCTACACCGTTTTGCTGGGGAGTGTAGGGGACTGGATGTTGGATATGAATGCCACCGTTAGAACATAATTGCAGCACCATTATGCCATTTTCATGCTTACTTGTCTAAAATATCTTATGATACTATGTTTTTTTTTTCACAGTAATCTAGGGACTAAAACAAAGTCTCATAAGAGATTTCAGACAATTAAGCATGAAAATGGAATAATGGTGCTGCAATAGAATGTTGCAGCTCTATATAATCAATAAAATAATGATAGTACAATACAATGGTCATGCAAGAATCAAGATGCATGAATTACAAGACAATTCGAATTCCCAAGAAGGTCATTCGAATCAAATGAATGGGTGTAGCTTAACTGAATGTCAGCCACAATTAGCACACATAGTTAACCACTGAACTAATTAATAACTGACTCTCACACTAAGTCCTAACTGAATCAAAGTGCAATAGATTACTGAGTCTAACTAAAAGTGACTCATCACATGTAAATTCATGTCCAACTGAAGGAGGTAGCACATCCATAACTCCAAGTAGCTCCGATGGAGTTAACTGAAGTGACACATGTCATCAGAAGTGGTTGTAGGTGCCAGTGTTAGCTCCAGTTCATAAATATTGGCAAAAAATAATCAAATAATGAATGGAGGCACCTTCACAACTCATCTTAACTAATTTTTAGGTGAAAAAACAATTAGTTAGCAATCAAGTGCATTGATGACACTCAGATCACCCCAGAATTGCTCCCTGTTTGAAGGAGGAATCCCAGTTAGCCTCCCCGAATGAAGGAGAAGT
>LPNX010389702.1:102369-235835 GCA_001517045.1 Pseudotsuga menziesii
ATGGTCCTGTCATGCACCAATTCCCTTATATAGTGCATGTGTATCTCTACATGCTTGGTCCTCTACCTGGTAACTGTATCTATGGAGATCCTAATAGCACTTTGACTATCACAAAATATGACATTGGGAAAATTACTACCAAAATTAAACTCTGAAAGAATGTCTTGCATCCAAACAGCTTGGACGTAAGCATTCACTGCTCCTCGATACTCGGCCTCTGCTGAAGACAATGCAATGGAAGCCTGCTTTTTGCTAGATGAGAAAATGGGGACACCACAAAAAATGAATACATATCTGGTAGTATACTTCTGATTGCTAGAATATCCTTCCCAATGTGAATCTATGTAACCAACCAACTCAAGCTCAGTGTCTGCAGCATAGTGAATGTCGTAGGTCCTGGTGCCTTGAATATACTGAAGGATCCTCTTGGATTCCTTCAAATGAAGATCATGAGGCTTGTGCATGTGTCTTGATACAACATTCATGGCATAACATATATCAGGCCGAGAATGAGTCAAGTAAAGCAAGCTACGAATCAGCTGGCAGTAGATTGTGCAATCCATGGGTGGAGTGCTTTTTCCTTCTTCAAGGATGATCCCTGAAAAGAAAGGGAATGGAGCAGCCTTACATTCAACCATGTTAAACTTAACTAACATTTCTTATATGTATTTATACTGAGTGACCATTATCCCATCAAAATTTTGAGCAATTTCAAGCCCTAGAAATTGCTTCAAGAGCCCCAAATCGCTCATCTCAAATGTATCATGGAGGGCAGTTTTTATGACTGAAATGGAAGCAACAGTGCTGCCAGTAGTCAAGAGATCATCAACATATAAAAAAATTATAAGAAAATTACCATCATACTTCTGTAGATACACATTCATATCTGATTTACACCTTTGGAAGTTTTGCAAGAGAAGGAAGGCATCCATCTTGGAATACCACTCTCTTGGGGCATGTTTTAACCCGTATAGTGACTTCTTTAATTTGAAAACCAGAGATGAATATGAAATGTATCCCTCCAGATGCTTCATGTATATCTCCTCATGAATATCTCCATGTAGAAAGGCATACTTAACATCCATATGATGCACTTCCCAGTGCTTGCGTGCTGCAATTTCCAAAACTAGGCAGATGGAGTCCATTTTTGCAACCGGTGCAAAGGTCTCATGATAGTCCACACCTTGGACCTGGGAGAACCCTTTTGCTACCAGAATTGCCTTATATTTTTAGGTGCTTCCATCAGCAGAAACATTTTTTCTGAAACACCCACTTGTATTGAACTAATTTCCTCCCCAGAGGAAGAGAAACTAGCTCCCAAGTAGCATTCTTTTGAAGAGAATTCATCTCTTTGTCCATGGCAGCTTGCCATCTTGGATATTTCTGAGCATGGTAGTAAGACTGAGGATATGAAATTATCATTAAAAAACAAGTTTCAGATAGCAAACATTCATGACAAGAGAGTGCAATACCTACTCTTTGGAAATCGGACCTGGTTCTTCTTTGATCATCAGGATTTCCAATGTTGTCACCGGCGGAAGAAAGTGTCTATCTGGCCCAAGTTGGGAGATGTGTTTGAAATTCAGGTTCTAAACTTGAACTTGGTGCTTTCTGGTCATTTATATTAGATATCATAGGTTCCAAATCAGGGTCATCACCCCCAATTTCATCATCCAGATATTCAGTAGAATAGGAAGGAAATTCAACAGTTTTCTCCTTCACTAGTTCTACCTCTTGAAGAGGCTCATCGAACCAGACACTTATTTCAATGATGATTTGTTTTGTTCTGATATTCAAAAACTTGAAGCCTTTATATTCATCAAGATGTCCAATAAAAAAAATTCAACACTTTGCGGTTGCAAAGATTTCCTCTTATCATGCAGAATTCGGACCCATGGAGTGGACCCAAACACCCTGAGATTTGACACATCCGACTTGTGTCCAAAGTAGGATTCAAAATGGGTATTCCCTTTCATAGATGAATGAGGCACTCTGTTCTGAATGTATACAGCATCATTCATGGCCTCAGCCTATAAATTTGCAGTCAACTTCTAAGATTCCAGCATGGAAGTGGGCATCTCTTTGAGAGACCGATTCTTTCTCTCTGCTACATCGTTCTGCTGTGGAGTGTAGGGAAATGAATGTTGGATCTGGAAGCCAAGAATTTGGATGCAAATTTATTGGGTGAGGCCATGAATTTTTCTATATAAATTCATAACAGAGTGCCTCATTCATCCGTGAAAGTGAAGACCCCTTTCAAGTCCTACTTTGGACACAAGCCAGATGTGTCCAATCTCAGGGTGTTTGGGTCCTCGGGATGCTTCATGTATATCTCCTCATGAATATATCCATGTATAAAGGAAGAATTAACATCCATATGATGCACTTCCCAGTGCTTGGATGCCACAATTTCCAAAACTAGGAGGATGGAGTCCATTTTTGCAACCGGTGCAAAGGTCTCATGATAGTCCACACCTTGGACCTAGGAGAACCCTTTTGCTACCAGCCTTGCCTTATATTTGCAGGTTTTTCCATCAGCAGAAACATTTTTTTGAGATACCCACTTTCATTGAACTAATTTACTCCTCTATGGAAGAGAAACTAGCTCCCAAGTAGCATTCTTTTGAAGAGAATTCATCTCTTCATCCATGGAAGCTTGCCATCTCGGATCTTTCCGAGCATGGTAGTAAGACTTAGGATATAAAATTATCATTAAATAACAAGTTTCGGATAGAAAAGAGTCATGAAAAGAGAGCGCAATACCTGCTCTTTGGAAATCGGACCTAGTTCTTCTTGGATCATCAGGATTTCCAATATTGTCACCAGTGGAACAAAGTGTCTGTCTGGCCCAAGTTGTGAGATGTGTTTGCACTTCAATTTCTAAACTTGAACTTGATGCTTTCTAGTCACTGATATTAGATATCATAGGATCCAAATTAGGGTCATCACCCCTAATTTCATCATCAAGATATTCAGTAGAATAGGAAGGAAATTCAACAGTTTTCTCCTTCACTAGTTCTACCTCTTGAAGAGGCTCATCGAACTGGACACTTCTTTCAATGATGATTTGTTTTTTTCTGATATCCAGCAGTTTGAAACCGTTAGATTCATCAGGATATCCAATAAACAAACATTCAACACTTTGCGGTTGCAAATATTTCGTCTTATAATGTGGGATTCGGGCCCATGCAGTGGACCTAGACACCCTGAGATTCAACACATCCGGATTTTGTTCGAATTTGGATTTGAAAGGGGTCTTCCCTTTCACGGATGAGTGAGGCACTCTGTTTTGAATGTATATAGCAGAATTTATGGCCTCAGCCCATAAATTTTCAGCCAACTTCTTGGCTTCCAACATGCAAGTGGTCATCTCCTTGAGAGACTAATTCTTTCTCTCTGCTACATCGTTCTACTGGGTAGTGTAGGGGACTAAATGTTGGATATGAATGCCACTATCAGAACATAATTGCAACACCATTATGCCATTTTCATGCTTAATTGTCTAAAATACCTTATGAGACTATGTTTTTGTTTTCATAGTAATCTAGGGACTAAAACAAAGTCTCATAAGAGATTTCAGAAAATTAAGCATGAAAATGGAATAATGGTGCTACAATAGAATGTTGCAGCTCTATATAATCAATAAAATAATGATAGTACAATAAAATGGTCATGCAGGAATCAATATGCATGAATTCCAAGAAAATTTGAATTCCCAAGAAGGTCATTCGAATGGAATGAATGGGTGTAGCTTAACCGAATGTTAGCCACAATTGGCACACATAGTTAACCACTGAACTAATTAATAACTGACTCTCACACTAAGTCCTAACTGAATCAGAGTGCAATAGATGACTGAGTCTAACTAAAAGCGAGTCATCACATGTAAATTCATGTCCAACTGAAGGAGGTAGCACATCCATAACTCCAAGTAGCTCCGATGGAGTTAACTGAAGTGACACATGTGATTAGAAGTGGTTGTAGGTGCTAGTGTTAGCTCCAGTTCATAAATATTGGCAAACAATAATCAAATAATGAATGTATGCACCTTCACAACTCATCTTAACTGATTTTTAGGTGAAAAAACAATTAGTTAGCAATCAGGTGTATTGATGACACTTAGATCACCCCAGAATTGCTCCTTGTTTGAAGGAGGAATCCCAGTTAGTCTCCCCGAATGAAGGAGAAGTATTAGTTGGCCTCCTTGACTGAAGGAGGGCATGGGTGAGCTCATGCTGATGTCATAGTGTGCTCATTTGATGCCAAGTAAGTCAATTAAACTTAGGATAGTGGGTAAATAGGCCAAAATTGACCAAATAAGTGTGCATGTTGGGTAAATGACTCCAAGACCCCCTAAGATATACTCAGGAGGAGTAAAAATAATCATGAAATGTTAGGGCCCCAACAACAAAGGCCATAGGTCACCCTGTACAATGATGTAACTCAAACAATGCTAAAAAGTAAATCTAAGTGAGGAAAGAGGGAAAACCCAGTGGGAAAGCTCCCCCTCCCGCCCCCTCACGCTAAACACTGGAGAAGTAATCTGATCACCCTGATGAACTCACCCCCAATAGTGAATGGATTTAAGTGAACTTCTTCTTTGAAAATATCTTGGTGAAGATGTCTGCAATTTGCTCATAAGTAGGGCAGTATTGCATAATGATGGTCTCGTCATGCACCAATTCCTTGATATAGTGCATGTGTATCTCTACATGCTTGGTCCTCTGCCTGGTAACTGGATCTATGGAGATCTTAATATCACTTTTATTGTCACAAAATAGGACATTGGACAAATTACTACCAAAATTAAACTCTGAAAGAATGCCCTGCATCCAAACAGCTTGGATGTAAGCATTCACTACTCCTCGATACTCGGCCTCTACTAAAGACAATGCAATGGTAGCCTACTTTTTGATAGATGAGAAAATGGGGACACCACAAAAAATGAATACATATATATAAGTAGACTTTTGATCAATATAATCTCCCACCCAATGTGAATCTGTGTAACCAACCAACTCAAGCTCAGAGTCTGCACCATAGTGAATGTCGTAGGTCCTGGTGCCTTGAATATACTGGAGGATCCTCTTGGCTTCCTTCAAATGAATATCATGAGGATTTTGCATGTATATTGATACAACATTCATGGCATAACATATATCAGGCCGAGAATGAGTCAAGTAAAGCAAGCTACGAATCAACTGGCAGTAGATTGTGCAATCCATGGGTGGAGTGCTTTTTCCTTCTTCAAGGCTATTCCCTGAAAGGAAAGGGAATGGAGCAGCCTTACATTCAGCCATGTTAAACTTAACTAATAGGTCTAATATGTATTGATACTGAGTGACCATTATCCCATCAAAATTTTGAGGAATTTCAAGCCCCAGAAATTGCTTCAAGAGCCCCAAATCGCTCATCTCAAATGTATCATGGAGGGAAGTTTTTATGATTGAAATGGAAGCAACAGTGCTGCCAATAGTCAAGAGATCATAAAAATATAAAAAAATTATAAGAAAATGACCATCATACTTCTGTAGATACACATTCAGATCTGATTTACACCTTTGTAAGTTTTGCAAGAGAAGGAAGGCATCCATCTTGGAATACCACTCTCTTGGGGCATGTTTTAACCCGTATAGTGACTTCTTTAATTTGAAAACCAAATATGAATCTGAAATGTATCCCTCTAGATGCTTCATGTATATATCCTCATGAATATCTCCATGTAGAAAGGCATACTTAACATCCATATGATGCACTTCCCAGTGCTTGCATGCCGCAATTGCCAAAACTAGGCAGATGGAGTCCATTTTTGCAACCGATGCAAAGGTCTCATGATAGTCCACACCTTGGACCTAGGAGAACCCTTTTGCTACCAGAATTTACTTATATTTTTAGGTGCTTCCATCAGTAGAAACCTTTTTCTGAAACACCCACTTGCATTGAACTATTTTCCTCCTCAAAGGAAGAGAAACTAGCTCCCAAGTATCATTCTTTTGAAGAGAATTCATCTCTTTGTCCATGGTAGCTTGCCATCTCAGCTATTTCCAAGCATGGTAGTAAGACTTAGGATATGAAATTATCATTAAATAACAATTTTTAGACAACAAACAGTCATGACAAGAGAGTGCAATACCTGCTCTTTGGAAATTGGACCTGGTTCTTCTTTGATCATTAGGATTTTCAATGTTGTCACCGGAGGAAGAAAGAGTCTGTCTGGCCCAAGTTGGGAGATGTGTTTGCACTTCAGGTTCTAAACTTGAACTTGATGCTTTCTGGTCATTGATATCAGATATCTGATGTTCCAAATCAGGGTCATCACCCCCAATTTCATCATCTAGATATTTAGTAGAATAGGAAGGAAATTCAACAGTTTTCTCCTTCACTAGTTCTACCTCTTGAAGAGGCTCATCGAAACAAACACTTATTTCAATTATGATTTGTTTTGTTCTAATATATAGAAGCTTGAAACCTTTATATTCATCAAGATGTCCAATAAAAAAAATTCAACACTTTGCGGTTGCAAGTATTTCTTCTTATCATGCGGAATTCGGGCCCATGAAGTGGACCCACACACCCTGAGATTTGACACATCCAGCTTGTGTCCAAATTAGGATTTGAAAGGGGTATTCCCTTTCACATATGAATGAGGCACTCTGTTCTAAATGTATACAGCATCATTCATGGCCTCAGCCCATAAATTTACAGTGAACTTCTTGGATTCCAGCATGGAAGTGGGCATCTCCTTGAGAGACCGATTCTTTTTCTCTGCTACATCGTTCTGCTGGGGAGTGTAGGGAACTGAATGTTGGATCTGAATACCAATTTCAGAACATATATGAATAAAATAACTACCTATATATGAACAAAGTAAACATATGCACGGGTTAAGCATGCCCATTTTCTGCAGATTGTACCATGTGAGAACTCTATAATTGAGCATGAGCTACATGAGTAAATTTGGTTTGGGAGGTTATTTGATAGCTCATAATTTGTGCCACCACTAGATAGAGTATAGATAACATGGACTCAAATACATATCCATTTCTAATGGTATATTGACCCCAAACCATATTAAAATTCCAAATACGTAAATATTCATTTGTTGTGAGTCATATCTGTGACCTTACTTGATTAGATACAAAATGATCCCAATACTACATCAAATGTGTCCCAATACCCATATCTTCCCTTGATATCAACACTTGTATCCATAATTTCATAGAAAAATTGTACATTATCTACTTAATGGTATTTCACTACATGAAGTGCATAGGTGAGAGATTATTTCTGCCACTACACCCCATTATTGCATTTGATCCAACTTGAAATTTGGATCCATCGTAGGATTTCCATGCCAAGTATGATCCCATAATAGGGAAAGAAAGAGACATTTCCTTCCATTGGTTTGATACATTTTGGATATCCGTCTTCTCCCCTCATATATGGGTTATGATATTGTTATACCCAGAAACCACACTTCTCCATCCGAGTACTGACACCAAATGTGTCGATACACAAAAGGTCAATGTGGATTGACATGGCATTAACATTATAGATGAGTTGAATCCTTGATGCATACTTACTCCTTCAACCTTTCCACTTTTTATGGATAGGTTTTCCTTGCACTCGTGGGTCCTCTTAAGACAATTCGCGTGTCACTTGCAGGTCTGCTCATATGAAACCTGTGAGTTATCCCTAAGAAGTTTAAGTCACGAGTTTCATGAAGAAAATTCATGAGTCACTCGCAATTTTCCTTATTTATACCCATGAGTTCCATTAATACAAGTTTAAAAATAAAAAGAATATTAGTTTAGGGGAAGTTGGATTCGGATTGGTAACTTCCCTAAATCCCCTAACCATCCTAAGCCTCAAAACCTATCCTCACTAGCAACTATAAAGAGGTGAGGGGTAGAGGATAGGGGAAGCATGTTTAAGAGCAAGGCTATGCTAGAGGAATCTATTGGAGAGAAGAGCAAGGAGGACTCAAGTATTGGTCTACAAAAGAAGCTTGTCTCATACAGGGTTGTAATGTTTCCTAAACTTCATTAATAAAGAGTTTATTTCTTCCATATTTGTCTTAGTGCATGCTTTTATTGTTATAAGTAATAAATTACATTGTTATTTGTTTCTAAATTCAATTGTGATATGTTCACGTCTTTGCATATAACAATAGAAGATACTGTGAAGAAACACCAATATTTGTTGCAGGTACAAAAGATCAGAAGGATTGGAGCATTTGAGGAGGAGAGTTAAAGCTTGGAGCAACCATCCGAAATCAAGTGCATGTTCTACTAACTCGTGTTCTCTTATATATGTTTCTAAATGCTATATGTATGCAAATAATATCAACATTATGTTGGTGGCCATTTTACTCAAGTCATAAGGTATATTACCTTTAGCGACTCAGCTGGGGGAATCTAGTTTGTGTTGGGGTCTCTTCAATTGATTTTGCTTTCATCTTTTTTCTCTTTCTATTTCTTTCATGGTTTGCAACCATTTTATTTTCAGCAAATGTTTTTGGATCTTTAGGGTTCTATAAATTTTCATTTTTCTTTTTGAAAAATTTAGGAACCACTCGTGGGTTTCCTATACTTACAGTCCCAAGTTCTCTGTAAACTCGTAGGTTTCCTTAAGAACAGTCATGAGTGACTCATTGTTCTACCAAAATATAGTCATGCATTCCTGTAGATGGGAATGAAGAGCTCTAGGGTTTTTCTTCTCTAAGAATCTTTTGATGTCCCATTTTATTGTAAGGTTTCTCTTTGAGTATTCACTGGTCTAATATTTGTTGCAAGTCTCTAATTGCTGGCTTTAATAAGTATTCTTGTGGGTAAGTTAGGTTGAGTGTATATGCAAGGTTTATTTTGTTAGAATAATCAACCCATAGTTACCTACCTTAGACATTAAATTTAATTATTTTTGTCTTATTACCGAGGTTCCTATATCCCATTCTATGCTAGTTGCCTTCTACAAGTCCTAGAATTCAACACATGCTAAAACTGAGTCATGGAGCGCTTGGGAAACATATTGGAAACCAAATTTAGCATGTCTGATTTATTCCAAATCCTCCAAAGTGCATATCTGCTTTTTCTGAAAAGCTTCCTTGTTTTATTCCGATTTAAGGCAAAAGGAAAAGCTAGACTACGTGTAGTTGACTTGTTTTTTTCCCACATCATGCTCCTTCCTTTTTTCCAAATAAAAGCATGCATGATTTGTATTTCCATCCCTCTTTATCTTTCCCACTTGACTTAGAAAATTCATGAGCATAATCATAGATTTGGATGGAAACTGCTTTATGCACCCATGGGGGATTTGAATAGATTTAGTAAGCCTACTTTTTGACTATTTTGAATGGCATATTTATGCATTCAATTCTCTCATGTAATGATATATTGCAGCAACCTATTACTTCACAATTTTGGGTATTGTACACTTATTGAATACAGATCAGTGTTATGCTCCAATTTCAATCTCCTTTGGTGTGAATTTTGCATGTTTGATTAGCAATTTTGTGAGTGTAATTGTTCTATCTCTTGGGTTCAATTTTCACATGGTATCAAATCCTTTTTAGATTGATTTATCTCCTTATTTATTTCTATTATAGTTTTGACATCTTGACTAGGAGCGCATTCTACTGACTGGAGGGCACAGTTTCTGAGCTATGGACCAATCTCAGAAGATCATCTTGACTCCATTCAATTTCTTTGGGTGGAAATATGAGATGGAGATATTGTTGAGAGAGAAACGTCTCTACAAGGTAAATATGGCAACATAGGGAGAGACCAATGCAACTACAGAGAAAATTAAATGGCACAACAGGAGGGATGAGGCCTATGGTCTTTTGTGTCCGAGCATTTCAAGAGACCTCCTCTTCCATCTTGATGGATTGACATCACCTAATGAAGCGTGGGAGAAGCTATAAGATATTTTTGGAAAGAAAGATGAGATGAGAGGACATCAAATAGAGAATGAGCTGATCTCCTTGAGTCTCATTAGCTTCGAATCATTACAACTCTACTTTTCCAAGTTTAAGGCCCTTGTTTTGCAGTTGAAACAGTGTGGGATCGAAAAGAAACAAGATCAAATAGTTTTGGCCACACTTTCTAATCTTGGTCCTGACTATTTACTGTTTTTTTTTACCGTCCATGCCACTAATTTGATAGCTCAAGCCTGGAATATGACTAAGCTTACAGAGTTCATGGAATCCCTCACACAGGAGCAAGATAATTTGGTGATGATGGGCACCATCAAACCTTCCAAAGATCAAGATTTGGATGCTGGAGATTCAAAGGTGGATTCAAAAAGGAAGACAAAATCTAAAGAAGCCACCTAAGCAAAAGAGGGAAAAGAACAAGTCTCAAGAGGAGCCCTAAGGTTCCAAGAAGAACTCCCAGAAGAAGAAGAACAAAGGAGAAATGAGCAAGTGCGCATACTGCAGTAAGGGCTATCATCCTAAGACCTTTTGTATGAAAAATAAAATTAACATGTCGACCCAAATCCTAGAGAAGAATAACATATCCCTTCCTGATTGCTCAAAGAAGAGGGAAGGAGGATCAAATTCAGAGGACAGAGAGAGAGTACATGCCTTGGTTACTGGCACATCAAGCTCACCTAGATTCATGATAGACTCTAGAGCTTCTAGACATATGGTTTCGACAAAAGATATATTCTCCTCTCTTGACATGTCAAAAGGTCCACCAATAGTTTTGGGAGATGACTCTCTCACTGACAGTTTGGGGAAGGGAAGGATTGATCTTGACCATGGTAAGTTCAATAATGTGTTGTATGTCCCAGGTCTTGCCTCTAATCTATTGTTAGTATATCAGATGACTCATACAGGGTCTCTAAATAAGGTCATATTCTCCCCTGATGATGTTGAAATCACTAAGAATTCGAATGGTAAATTCATAGCAAAAGGTGTTGTAGATCACACTTTGAAGGTATACAAGTTTTCCCATTTTCTACCCTACTCAAACCCCTCTGCTCTTTTGATTCATGCTAATGAAGCAAGCAAGATTTGGCATGAAATATTTTTCCATCTTAACTACAAGTATATTTTTGATTTGAGTGAAAAATATATGGTCATAGGGTTACCAAAGATCAAGTTTTTTAAGGGATTCTGCCAAGGTTGTATCCTAGGAAAACACACAGAGCACAAGTATGAGAAAGCTAGTCATGAGAGAACCTCTGCACCTCTTGAGCTAATCCACAGTGAAATTTATGGTCCATTTCCTCATATTTCCATGAGTCAATCCAAATATGCACTGACCTTCATAGATTACTTTTCCAGGTATTGTTGGGTTTACTTCCTAAAGCATAAGTCTAAATTTTTTGACCTCTTCAAAGTCTTTAGAGCCTTGGTTGAAAACCAGTCTGGGAGGAAACTCAAGATCCTCAGATATGACAATGGTGGTGAGTATGTCAAGTATGAGTTTATTCAGTATTTTAAATATGCAGGTATTCGGATGCCACATTCAATCCATTACACAGCACAACAAAATGGTGTTGCTGAGAGAAGGAACATATCACTGAAGGAGATGGCAACCTGCATGATGGAGGCTAAGACTTTGCCACCAAAGTTTTGGGCCGAGGCTATAAAATGTGCATCCTACATCTAGAATAGGTTTCCTCATAAGAAAATTAATGGTATGACTCCTTTCGAAGATTGGAGTGGGCACAAGCCAGATGTGACCCATTTCAGGATTTTTGGCTCAAAGGCTTGGGCTAGAATTCCAACTGAAAAGAGGAAGGCTTTGTAGCCCCAAAGACAAGAGTTCCTATTTTTTGGGTATTTTGAAGATTCAAAATGGTACAATCTGATCAACTTGAGCACTAACGAAGCTTTCATTGAAACAAGTGTTCAGTTCCAAGAAAATCCTTTAGTAGTAGTTGAAGTTGGAGAGTCTTCTTCACCACCAAATCCATTGATTGTAAGTGGAGAGACTAATGAGTTTTCTGATTCTGATATGTCTGATAATTATGATTTGATTGCATATCCTAACATTCCTACAAGACCAAAATGGGCAGCAAATACCATTCAGGCAGCTAGGGAACTAGATGGAAATCCTAGTGACACTAGGAGGACTAGATCTCAGTTTGAGAGTGCCCTTTGTGCGAAAGATCCTCTATTTGATGAGAAGTGCTATATGATGGTTGAATCAGATCCACAGACATATGACTATGTAGCATATGATCCAAGATGGAAAAAATCCATGAAAGAAGAATTCAGCTCGCTCCAGAAGAACAACACTTGGAAACTGGTTGATCTTCCCCTAGGGAGGAAGCTAGTTCAATGTAAGTGGGTTTTAAATACTAAGTTTGATGCTGATGGTTCACCTTTGAAATATAGGAAATATTGGTAGCCAAGGGCTACTCACAATTACATGGTATTGAATACAATGAAATCTTTGCAACAGCGGCAAAGATGGACTCCATAAGGCTAGCTCTAGCCATTGTAGCTTCGAAGTAGTGGGAGGTACATCACATGGATGTGAAGTGTGATTTCCTAAATGGAGATCTCACTGAAGAGATTTACATGAAGCATCCTGAAGGTTTTTTTCTAATCCATATTTAGTGTGTAGGTTAAAGAAATCATTGTATGGGCTCAAGCAAGCCCCCAGGGCTTGGTATGCCAAGATTGATGGCTTTTTGCTATCACTGAGTTTTGTTCAATGCAAGTCTGATCCTAGTGTCTATTTGAAGCTGATTCATGGTTCTTTGATGATTATTGTCTTGTATGTCTATGACCTTCTGATTACAGGAAGTTCAAAGAAATAGATTTCCTCCTTGAAGGATGCAATGAACCATGCATGTTCTATGACAGCTTTGGGATTGTTGAGCCAATTCTTGGGTCTCGAAATTGCTCAATCCCAACATGGAATCAAAGTACATCAGTCCAAGTATACTTTGGATTTTTTGAACAAGTTTAACATGAAATATGGCAAGTCAAGCAAGACTCCCTTCCTTTTAGGAGTTAAGCTTGAAGAAGCAGTTTCTTGTCCTATGGTAAATAATACACTCTATAGGTAGTTGATTGGGTGTTTGCTTTATATTACACACACTCGACTTGATCTATCTTATGCAGTTAGTGTGGCTTCGATATAAATGGATCAGCTTCATGAGATCCATTGGAGAGCAGCCAAAAGGATCCTAAACTTTGTTCAAGGAACAATAAATCATGGGATCTTCTACAAAGCAAAATATGATCTTGATTTTATTGGGTTTACTGACCGTGATTGGGCAGGTGACAACACAGATCAGAATTCTACATCAAGATATGTGTTCATGCTTGCAAAAGGACCAATCAGCTGGTCAAGCAAGAAGCAGAGTCCCATAGCACTCTCATCTACAAAAGCAGAGTATAGAGGAGTTGTAAATGCAACAACTCAATGTTTGTGGTTGCAGGGGATACTTGGAGAATGTGGTTTTGAATCAGAATTTTCAACTATTATCTACTGTGATAATCAGAGCACCATTCAAATCTACAATGATCAAGTTCAGAGACAATGAACCAAGCACATTGAGATCTATATGCATTACATCAGACAACTTGTGCATGATGGCACCATTGATCTACTCTTATGTGCATCTTCAGAACAAGTAGCAGACATCTTCACCAAAGTTTTTTGTGAGAATTCCTTCAGCAATATCAAACCACTACTGGGGATTGCTGATCATGCTGTGAAGCATGATTGATGACAAGATTTCAAAAAATTTTGTTTTTCCTGTCCATGTTTAAGGGAGGATTTTCCCATTGGGTTTTTGCCTCTTTCCTTTGTTGTATGGACAAGTGATACGTAAAGGGTGACTAAGCCTTAGTGATAGGCCCTATATTTTTCTGATATTTACTCATAAATTCAGGCTTAAGGGGGGGTGTTATAATAATAAACCCATAGTTACCTACCTTAGACATTAATTTTAATTATTTTTGTCTTATTACCTAGGTTCCTAGATTCCATTCTATGCTAGTTTCCTTCTACAAGTACTAGAAGTCAACACATGCTAAAACGGAGTCATGGAGCACTTGGGAAACATCCTAGAAACCAAATTTATCATGTATTCTTTATTCTAGATCCTCCAAAGCACATATCTGCTTTTTTCTGAAAAGCTGCCTTATTTTATTCTGATTTAAGGCAAAAGGAAAAGCTAGACTAGGTGTAGTTGACTTGTTTTTTTCCCACATCATCCTCCTTCCTTTCCTCCAAATAAAATCATGCATGAGTTTTCTTTCCATCGCTCTTTAGCTTGTCCACTTGAATTAGCAAATTCTTGAGAATATTCATAGATTTGGAAACTGCTTTAGGCACCTATGGGGTATTTGACTAGATTTAGTAAGCCTACTTTTTTACTATTTCAAATGGCATATTTATGCATTCTATTCTCTCATGTAATGATATATTTCAGCAGCCTATTACTTCACAATGTTGGATATTGTACACTTATTGAATACAGATTAGTGTTATGCTCCAATTTCAGTCTCCTTTGGTGTGAATTTTGCATGTTTGATTAGCAATTTTGTGAGTGTAATTGTTCTATCTCTTGGGTTCAATTTTCACATATTTTAGGTCTTTCCTTTTGGTATCATTGGTGGAATTTTGAGTAGTTTCTGTGTGTTCTGGTCTTTGTCAGTACTTGTACTATTCATTTGTTGTCTTATTACTTTAATAGTTCTCGTGACCTTTACTTATTCTGATTTTTTGATCTACTTTGTTTCCAACTCTAGTAATTCAACCCAAGTAGGTTTTTGTCCCAAATTCGCATAGTCTTCAAGGTTTTGATTGTAATATATGAATATTGTTTTTTTCATTTATACATGATCATATTTCTGACTTCCTTAGGTGCATTAAGTTTCATTTAGCATTTCGATTTTTGAAAGAATGAAACAAAAACAAAGCATTTTTTTGCATTGATAGTCTTAGATAGGTTCATTGTATGTTTGTTTTTGAATTTGTTTTCAAAAAATAAAGGAAAAAAGGTATTTTGTTTTCAAAGTTCATTAGTTAAATTTCATTTGTTTTGAAAAAGAAAAAGGAATTAGATTCCACAAATATTTACCTACTAAGGAGAAACAAAAAAGGTGGATTTCTTTTAGTCCCCAACCATTGAATATTTTGGGAAGAGATGAATTCCTCCATATTACCCAATGCATTCCTTTATATTCATGACTCCCCTACTAGATAAATTTAAAACATAGTTTCTTGAGCTTCTCTAACACCCTTTTTGGAATATAGGACAAAGTATGTCAATAAAACAATATAGCTTCAAGGAAGGTTTTGACCAAATTCAATATACCAACACACGATGTCCACTTACTCCAATGGGAAATTTTTCTTTCCACTTTATTGATCATTCAAACCGACTCATTTTTTTTATAGCAATTAGGTTCGAGATGAAATACTAGGTACTTTATCCCATCATCAAAATCATGACCATAAAAAATGAAGAGTATATAAAAGTGGTGAACCTAATTGTTATAAATACTTGAAACATAAAGGTTTGATTCACCTTCATTCACTTACATCCCAATTGCATAATGATAGAGTGGTAGCGTACTAGTTATAATAGCTCTATCTCAACTCATGACAAAACATAATAGGAAGACATCATCTACAAAGAGGAGGTGAGAAAGAACCACATATAATCCTATTCTAATTATACTGAGAGGATATCACATCAAACATAGCCTGAATAATTCCTTAAATTACCAAAAGAAAGAGATAAGGTAATAGACAAAACCCTTTCCTAATCCCTTTATATGCCTTGAACAAAGAGGATGCAAAATCATTAATTATAACAAATAAATTAACATATATAACACATCCGATAATCCATATAACAAGAAGTAATGAGACGTACAAGTGAATAAGCAATAAAATGTAAAGATAACCAAGATAACCTATCATATATCATGGAGAGGTCAAGCTTCACCACAATTGCAAGAATATTCCTAGTTTTTAATGAATGAAGAAATTATTGAGTTTATTCAAAAGTTTTTTCTGGGGGGGAAGGAACCCAAATTGTTAATCATATATGTAGTTTGAAATGATTGGATTCAATTGAACTGTTAATATTTTAAAAATGATATTGTATAAGCAATTACATAAGGAAATAGGGCAACACTCCTTGAATTAACCTAGACAGACAACTTTAGGAGTTAGGGTTAGAAAAGTATCATTTATTCTCTTTGGAATCCTTCCAATACTTCAAACTTAATCCGCCACTCTTAATAAGTCATCATATAGTATAACAAAGAAATTAATAAAAAATTCAACTTCCCAATCATCAAGACAAGGGCTTCTGTCCATTTTAAAAGAGCTAAATGGACACTTATTATTTTGTAACAGTTCTATATAGGCCATCACACACCTCAACATTCATTGTTCTTGGAAAATAAGAGGTCACTTAAAAAACATATACAATTGATTCCCTGTATGAAGCCTTGTAAATCTCAAAAAAATTAGAGGTACCTAGAGCTTCCAAAATCTAAAAATCACACACCTTCTTTCCATTTGGAAAGTACATCTCTAAAATGGTATTTAAATTCTTCCTTTAAGTAGAAAACTGATAGAAATATTTTGAATTATTATCACATAATTCCAACTATGTAGCACAACTGTTAAGTCACCAATCCATCTCTTGTTCAATTAGCAAGGAGTATTTCTTAGCCTTGAGTTGCTTCAAAGAAATAATATCATAATCACTTAGGATTATACCCTCATACCCATAAAAAAAACTATCCTATAGCCTCCTCCACTTCTCAAAGCTTAGATTCAAGCTCTTTAAATCACTTGTAATCCCAAGTCGAGGCTTTCTCCTAAAAAATTTTAAGACTCGAGACAAACTGATCACAAGCTAAGGTGTTCAAATTAGGATTATAATCCCTCTATTTATCTTGAATAGGTAATTGAAATTCTTCTTTTTTAACCCCACCCGAATTTATATTTGAATGGAGCACTATATTTTGGCCTAACATTGACTGATTCTAAGTAAATTGGGAGATGGTCATAAACTATTTTTGAGCTAATCCACAATCAATACACTGAATCTGCTATAATATATATTGATGAATCATACACCAATCCATATATTTATAAATGTTGTCCATTCTTGCCCAATTTTTTACCCATGTTGGTTTCAATTCTATAGGTTCAACACCAATCAAGTAAATTAATTCCTTATAGTTCCTAAACTAGTCACCCAAAACATCAACTCGAGCATGAAGACTCCATATTTCCTTCCAATTTAGGAGAAATTTTAAATCCCCTTCCACCACTAGGTTTCTGTCTTGAAGACATTGCACATTGAGAATTTGGTCCCATAACTCATTTCTCCTTGCATAGGGCCCATACAAATTAAGGAATTTGAAGAGTTATTTCCAAACATTTACAAATCATTGAAGGGAACAAAAAGAGTTAATACATTCAATATTATTAGTCCAACCCTTTATAATAGCTCTTGAAATCCCCATATAATTGACGACCAAAAAGTTCCATCCATGCAACACCTTGATCAACTATGTAATCAAGGGAGAACCCAAACTCATAGTTTCCTGGAGAAGTACAATGTCAGGATTATCAACTTCAATAAATCCTTTTAAGGAAAATTTTTGGTTCCCCCCCCTAACCCCCTAATATTCATGCAAATGATATTCATGGGGCCAACTTGTAGGACACATGCTCAACTTTAAGAACCCAAATAATGAGTTTTTGTCTACCTTGATGGATCATGAAAATTACTTTTTCCTAAGCCAATATCAGGGAAGAATTTCATCACATAGAGGGACCAAATAATTACTTCAAATAATCCATACCCACTACACATGCCACATTCTAATTAGGGATCAAGGGACCCTTCTTAAAAAAAATAAAATAATGGACTCCGCCCCTCGAGTTCCCTTTTCAAAAGGGTGAAGAATCATGAGATTTTGACTGTGGGGAGGATTTGATTGAGGGGTCTGATACCTCTTCCAAATTCCAAGATCCAATCCTTCATAAAAAAAACTGGGATATCGTAAACAACATGAGTTTGGATTACCCCTTGACCATATATATTAGAACCAACATAAGAAATAAAAGAAAAAGGAGAAGAAATAGACTTACCCATATGATCCCTAGAATTCCTTGATCCACCTTTGATAGAATCATCCACAAGAGGGAGATAAAGAGGAGCGATAATTACCACAATATCATTTCCATTCTAGAGATGATCCTCTCGTTCCCCTTCCAGAGATAAGTATTTTTCTAACCCTCTCCTAATAAGGGGAATATACTAGTCCCTAATGAGAATAGAATCCTAACCATTGCTACTAGTCTCCTTCTACATAGATTCTTTGTCAAGTATTCAACCCAAATATTGCCTTCACCCATCAGAGAAGGAGGCCCCATATTTTGCGCATAAGGTTCACAAGATATTTTCTTCAAATCCTCCATACCACAATGCTACACCTTTTGGTGGAAATATTTTGGACAGTCTACTAGAATATGTCCATACACTTGACAATTGGTTCAATGGAAGGGGAAATTTTGGTAACCAATACATGAGAGTACACATCCTCACTGATAAGAAATTTAAGAGTCTCATAAATACCGCAACACACATCCATCTCCACTAGAACCTTGGCCACTAAATGTTTTGCACTCTTCAAGAAGCTATCATTAATGATAAAAATATTCCCCAAAAATATCTCCAATAGTTTGTATTGCTTGAAATTACCAAAATTATGTCAGTAAATTAGGCAACTTAACCAAAACTTGAGAAGCATCCAAATTTTCATTCCTTTCATTGAAAAAAGGATGCTCTAATGTTTTAAGTGCAAGAAATGCACTATTAAAGAACCAAGTGCATTTCAAAATCTAATAGGTGTCATCGTTAGACCTAAAGATGAAACCACATTGTTCCTTTCCAAAGGCTGAAGAACCACCATGTACCCAAGAATGAATGACATTTTTTAATACATCGAAGAGCTAAGAGACTCCATTGAAATCCATTGTCTAGAAAAATTTCACACCAGGGTATTTCATTAGAGATCCAATATTTGATCCAACCTCAAGTCCTTTCAACAACTAGTCTAACACTAGTATTCCAACTTAGAAAACATTATGTCATATTTCTCACACTCGAGTGGGGGATAGGAATCCTTACTCCCTACAAATGCGATAATTCTAAGGTTGAATCGACAAAACCCTCTCCCCTAGTAGAAACAATGTCCTCATAAACCCCAAACTTTGGATCAAAGGAGTAAGGCAAAGTAGGTTCAAGGGTATTAGAAGTAAGCACAACCGACTCTGAGCTTTGCAAACTAGGTGAATAGGACTCAAGGTATTCTAACCCTTGATTATTCTACATCTCCACCTTTGACAACGCATTGAAAGAAAAAAATCTACACCCTTCCATTCTCTTACCATATCACCCTGACTTTTGAGAACACATATATGTTATCATCCAAAATGACACTTCTCCATCCGAATACTAACATCCAATATGTTGGGACACAAAAGGACAAATAGGATTGAAGTAGCCAAAACACTATAGATGTACATGATTGATGATACATAATCTCCTGACCAGCTTTATACATTTTTATTTGGAGATTAGGGTTGCACACACAACTATTTACATTGCAACCCATGTGTCATACACAACTATTTGAATTGTATCCCACGTGTACATTGAACATGCGAATTTCCTTAAAGAAAGGAGCGTGTCACACACGCCTTTCCTATATATATACCCACGTGTACCCTAATTTAATGTTAAAAAATATAAACCACGATTAGTCGAGATCATTTGAGCCTTAATCAATAACTATCTTAACTGTCTCAACCATCCTAACCTTCAAAACCTCTCTATTTCCCAATGTATAAATAGAGGGCATGGGATGGAGCTAATCAATCATTATTAGAATAGAAAATTTATGCTGGTGGTATCCCTTCAGACATCTTGGAGTAGTAGAACTCAGTGTCCTCAGTTTATAGAGGGGTCCTTGTTTTAGAAACTGGGTTGTAATTTAACCATTCTCTGTTTATTATTAAAGAAAGTAGGCTTCTTCCAATATTTGTATTGTTGCATTCTTGTATATGATGAATTATGATTTATTTAATTATTTTATTATGAACATGTATCTCATTAAGCATTGACATATATATACAAGATATTTTTGGAAGAAATTTTCTTTTAAAGGTGAATTGGAGAATCCCTGGAAGCTTTGGGAGAGGCTGAAAGAGGAGAAGACCAATCTTGGATCAACCGTCATAAACCGGGCATGCTAAGCTTCCTTCCTATTCCTATTTCATTTTCTACATAAGTTGATTATCTACAAGTGTGTTAGTAAGTTGGTAACCCCAGAGACCCAGGGTTATAAGGGTGCATTGTCCTAAACAATAGAACTGGCGACTCCGTTGGGGAGTCTAGCTTGTTGTGGGTCTGTTGTTTAGGTTCCCTTACCAGCCTTTGCTTCTTTTTTATTCTAGGTGTGTTTAGTATCTTTTTCCTTTGATTTATAGTTTGGCACATTTAGAACCTTGTTGCTAGTTTTTTTTTTGTTGAAAAAAAATTAGCAGCACATGTGGGTTGTTTGCATAAATAGTCGTGTGTTTCATTATGTACACGTTGGTTTCCTTCTAGACATTCGTGTGTGTTACGAGGGTTGTCTGCATAGACAGTCGCGTGTTTCTTGTAGCATTATTTTGGTCCATTATGGTTTTCTTGTGCCTATTTTTTGGCCTTTTGATTGCTTGTGAGGGTTCTGTTGTTGACATGACTCTGTAAGTCTGAGGTTGTACTTCACATTGTTCACTTGATTTCTTCAAGTAATTTAGCTTTCGTGTTTGATCTTCTTTCATTGGTGAGTGTGAGTGATCCTCCTGCTTGGTTTGTAAGTTTGAGTGCTTGTGTTCTAGGTTAGTGATCAAGTCCTTTGAATACTTTATGCTTTAAACTACTTTTTGTGGCCTGAGTCTACCACTCTTCTTTTGTGGATCTAGTAAGATTTTAAGTTTGTTAGTTCCTCCAAGCCATGGTTTGTTCCAGTTTATTCCTTTTGGTTGAAGCGAGTTAGTTTGGGATCTTTTTGGACTCATTTCACTATTGTATGCTTAGATTAGTCAAATTTTCTCAGGTTTGCATTCATTTGCATAGTAATTTTTGAATTTGTTTGAAAAGAAAAGACAAAAATATTTTATACTTTTGCATTAGGTTGCATTAAGTATCTCTTTTCTCTATTTTTCAAAGAAAAATTTAAAAATTATTTAAAAAAAGTCTTGTAGTTTATCATGCTTAGTTTTAAATTCATTAGCTTTTATTTAAAAGAAACGAAAAGTTGGGTTGGTAGTTGTATCTTGCTTTGAATTTCTAGCTATTACATCATTTTTGCTTTCTTTTATCGAGTCTATAACACCATATAAGTTTCACTCCATTTACCTCTGACTAAGAACAACCTATTAAAAAGAAAAACATAATTAAAAATTATTAGTAAGTTTCTCTTTCTTAGGTTCATACACCAACTAGCTTAGGCTAGACTTGTGTATTAGGGAGTTTAACTCTCCATAAGTATTTGATTTCAGATGTAGTTGGCCAATCACTAGGTAAATCCTCCTCTATATTGAGTGTATTTTGGAAGCTCCTCTCATAGAGGAGTTAAGCACAAGGCTACGTGAGGACCTGGACTGAGGAGATAACCCTCTGATTCCTTGTTTGAGCGTAGATCATGATTTTTATGCATCTAGGGACTTCTATCAATACCACCTCTTGGGCCTCGTGCAGTGTCAATTTTGACAGGGTTTCGGTCTTTGATGCCTTGCCCATGCGTATGAATCAGGATTGCAACTATCCCCCCAAAATCTCAGTGTAGTTGCGGTAGCCTTTAGTCTCTTTTACATTTGGGTTCATACACAGGTATATCGAAAGGCTATTTCTGGTCTACCTTGGACCGGATTGGAAGGTAACCCTGGTATAAGGTGTGAGAAGGTGCTTGGGTGATTCCTCCACTTGGGCCTATGAACTTCTATAGGGATGCCAAGTAACCATCTATCATATTTCTTCTGGAAGACATATCTTATACCCATTTGTCTGTTTGGCTGTAGGATATTTTTAGTGGGTGCTATATGGTTTGTTTTTATTTAGTCGGCCTTTAGGTGTGTGAAGAGTCAATTTTTAGATGTGGAGGACTAACCTCTCAGAAGGTCAAGAAGGTTGCAAAACCTTCCTCCAACTTTTACAGTGTAGCATCCACCGCCCCCCAAAGGTGGAGATTAGATACTAACGGTTCTTTTGATCGGTAGGAGTAAGCGAAGTTCCAGGTGAATTGAAACTTAGGACTAATCAGGTTTATTAAACTGCAGTATATGATGAAGATTGCAGGATGACGAGTTTGCAAGGAACTTTAACCCACCTCTTACTAGCTTAAAGGATCCTGTGATCGTCCAAATTTTTCCTTTTACTTCACCTCTGATTGGTGTTCTCATGAGAAGAGTTATGGCTAATTCTTGAGAGGGTATTTCTACCCCCATTCAGCCATGTTGTCTAGAGGAGTGCCACCTCCCTCAGTTGGTACTCCTAGACCAAGTGCATTTATTGCACATTTATCACTAAGTAGTCGAGTGGTCCAACCATCGGATTCCTTTGATGGAGTAGATCCTTCTAGTGGAGTGGTCACTGTGATTTCTAGTGCACCTTTTGCTTCCCACTCTTTCATGCACATGAATCAGAGTGGTCCTAATGGATCTTCCTCATTTGTTCAAGGATTCCCATGGAAGCGGGGGCACATTCCCCCATCTAATCCTTATGTAAGCCCTACACCTGCATATGTGGGGCTGTATTTTGGAAACACAAATTATTTTGACCAAGGTTTCCAGACCCCAGTTTCAACCCCATTTATGAGCTCTCCCTTTTCACTTTTTAGTGGAGGAATACCTGCTTCAGTATTTCAGACTCCAGTTTCTTATGAAGGGGTTCATACCACTTATACTGCATGGTACACGGGTAATCCACTGGCTTATGGGTGGAATCCGTTTCAAAGTATTACAACTACTTCACAACTAGCGGTTGGGGGAAACCCCACCTTTACATTTGGGAACCAGGGGGCAGGTCCTTCTACCTCCCAAACTCATGCTTTTCAGGCTCCAGTTACGCCTAAACTTCTATTCCTGGCAACTTTAAAATTGCCAGATTTGTCTAAGTTGATGAATGACCCAGTGAAACATAGTGCCACATGACAACTTGTTCCAACCAAGTTACCCTTGGACATTCCAAAGTTTGAGGGAAAAACTGGTGAAGATCCAGGTGCCCATATCACCACTTTTCATTTATGGTGCTCTTCCAACTCACTGAACAATGACACCATTCAGTTGAGGCTGTTCCAAAGAACTTTGACTTGTGTTGCAATAAAGTGGTATATTGAATTACCTTTTGCTGCATTTGACAGTTTTTGGAACTTAGAAAATGTGTTCATGAACCAATTCTAGATTCATGTCCAGTATGATGCCAGCACAAACCTATTGTCTACCATTCAAAAAGAAAAATCCATGCACATGTTGGATCATATCCAAGATTGGAAAAGGCAGAAGAGGCTTATAAAATTCACCATCCCCCCCGAGTTCTTGTTAGAGTGGTTCCTTAAATGTTTATTGCCTTATAAATCTAAGTATGTATCCACTTTGGGGGTGACCATGAAAGAAGAGGCCATCCTCAATTCCCAACATATGGATTTGATATATTCTCAGTATGGGATATTATATGAAATCATACCTAAGGCATCGCAGTCTACCCATAATGTCGAGAAACCCAATCCTGGACCCCATGCAGATGGAGTGCTTGGTTCAGTGAATTCTCCCACTACAGAGTCATTGGCCAAACAACTCCTTGAGTTTTCCGTCAAGTAGTCTACAAAAAAGACACTAAAGACTGCCCCCTCACCCCAAAATGAATTTTTTTTTGCACAATCCTCCCAAAACAAGCCTAAACCCATGAAAAATGATGATGGGGGCAAGAAGGATAAGAAGAAGGTGAAATTTCCTTGTAATTTGTGCTAGAGAGATCACTTGACTCATCAATTCCCTCTCATTGATAAAGCTTATTAGCTGCTAAAAACCCAATAACCGGTTGTCCTGAAGGATCCATTTCCGTAAGTAAATAATGTAGCTTCTATTTCTGTTGTAGCTGGGGGCACTTCTGGTGCCCCTCCCACAAAATTATAACAACTTGGTACAATCTAGTACCTTTCCCTAGATGAGAAATAAAAATTATGAGATGGACGCTTTTGAGAAGGGTAATTATGTTAGCGAAACCTCTCACACTCGAGAAACTTGCTGATCCAATGCCTAAAATACTGAAAGGTATATTTAAAAAGGAAATTTACAACCCAAAATATAGGGCTGCTTCTAACTACTCTGTGGTGGAATATTTGGCCCAAACTCCTTGTGCAATGTCTGCATTAGAAGTTCTTCAGAGTTTTACTGCTCAGTGGGATGTCCTTTTATCAGCTTTAGGCAGTATGGATTCCTCGAGTTTGATGGAAAAGTTTAGTCTTTCAGATGTTAAGATGCTCCTACCATATCATGTGGCCTTGTTAGTAGATGTCGTTCATGGTGGTAAAACCATTGGGCATATAATTGTTAACGAGGGTGCTTCCACATGTGTTATGTCTCTTTCTTGCTGGAAAGATTTAGGTTCCCCAGAACTAGTTCTGTCAAACACCTTGCTTACTTCTTTCGATGGGAGGTATTTCCGCCCATATGGCATCCTATCGGCTTTTGAGATTAAGTTGCCAGGAAAAGCGGTGTCTGTTGAAGTGTAGGTGATTGATGCTCCATTGGACTATTACTTAATTATGGGGAGAAGATGGACTTACACTAAGTGTGTGATTGTCTCGGTTGTTCTTCGAGTGGTGGTTTTTCCACATGAAGGAAAGTTGGTTACTGTGGACCGACTCAATTTCGCTCAAAGGGGCCTTTTGGAAATGAATGAGTCCACGGTACCTTTGGTTGATCATGTTAAACTGACTACGGAGAGCTTAGGGGATGGAATGTATTTGTCATTAATGGGCACATTTGATATCCCAACCACAATAAATTATCTAGGTTCTATGAGTGTGGCCCAAGTCTATCACAACGATTGTCGATAGAATTGATCCTTAGGTCCTTCCCACCCATCACGAACCTCAGGTACCCTTATCTACAGTGGAAGTGGATTATTAATATATCATTAACACCACTGTTGATCTGATCTCGAGTCCTTCTACAGTCTCAGAGGACTCGGAAGAATATTACTTTGCTTCTTGGGTAGAGAACTCTTTATATTTAGATGACTTCTTAGACATGGTTTTGCCTTCGGATGAAGCCATTTTGGAAGCCATGAGTGAGTGAGACAAGATCTACAAAGATCTTGACCATAGATCATACTTCCTTCCATATCTCAGTAGAATTGGAAACTAGGAGTTCCATGTGAGACTGGTATATGATGTTGATCTACCAATTAATCCCTTGCCAAGGGAGGGAATTTTTGCTGAGGGGAATGTTAACCCAAAAATCCCCCACTTAGCTCTCATTGGCCTACACCACCCAAGGACACCATCTCACAACTCTCATATCACTCCATTAGACCTTCCATTAGATCCCCACACCTCCAAAATAGCCTAAGGATGAAGAAAAAGGGCTAAAAACCCCCAAAAGGAGCCCAAAATAGCCCCCTAGGAGCTAAAGCCCTCAAAAAGGGGCTAAAACCCTAAAAGGGGATAAATTGAGGGTGGAAGGGGTTAAAGCCCTAACCAAGGGATTAAAAACCTAAAACTCCTTGGAAAATCTATAAAAGGAGGGTGGGGGGTCACTCTCAAAACACTTCTCCCATTGCCTATTGTTATGCTGCTCGTGGATGCTTTGAGACTTATGCCTCTCAAACCACCCACACTCCCTCTCCCCCATTTCCATTCCCATTGAGCCATTGCTCCCAAACCAAGATACTTGCTCCCATGAGCTAGGGCATGGTGGCCCATTCCCACTAGAGAAGGTATATTTGTGATTTTATGTTTATTTCTTTGCTTCTTAATATGCTTTGCTTTCTAACCCTTGTCTCCATTTGCAGGTTTTGTCATTAACATTGCTTTGCAGGTTTTCCATTGTTGCTTAGGTTTATTTGTAGGTTTCAAGGAGGTAGAACCCTAACCCATTTTCTACAGAGGGGTTCACCAGTGCTTCATCTCCTTCTTTCTATTCTGTTCTTAGCTTACAGTGTAGCTTAGCTTCAATTTTCTATTCTTAGTTCTTATATTAGTTTATTGTTCTACTTCTGTTATTTCCATTTCATTTTTCTACATTTTCACCATTAGCAGGAACCTACCCTTGTGCCCTATAGGCGTAAGGGAGCCATTCCTGCCCCTGTAGCAGGGAGAAATCCTTGCTACAGGGAATATGGAAAATATTTTTTTTACCATTGCTATCAACATCTCCGCAAACCCCGACATCATTGAAAATGTACGTATCAATGCAAACTCCTCTCCGGAGGAGATTGCTATCTATACTTCCTTATATAAGGAGTATCCCGACGTGTTTTCCAGTTCATATGAGGAGATTATAGGCATAGATCCATCGATTGTTGAACATGAAATTCAAACCTATCCTGATGCTAAACTGATTTGACAAAATATTAGACTTGCTAACCCATGTAAGGAGGAAATCGTTAAGGCTGAAGTGGAAAAATTGCTGAAAGATTGTTTTATCTACTCAATTGCTTTGACAGAATGGGTATTTAATCTTGTTCATGTTAATAAGATGCAAGAGATGATACGCGTATGCACATACTTTCATGACTTGAACAAGGCATGTCACAAAGTCAATTACCCCACACCTTTTATAGATCAAATCGTTGATGCTTGTGAGGGGAGTGAATTTTTTTCGTTTATGGATGGTTTTTCTGGATACAATCAAATCCAAATTAATGTGGAAGACCAACATAAAATGGATTTTATTTTTCCTTGGGGTACCTTCACGTACAAAAAAGTTCCCTTTGGATTGAAAAATGCAGGGGCTACCTTTCAGTGGGAAATTAGTTTTTCCTTCCATGACATTAAGAACATTGTCGAACCATACCTAGATAATTTTCCTGCTCATTCTCATAAGAGGATTGATCATCCAAATCATCTTCACTTGATTTTTGAACGATGTAGACATTACAAAATATGCTTGAATCCCCTCAAGTTTGTTTTTTGCGTTGAGTCAGTATGGATACTCGGGTTCATAGTTTAAAACAAAGGTATTCAGGTGGATCCTTTGAAAGTAGAGGCCATTATAAATCTGCCTCCTCCTCATTCTATCAGGCAAATCCAAAGCTTGCAAGGAAATTCTAATTTCCTTCGGCGTTTTATCGTTAACTATGCCAAGATCACTAAGGGTATCATGCACTTGTTGAATCAGGACACTCCATTTGTATGGGATGAAACCACACAACTTGCTTTTGAGGCATTAAAGAAAGCTTTTCTAAGAGCATGATGTCTATTATCTTAGTCACGCATTGGATGATCCTAAACTTCGATACTCCCACGTCGAGAAGTTGGCTTTAGCAGTTGTTTATTTTGTTGTGCATAGGTTACATTACTATATCCTACTGAAAAACATAACAGTTGTGGCATATGTTAATCCATTTTAGTATGTTTTGTCCCGATGTATAATCAGGGGAAAATTCAATGAATGGATAGTAATTCTCCAAGACTTTGACTTGGATTTCCAATCTGCCAAATCTAAAAAGTCCTTAGTTGTTGTAGAACTTATTGCAGAATTTCCAACGGAAGAGAATGTAGTGGTTGAAGAAGACTCATTCCCAGATAAGTACATTTTTCTAATTTCAACCTCTGATCCTTAGTATGGAGATATATTTATCTATTTCCATACTTTGAAGTGTCTTGCATCCTTCTCGAGGGAAGAGCGACATAAACTACGCGTACATGAGAAAAACTACCTCATCATCAAGGATACTTTGTACTGTAGAGGGGTAGAACCTGTTTTGCGTCGGTTCCTCACCCATGAGGAGGCCGAGCGTGTCCTAAATGATTCCCATAGTGGAGCATCCAGGGTTCATTTATCTGGTTTAGAAATGGCCCAAAATATTTTATGTGTCAGTTATTTCAGGCCCACGATATTTAAATATTGTGTGGAGACTTTGAAGCGCTTTCATCCATGTCAGCTCTGCACCAAGAAAATGCGGTCACATCCTGCTCCTTTGTTTCCTGCCATCGTGGTGGGACCCTTCACTAAGTGGGGGGCGGATTATGTTATGTGCAACTCAGTTTCAACCGGGGGGCACAAATATATCATTGTCGTTGTTGATTACTTCACCAAGTAGGCAGAGGAAATTCCTACCTTCAAAGCTGACGGTGAAATTGCGGCCTTTTTTGTGTTCAACCAGATCATCACTCACTTCAGAATTCCAAAGGAGATTTTCACTAACCATGGAATTCATTTCTAGAATAGCATGATGACCAAATTGGCTACTATTCTAGGGTTTAATCAAGATCACTCATCTTCCTTCTACCCACAAGCATAGAGTCCAGTCGAGGCAGTCAATAAGACCTTGAAGACTATTCTCAAGCATAATATCAACGCAGCCCTATTCAAATTGGCACATTATGATATATCTTTCACTTTGGGCATACCAGACCAATTTAAAACTTCCATGGGGTTTTCACCTTTCCAACTCATCCACTAGGTGGAAGCAGTCACTTTGGTTGAGTGTGAAATTCCATCGCTTAAAATCTCCCATTCATGTACTCCTTGATATGATTGAATTAGAATAACGTTTGCTACATTTGGAAAATCAAGATGAATGACACAAAGATGAGTTAACAACAAACAAATCTCATAAGTATAGGGTTAAAAACCAATATGATAAATCGGTCAAGCCTATAATTTTCTCTGAGGGGGAGCTTGTCTTGCTCTAGAATCAGGACAAAGAACCCCCGGGGTAGGAAAGTTCAATTCCATGTGGTTAGGACCCTACATTGTGTCAAAGGTCTTGAAAAAAGGTGAATATGAGTTAACTAATTTTGATGGTAATAAGTTTCCTGATCCTAGGAATGGGATCTACCTGAAGAAGTATTATGCCTAGGCTTAGTGATTTTTCTTGTATTTTATTGTATGTGATTTTATGTACAATAGTTAGCTGGTTAGTGTTTCTTATATAATTTAGTGATTGTTAAGATGTCAGTTGAGTGGTTTGTAGGTTTTGCGGATGGTTCTAGTCATTATACTTGTAACATGGCTTCAACCACATGGGTCATCTATTCACCGCCAGGATAGCTAGTTTCCTCTGGAGGCACTTTCCTAGGTCTTGCTACCAATAATGTGGCCGAGTATAGGGATGTTATTGAGTTGTTATGGGATGCCTTGTCACATGGACTCACCCAGTTGGAATTCATACTTGACTCTCAACCAGTGGTTTCCCAACTCAATGGAGCTTATCAAGTATGAAACCCTACCTTGTTAAGTCAGTTTTTGCAGGTTAGATTACTTGAAAGAAATTTCGATTATATTTCATTTAATCACATTCCACATAATGAAATACATTAACTGATGCATATGCAAAATGTATTCTAGATTGGTATTTAACACACATTTTGTAAAATGTACATAAAATATAGATTTGGAACACATGTAAATAACTAGGAAAACAATATATATATATGTAAAAATATTTCCATATATAGGCTGAGTTTTGATCCTAAGATATAGCCATAACTGTATAAATATTAAAAAAAATTGGATCGCAATCCAGAAAGTGCCCATAGATCTAGGCCTGATCACTCGCATAAATGACATCACCAGCATCATCAACCTCATCAGCTACAACAGCCTCCTCGAATTTTATCTAAACTAGAATGACTCTAGCTACCCTCCTCATGAGGCGTATCTAGGTAGGTGGAATTCCTACAACAAATTTTGGCATGATAGCAAGAATTTTCTCAATCTATAAAGTCGGGGCTCTTTGTGTTATCCTAGCCAACTTTCCCTCGAGTACCCTCATTAAACCATGGTCTTCACTTGCTACAGGATGTACATACATCCTGGGGTTCCCATGAGGGTGTATAGGTTCAACATCTGTATTTTAAAAACATTAAAATGGATTAAAAACTCTTATACATAAGCATATAATTTTATGACAAGAATTCATAAAGATTTGAAAAACATGAAAAGTAAAATACGTAGCTCTCCCCACATTCCTCTTGGAAGGAGGACAAGATCATTGTCTCCTCGAAAATTTAGGCCAAAGTAAGGAAATTGCTCAAGTGTTGGAAACTGTCACTCCCGCCACACATAAAACTCATCATTGTATACACCCTAGATTGATCCTTTGCCACCTTAGCGGAGGAAGAATTCTCCTCACTTGATTAGTCTAGGCTAGCGAGGAGAGAAAGCTGGAAGTGGTACTGTAGGGATGATAGCAAGCACTCTCTCAAAGAAGAATGCTACTAATATGGTGGAATATCCAAAATTCTTGTGTTGTCCTCTCTTACAGTCAGCGAGTTGCTTCTTCATGATCAGGATCATACCTGAACACCAATCGAACACAGTTCCCTATAAACACTCTACTTCCACTCTCATTTATGTCTTAGTGGAGAGATGTAATGAAGAAGATCTTGCAACCCGCACAATCGTACTTATCACAACTTGTAGTGGGAAGTTGGTGATATGAGCAATAGGGATGCATGATCCTTTTTTTGATTACCTGGTGTGCACTAGGTGTCGACATAGTCTTGGTCACTCATGGGGTAACCACCCCTGCTAATACCTTCGAGGTTCACATGCATACCTTTGCGAGACAACCTTGCGATGAAATACATGCCTTCTACAGTTATCTCCAAGATCTCACCTTGAAGATCAAAAGCTCCAACGTCATGATCCCAATAGCTAATCAGATGTTTAAGCAAGAGGGCATTGGCCCACATTGTAGAAGTGCAAAAGAAAGTTAGTAACCCACTTTGTCGTAATGCATGCAAAATGGGGGAATCACAGAGAGTATCTCAGTCCATATCCTCATGTTCTTGTTCCCTCCATTCTAAAATCATGATTGAACCTGCCCAATTTCCCACCATTAATCATTAGAATCCATCAAATTCTTTTAATTTTGTCCATAATATAAAATTTTCGATGTTACGTAGTACATGTGAATGTCTTTTAGATAGGTCGCATGTGACACACGAGTTGACATCATGCAGGTCACGTGTACAACGCGTGTATGCAATGGTATAAGTATCCTACCCGTGTGTACTGCGCAACCTCCCTAGTGCAGGCCCAAAACAATAAAAAATTGCGTAAAAATGAAACGCTCATAATTTGGAACATTTCAAGAGAGGAATGATCCAATTGAGAAAGAAAATTGTCAATATACTGATTATCAACTGCACAATCATTGTTGGATTTATACTCTAAAGAATTATCAGTGTTCCTACCCCACTTATCTATTAACATATATGTGAACATGTCATACCCAGTGATGGATTCTGGAGCTAAATGATCAAACCAAAATTGAACATCCCCTCACAAGGATTCTCCTAAGGCTCGCATATAAACATCCTCATTTTCTGCACCTCTAATTTCCATGTAATCCCAGAGAATATCCAAATGAGTTTCAATAGATATATCCTTATTTCCATTAAACATGGGAGACCTCCTAGTGTAATCATTTGGCATAGGATGAGGTGCCCCCTATATTTCAAAAAAGTCAAAAGGAGGTTGTTTGTCTTGTTTTTTAATAGCTCTGGTTACTTGATTTGGGTACCTAATAGGACTACTAGAATCAGTCACTCTCGGCTTTGGTTGGGTTTGATACCTACTCATCAGCTCACTAGAGATGGTTAGACATTATTTATAGCATGGGTAAGGGAATTGGTGAGTACCATAAGGATAGCAATAATTAGACTCATACCCATAATCATGGTCAAAATCATCCTCATACCATGAATCTAACCTCCATTTATCCCTTTTGTTTATTTTCCTTTTAGCTCCATTTATGTTTTCATTTAATTCCTTCATACGTCTTAATAATACATCTGGATTCATTATGATTTATGTGATGGGTTCACTTCTTAGTGGATTCACGTTGTGGAGTTTCCAGGTGAAAGAATTGTCGTGTTCACCATCAAATGATGTCGTAAGAGAGGTAAGTGAAATTCAGGCAGTGATTGTAAATATTTAAATATATAAAATGCAATCACTAGCTAATATTAGATCGGAAGTGATATGAATGATGAAAGATGTAAGTACATTCACAAAAAACGAAGGTAAAATAGATGAACCTTGGTAAGCCTTTACCTCCCCAACAACGATGCCAACATGTTATCACCAAACTTGTAGTTGCCTCTGTGAGGTGGATCCAAGATGGACGATAGAGGGATAAACAACTAAAGAGGTGGCGCCAAGATAGCCTCGACCCCAAAATGGATCATTTTCACGCCAATCGAGGCAATATTCACTTGATGTTGTATTAGCCCAAGAAAACAATGGGGGAGACCCAGATCTATTCCCGACAGGAGAGAACAAACCAAAACACCAGATCAAATCAAATGGAGTTGAAGTACGTAAGGTGTAAGGTGGAGTAAAATATAGATCTATGGATGAAGTCACAAGGTGAATTAGGACTTGGAACAGGGGTTTATGAGATATGAAATTTGATCCAAGTTCAAAATACAAGTGACCTATAAGCTTATTACTAGATTCGAGATTAAGGTACTAGAAAAAGATGACAATATCCACTACCTTGGGAAACATGAACAATGAAAGGAGGGTAAGAACAGGATTGGGGCTACCTAGTACCAAGGGGCAGACTCAAAAGAAGGTATTACAGTATCAAAGCACCTGAACCTCAATGAAAAGATCAAATCGCAAGAGAAGGAGGCAACATGAAGGGTAGCGCTAGGGTTTGGAGAACAATGCCTTGGGATTTGGGACAAATGGAGTCACTTTAGCAAAACGTTTTTGAATACCCACTTAGGGTTTGATCCTATCTACAAAACCTAGAAATGGTTTGCAGAGAGATCAAGTGGTTTGATCCATAATATTTTTTTTTGGATTTTTTATATTTACGGTTTTAACATGAAAATGAAGATGCCAATGGATTGAGATCTATAAAATAAGAAACAATCTGTAGATATTACCTGGAAACCTTGTAGATGCCTTGATGATGATGATCTATGTCGTCCCGATCAATTTGAGAAGATTTGAAGGAATCCTTTATCTGAAACGATTTGCCCAATGAATCCAATGTGCTCTCTCTCTTGCACAACAAACATCAACCATATCAGATTTTATGCATCATGAGAAAAGAAAAAATGCTATAGAAAAATAACAAGATGAAATCAGAGATCACAATGATACTAATGAAAACCCCCTGATACAAGCAAAGCCAAGCCAAGTGAGTTGAGGAAATCCTGCAAAAATGCCCAAGTTGAAGCCACCCTCCTGTAGATAGGAGAATGTTTCCAAAAAGAAATATAGATCTCAAAACAAATACCCAAATGCTAGGAAGCAATAGATTTTCCAATCACCATCTAAGAACACCAGATGCAAAGGAGATCCAAGAATTTCCACAAAAATATTTTTCTATTATCTAGATCCAAGAGCCAAAGACCCCTTTACAATGAGAAACTCCCTCCTTTAAATAGGAATGAGAGAACCAAAATCATAACCACGTTTCAAATGGGTGGCTAAGATTAAAAGATCAAAATTTTTTAATCAACGGTTGAGATTAGCTCAACATAGAGTACATGGACCAATACAAAAATATAATAAATAAATCAACCAAATCACCCTAGGAGAGGGGATCCCACTCAATAAAAAATAAATAAAGCTCATCGTGGGTCCAGAGAGTGTTAACTAACTCTCCTAGTGTGTCCCCATAGCACAATAAAAATAATATAATTTTTTAAGTGCAAAATAGTGCCTCTCTGAGGAAATCATGAGCCTCCAAAAGCTCCAGAAAATAATAAAATATGCCCGAGAGATGGATGTGGGTCCATCCAAGTGTTGTAACTACTGGAAAATTAGTGGAAGGCATCACACTCATCATCATAACTCATCCCATGCCATTTCCTTGCCTCAGTTGTCCAAATCAAATTCTTTAGTAGTCATTTTTATTATTTTAAATCTGCCTCGAGAAACGTGATATGCCAAAAACGACCTCCTAGGGTTCCAACGTTATCCAACTGATCCCACCAAGCTCTCTGGGAGGGGATTAATATGGTAAAAAAAAGTGGTTGGACCACCCCCTCCTCATACAACACCCTAGCTGAAACCACCAGATGATCTCTCTGTCCCGATAGGCCAATCAACATGGCAAAACTACTCCAGAATGGTAAACTGAGCCAAATCATCCCTGTAACTGCCCAGAACTGAAAGAAATCTGTCTCATTGGATTCAGGGAGGCCAAATCCATATAAGGTGCATACTCATACACCCTACATATCTCTACATAATCAAGAATAATATCCAATAAGCCCAAATAGATAAAATAGTAATATGTAAATGATCAATAATACAACCCAGGCTAACATCCATCTGCTGCAAGTGTTTAAAGGTTAATACATGCTCTACAAATCATTCAAATAACAATTATAACAATTAGCAATCATTTCACTGGCGATCTATAAACCAAATATAGAGTTTCATTAATTAACTATAACTTAGACCAGACTTTCAAGACCATACTCACTTCATAGTTGTGATCAATTTGCTAGTGAAGGGTGAATGATAAAATCAAAAGGTTAGGCTTAAGGGTGACTACCAACTCAACACTATGACACTTTGGATATGGAAAGTGGATACCCACTCTAGCATATGCAGGAAAAGCAACAACATAGGGGATGGTAGTGTCTCACAAATGGATAAGTTATGTTCAGAGGTGCTTATTCACCTTGACGAATGGTCACAATCCAAATCAATACAAGTGAGGCCAGCAATATTTAGATATAAATTTTAGGAACCATTGCTTTTTGGGCCTTTGATTCTCCATAGACTTGGTCCATGTATTTATTACACGGATTTTATTATTGAGGCTTCATGCATTCATGTATGTTTAAAAACACTACTTTTCATAAATGTTTTAAGATATTCATTTCAATGTAATTCAAAGCCAATTTCATTGGGATTTCCTTGCATTCATGTATGTTTAAAAGCACTACTTTTTATGAATGGGATTTTTCCATAAGATATTCATTCATTTCCAAATACATTGTTTTGATGGCAACACTACTTGTTTTAGGTTTATCCAACACAACCTAGGAAACTCAGAGCCAAGACGCAAATAAGCAAGGAAGCTTGTCCAACAAAGAGGCTCTAGTGGGGAAAAGTATTCCATGCCAGAATTCAAGTAGTAAGTCGAGTTGGAAACACAACTGGAAGGTAATGGATGAGTGGAGATAGTGAACCATGAAACCGGCACTAGCAAGCAAAAGTATGGTGGGAATGACTACCTCTATTCTCCCCAAGGAGGGTAAAACCATTGAGTATGGGTCAAGAAATTACAGGTCTAAGTAAGGACATACATACATAATATCAATTCATCCAAGTCCACATATTTATATGACCGCCATATCATGACACTAGATGCTAAGACATGTCACAATAATGAGTATAAGAGGAATAATAACCATAACACAAGATAATATATGCCAAGTCATAAACATGTAAATAATCAATCTAAACCAACAATTGTCCAATGATAAGCTACTGATGCAACTCTGGGCACTACTGACTGCTATGCAAATGGATAAATGACTACATCGGTCCTCAAATCTGAGTGTCCTAAGACTCAGTCATGGCATGGGAGAGTAATATAGTCCATCATCAAATAATCATCCATCATAGATGCTCATCTCAGCATCTCATATGTAAGGGAATTGATTGAAAAGTGCACTGGAATCTGAAAAATAGAATATGGTAGCCTGGCTACTATATATGTGATAACACATATAATTTTTCCCTCCTTAATACATCAAGCACTTGTTTCACCTAAGGAACATGCTCTTCTCAACTGTGACTAAAAAAAATATCATCCAAGTAGACAATGAAAAAATCATCAAAGAAGGGTCGGAATACATCATTCATCACTCTCATAAAACTAGCCAGGGAATTACAGAACCCAAAAGGCATAACCAACCACTCATACAACCCTTGTTTTCTCTTGAAAGTGGTCTTCCATATATCATCTTTAGAAATTCTAACTTGATGGTAACCGCTATGCAAGTCTAAGAAAAATAAACAACATTTTTAATTGATTAAGCAGATAATCAATAAGTGGAAGTGGATACCTATTATTTACCATGATCTTATTCAAAACCCGACAATGGATGCACATTCTCCAAGATCTATCCTTCTTTGGCACCAACACAATTGTGAACAACATGGTGCAGTGTTGGGAATGATAATTCCTCTTCCAACCAATTCCCAAATCTACTTATTGATCTCCTCACTCTACATCATAGACATCCGATACATGCCAATGTTTGGAAGTGGCACATCTTGCTACAGCTAGAATTAATGTTTAACCCCTCTTTTGGGTTGTAATCTCGTTGGTTCCTGAAATATTTCATCATATTCAGAAATTATTTTAAACATTTCAAATTTATGCTTTGGATCACTCCCTGCAAAGGATTTGGATGCATCATCATTATTTTTTTGACATCAATCATCATCAACACAAAAATCCTCCTAGCATTCACTAACATTTTCATTTGACTTGCAAAGATTAGTGACAGGCTTGTTTTCATTCGATGTGCTTGTATAACATATTCAATACCATCTTTAAAGGAATTATATTGATTCTTCTCCCTATATAATATAGTCTTATGATCATACAAATATGGGTTACCAAGTACAATTCCACATATATCCAATGGTACTACATCAAACTCTACCTCATCCTTAAAATTATCAGAAATTGCAAACTTTAAAATGCACTTTTTGGTTACTTGCAATTGTGCATCATTAGTAACCCGTATTAATGGGTATGTTTTTTCATGAGGTATAGTAGCTAACTCCAATTTCTTTCCCACCTCTTCAGAAACAAAATTGACTTGTGACCCACTATAAAATAATACATCAATTTTTGTATTTTTGTAATGATTCTAACATGAAAGAGTTGACCTCTTTTATTTTCATCCTAACTAGAAGAAGACTGTACATCTACACTTGTTCTTGAATGATGAGAAACATATATACCTTCACCCTTACCTTGTATTCCAACAGCTGAAAGCTTAGAATCATCACTAGAGTTTGATCCCACATCCCGCAGCACTACAACAACATTCTTTGCTTTTCCTTTATCCTTGTACCCTTCATACTTATTTGGTCTTAATTCTAGATGTAATTTCAATCATTTTGAAACATCATGTCCCTTGTTGCAATGGGAACATGTGGGATTCTCATCGTATTTCTTAATAGTGGTTGTCTTATTACCTTTCCCCTGCCTTTGATATGTCTTTCCTTTAGCTTGAAAGGGTTCTTAGAATAGTTATTAGCAGAATCCTTCCCCTTAGATTCAATATGGGTGGCTTGTACACATACTTCATTCAGATTTTTAGGATTATACATAAAATTAGTATGCCTTAAGTAGTCATGTAAACCACCTATATATTTAAGAAGGGTTTATGTGTATATAGAGGAATACCCAACACTAAATCCCTTTTCCTAAACTCTTGAATGTAATCTTGAACACTCTATCCTTTTCCCTGTTTAAATATTTTCCAATTTAGCATAGCCTGCTGCATATACCCAAGTTTATATTATTATTATTTCAATGTTGAAACAAAATCATATTATGAGGAAATCACCTTACCTTTAGTAAGCAAGTCCTCCTGGGTTTCTCTCTCCCTCTATACAAGAGTAGCTCCTCTAAGTCGTGATGAGGCTAACTGAATTTTGGTTTCATCTCCTGGAAACTTATGGATTCTGCAGTAAACTTCAATTTTCCAAACCCAATCATTTGGTTTTTAAGCATAATTTTCTCCGTTAAGCATATGTGGATTATACTTGATGTTAAGATTCAACAGTTGGGTGTTCAAATCAATGTTCTCTGAGTTCTTTTTATGTGAAACTGATGAAGAACTAGAAGAAATAGTATTAGAAGAGGAGGAGGATGATGAAGACGATGAAGAATGGGTAGTATGAGTAGGATCTCATTCATTACATTTGTTTCAAGAATTACTCCCCGCTTCTTTTATCTGCTTCCTTATCTTCTTTAATAATTTGAAAAAAACTTATCTACCTTGTCATCCATATGGTAGAAATATTTATGGAAAGCCTTTCCATCCTCTATTACATAATCTTTTGTTATTTCTCTTCTACGGTGCACCCATCCAATTTCTGTATTAAACAGATCAAGTTATCCTTTACTAGCTTGAAGATTTTCCCTAGTTAGCATTCATAGACTCACAGTTCTTGGGTTAACATGTGATTTGATACCGCTTGATCTGTAAATTCCAAAAGGATCTTTAAAGTTAACCAATATAGGAAATAAAATGTGAATTGCGCTAAATGTTGAATTAATAGGATGTAGCAATCTTAAGGAGAATTCTTTAACTAAGAATTGTAACCACAAAATTGAAGACAGGAAATCGATAACAGAGTTCAAAAAAATGCCTACTTCTCTGGGTCCACTTTTAGTGTGACCGATTGATTATTTGTTCAAATGAAAATGTTACAATGAAATTGAGAATTTATAGGGACAAGACTGTGCTTAAGAACAACAATTTACCCAATGTGATACCTCAAGCATTCATGTGAAACAAAATATCCTCAAGCATGGGAACCATATGCCATCCACAGTCTGAATGAAAGGATGACCAATTATTTCTTTATCTCTATGTTTGATCCGCTCATTCTACTCGTCCTCTCTTCTTCCTCTATTCTCACCAATCTTGTCCACAACTATTAAATAGAAGGAATTGACCAATAGAGATCCATGGATAAAGTTCCCAACTTGAACAAAATCAATCTAAATGTCCAAGATGTCGTGAATGATAAAAATCCATTCCCAAACTAGGAGTAAAATGACATGAATAGTGGATTATATCCACAAATCCATGTCCAAATATATTTGCAAATCCAAAAAAACCAAATTCACAGTTGAAATCCACAGCTTACACTGGAACCGTTGATCAAATCTTCTGTAAATCAATCTAGACCATTGATATGCAATCCACCAAATTCCCACTTATGACATTTCATTGTCGACTTGTCCCGATGCTGACCCTTTGACGCCAACTTGTTTCCACTGTTCTGACCCGACATCGAAAGTTAGTAGTCGGAACAAGGAATGTTGCTTCCCCAACTATCCTGCTGACTCCCGACTCTTGGCTACTGACATCGAAGGTTGGTACACTAAAATCCAATCAACCAACAATATACTCTGATTCCCAACTCCCGATTACCAACGTCGGAGGTCGATAGTCATTGCTATGAACTAAAATCCAACAATAAGCATGTTGACTTTTGACTCCTAACTGCTTCATGCCAAAAACTTCAAAGTGACCAAATTTTTTCATCTGAAGCCTAAATTTGACAAAATGGATATTGTTGGAAAGCTCTTGGTGAGCACTATATATTAAATTTAATGAAGCATAAGATCTTTAGGCCTGCATGAATTCAATGAGAAAATAAGGTTGCAAAAGAGAGAGAAGAATTTAGTAAAGATTGATCAATAATTCATGGAAAATTAAACACACATGAGACCAATAATTGAAAGAATAAAATTACAGCTGTTAACCAGTAAAAAATATGTAATACAACGGTGTTACATATAGGATAATTCAAATGTCTAACATAGGATTCAAATATACCGACTTGGATAGAATCTGAAGCTAACTTAGTGTGGAAGAATCACTACTAGATCTCACTAATGCAACTCTAGATCAATGAATCAGTTTACAACTAGTTAACTAATGTAGGTAGGTGAGAAAATGCACCTTACCTCCCTTAAATCATGCAAACTGGTGCTAGGATGACTGAGAGTGAAATAAGTAATGGCAATCAGAGCATAATTGAACATGGACTAGGGTCAATTGCTGGAGATTATGGGCGACACTCAGAGTGGGTTCCTAAATAATAGGAATTGATAACTGGAGCTCCTAAAGTCATGAAAACAAGTGCTCCTAAATAATAGGAATTGATCCTTGGAGCTCCTAAAGTCATGAAAACAGGTGCATTGAGTGGTAGGTGTCCCCCAGGTGAGTCCCTCATCCACTAGTGAAGTGGTAATGAGCTTTTAAGCTAGGAAAAGACAAAATAGACTATGGTGGTAAAGGGAGGATTAATTAATAATCCTAACACCCCCCCTTAATCTTAACTTGGACAACTTTGGACCTGGAAACTAAGACCAAAGTTCACCCATACAATCTAAATGTAGAAATGTCTTCTTAACAAACCAAGGAAATGGGGAAAACCTAATGGGAACCACCCCCATTCCCGCTCAAAATAAGAAGGAAAAAACAGGATCAAGCTTTTATACTAAGAGAAAAAATTTATTCTTGAGTAAAAACTTGTTAAAATATTTCTACAATGCATCTCTGTGTGCACTAGTTTCCTAGTACTGTGCATGTGAACCTATCCACCTTCTTCAAATCCGATGATATATAGGAGAATAAATGTTGCCTTTGTCTCTTCTTTCTTGAGGAAGAGTGGCATGAACCAATTTGTTCTTTAGTGAGCAGAATTGTTGATCAGAACTTACCATCATGTAGCACCTCTTTGGGATTTTGTAGAACCTCTCTGGAAGAAGTGAATTTACTTGACATATCACAAGGATCTCTTTTTGAAACCAAGATATTGTTCTCCTCATGTTAGATGACTCTCTAGTCATGTTCCCAACTAACTAATTAACCTTTTGATCCCATTTAAGCATTGGATTGGGATTAGGGAATGGATATGGATCTGGATCCGATTGAACTTCATCTTCAATTTCATAAACTGATTCAATGAGGTCCTCTATTTCATATTATGATTCTGAAACATTACTGGAAACATTGTCATATGAAAAATATTTTGGTAGGATGAATTTACCTTCCCTTTCAAGTGGCAATTGAGATGGCACTAGATCTAAGTATGGAAGGACGTGTGAGAACTCATATGCCTTAGAGGCATGGTTTGCAACAGCTTTCACTATAAGCTTCCCGGTTGAGATATTTGATATTTACACCGAGTCAGGACCAAATACCACTTGCTTTGGTGATCCTATATGAGTCATCTGGTATACATACAACAAATTTGCTGGTAAGGAGGGAACATAGAGTACATCATTGAATACTCCATGCTCTAAATTGATTGAACCCTTTCCTTATCTTGGATTTGAGTATCATCTCCCATGTGAATAATATGACTACTAGTAAGTTGTAATGAAGAGAATGATTATCTGGATGCAACCATGTGATTGGAGGCTCTTTAATCAATGAGGAAGGCATGTGATTTTGAAAAATCAGCTTTTAGTGAATGTCATCTCTCATCATGATCTTCAGTATTGTCTCGAGAGTTGGCCTTCCATGTGCCTTCAAGGAGGGAAATATTGTGCTTCTCAAGGAGTTTTGACATCTGATCTATGTACTTCTTCATACAATATTTCTCTATATGGTTTCCTTTCTCACTGTAGGAGCACTTTCCCTTGTCAAACCTATGATGTTTTTCCTTCTTAGAGCTCGAGGATTCATCTGTTTGATCAAACTATTCCTTAGGTTTGAATTCAGTGTTCCTTTTTTATTTTCCTTTATGCTTCCTCCTTGCTTGTGCATTGTTTGTCTCACCAGCCAAGAGAGCTTGATTTTGAGAGGATCCGAGGTCTCTCATTTGTATTGGCTTGTTGTGTTCTTATATTAGAGACTCTATGAAGGCATCAAGGGATGTCATTCACCAATTGGGAATAGTCAATATCCTAGAGTGAAAGGTAGATACAAACACTAATAATTATGGGCCAAGTTTGCTCAGAATTGAGAACACCAATAGCTCATCCTTATTTTTAATCCCACATTGCTTGCATTGCATGACGAACGGATTGAATTTTGAGAAAAATTGATGTATAGTTTCGAAGTTGTTGGGTTGTAGTGCTATCAGCTCATTATCTAGGATATGGTCCCTCATCTCATCCTATTTTCCAAACAAGGATTCGAGCTTCTCCCATACTTCTTATGGTGTTCAAAAATCCATCAAGGTGAAATAGTAACTCTCTGGAGATGTGGATGCACATGAAGACAAATGATTCATCAAGATTGTTCAGATACTTCAGTTTTTCATGATATTGACGAGGTTCAACCTCTCTTCCCATGGTGACCCTGTACAAAACCTTGTTGAGTAAGACAATATGCATTTAATCCCTCCAATCAAAATAATTGAAGGGTGTGAGAATTCTGGGTGTCAAAGATGCTGAATTCTCCATCTTACAGCTTCACGAAACATCTAATGCTTCATAAAATATTCAATGTACCTACAAAAACACTGCAAAACACTTCAATTCATAATCAAACTGATTCAAACACTCTCTACTTTCACATGTGCGCTTTCTCTAGGTGCATCACACCTGACTAGACTTCTATGAACCGAATCCAGATGGAGCAAGCCAAGAATATCAAGAATTATGTGGAACCCAATTGCTTTTGGTGTATCAATGAAAGTTTCTGAGGTTTGAAGCTGACTTGGATACATGCTCTGATACCATGTTAAATTTAATGAAGCATAAGATCTTTAGGCCTGCATGAATTCAATGACAAAAGAAGGTTGTAGAAGAGAGAGAAGAATTATGTAAAGACTAATCAATAATTCATAGTAAATTAAACACACATGAGACCACTAATTGGAAGAATAAAATTTCATCCATTAATTAGTAAAAATTGTGTAATACAATGGTGTTACAAATAGGCGAATTCAAATTCCTAAGATAGGATTTGAATCTACCAACTTGGACGAAATCTGGAGCTAACTTGGTGTGGGAAAATCACTACCATAGCTCACTAATGCAACCCCATATCATTGAATCAATTCACAACCAGTTAACTAATGTATGCAGGTGAGCAAATGCATCATTACTCCCTTAAATCATGCAAACTGGGGCTAGGATGATTGAGAGTGAACTAACTAATGGAAATCAGAGCATAACTGAACATAAATGAATAATGATTAGGGTCGACTGCTGGAGACTGTTGGTGGTACTCAGAGTGGGTTCCTAAATAATAGGGATTGGTCCCTAGATCTCCTAAACTCATGTAGACAAGCAGATTGAATGGTAGGTGGCCCCCAGGTGATTCCCTCATGCACTAGTGAAGTGGCAATGACCTCGTAAGATAGGAAAAGACAAATAAACTATGGTGGTAAATGGAGGATTAATTAATAATCCTAACACTATGTAACTGTAACATTCCCTTAAGCAATTGAAGAAGATGAAAATTGATCAAATCGAAGATCCTCCTCGTTTAGAGGGACAACTCAATTCGATACAAGAGAATTATGCTAAGTTTACATTCACTAATATTTCATAGATTCAATAATGATATATCCAGATAGTACTCTCACAATATCCCATGACCAACAACCTCAAGATTGTAACATAGAGTGGTGAGCATAGAAAGGTGCCCTCATCGATGAGATAGAAGACAAGTTGTGAACATGAAAATTAGGTTTAGGGTTTACTAACAAGAAGAGAGATTATTCATGTGGAAATGAACACCTAGATGGAGGTGGTATCAACACACAAAAAAATAGATCTCAACATCATGGAGGAATGCGCAACAACAATGTGAGCAATCTATATCATGGAGAGAGCAGTCACAAAACATGTAGAGGATTGAAAGAGTAATGGTAGGGAAGAACGTTTAACTCCAGGTAGAGCATACTAAGGATTGCGAAGATGGAAGAGGGAAAGGAAAGTGAGTGAGCAGTCTGGTATCCAAGAGGGAATAAACTACGCAGGGCACAAATTTCCAGAGCTCATAACAACAGAAGTTATGGTAGACAACTAGCCTCTGTTACCATTGTTGATTGGATGATTCCTGAATTGATTTCATTATCTTGGAATGTTGAAATATTGTAAATTCAAAGGATATTCTAGATTTATTTTACTGATGTAACCCAAGGGAGATGTTATTATTCCTCCGTCAGAATGTCACTATTGTAATTGGTCATCATAGAGTCATGAGGTAGAGCCTCCATTATAGGTCTGATCATTAGTAACTTAATGAATAATATAAAATACTGTTTTGAGTCTTCCTAGGTAAATTCAGCCCAGACAGTTTAGTGGGGCTGACTTGTTTAGGGTAAAAGTCAGTTGCATCAATGTGTATAAATAGAAGAGCTGTGATTTTTATTCGAACACAAACTCACTCACTTGTGTAGCGCATAGGGGAGAGAGAGAGAGAGAGAGAGAGAGAGAGAGAGAGAGAGAGAGAGAGAGAGAGAACATCAAGGAGGAGAATACCTATTTTGGGGTTATATCTTATACATATTATACATATGAAGTTTTGATGTGTTTTCTTCCCCTTGAGGGTTTCCCGGGATAAATATTTTGTCTATCTTGTGATTGTGTTTCTTTCAGTGATTTTGCATATGCTACTGCTGTGAATTTTAATTGAACACTAATGATATCTAGTTTAGCATATGAAATATTAACATGCAAAAGCATTTATTTATACATATTATATGGCTCTTGGGATTCACCTTCCAACATGCCTTTTGGATTCCTACATAGACTGTTTGTCTTCTTATTTTGTATTTACATTATTTACAAATTACGTGGAACCATAATCCTGAGGATTAGGTTTCCAACAAATATCAACCCCTATTTCCTACCTTGTACATTGCTATACATTCTTTGTCCTAGAATTATATTATATAATTCTTTTATTAAATACCTACTTCTAAAAAGAAATTAATTTAATATGACTTGTTTTTCATTATTTCTTTGATCAACAGAGATAGATATGCAATACATTTCTATACTATTGTCGACAAATATAAGAAAATAGATTTCTACCATCTCGCACCCTTCTTCTTTATCACACGTGGTCAACGCTGAAATTTATTTCTAAATTAAAAGCACTTCTAAAACACATTATTCATATCCATAAAAGAGAGAGAATGAGATTAATAAGAGAAGATTGTTTTTGTTAAAATAAATATCTTATTCCAAACATAGATCTTAAATGGCATTGTCGATGTCCTAGATCATCCTGTTTATATAAATAGCTTACAATATCTTTATATACTCTTCAAAGTTACTTTGGAGTCTTACAATGCACACAGAATGTTTACATGTGTTTCCATAAATAATGTTTAAATCCCTCGACATTTAACAAGCTCATGTTCCCTTTACTTAAAAGGAAAAATAAACCCATGGTTGATATGGTTTTTACATTGCAAGTATAAATTCAATATAGCTAAGATAATATAATATTTTATGTCTTTCTCTTCTTTTGCACAACTTAAGTTTTTTGGGGGGTGTTTGAGGTCATGCAACACACATGACTATGAACTCATACTAGTTTTTTAAAAGAGAATGATCATACTTGCTCGTTGTTTTTCAAAAGAGAATGAATGTACATTTCTTTGCATTTTATGTCAATTGCTAGTTTATTGCACCCGGAGAGAAGCGATGTGTTGTATGGGGGATATCCTGTCATTGCACCGAGAGAAATGAGGTGCTCTCCAACCCAGTATGGGGAAGATCCTGTCACCTTATGCTAGCCAACATATATAAAAAATATTTTAAAAAATGAAAAATATAAATTACATATAGATTTAAATAAAATAAAATAAACCTATGGTTGATATGTTTTTTACATTGCAAGTATAAATTCAATATAGCTAAGATAAGATAATATTTTATGTCTTTCTCTTCTTTTGCACAACTTAAGATTTTTTGGGGTGGTGTTTGATGTCATGCAACACACATGACTATGAACTCATACTTGTTTTTTAAAAGAGAATGATCATACTTGCTAGTTGTTTTTCAAAAGAGAATGAATGTACATTTCTTTGCATTTTATGTCAATTGTTAGTTTATTGCACGCGGAGGGAAGCAATGTGTTGTATGGGGCAGATCCTGTCATTGCACCGAGAGAAACAAGGTGCTCTCCAACCCAGTATGGGAGAGAAATATTTTTAAAAATGACAAATATAAATTACATATAGACTTAAATAAATAAAATAAAAATTAAACTAGCATAGATCCATTTTAAACTCTGATCTATCAAGTATCTAGAGGGATCCAAATGGTTAAAAAGTGTACATCTCAAGAAACTCGGTGCTTGATAGATCCGGGTTTCACGTTGCCAAAGTGTTACCTTTTTTCATGGGTTCACACATACATCCACCAAATTTATCTTACTTTTAAATCAGTTACTTGTACATCATGAGTGAGCCTAATGGTTAAGAGCATGTGTTTCCTCTTAGGAAGTCACACTTTCAAAGCTAGAAGGAGATAGTGTACATGATAGTGTATGTACACCTCTCTAGACTTTAAAAATAGATTATTATTATTATTATTATTATTATAATAACAAAAAATAAAATTGGTTAAAAATAGATTATTATTATTATAACAAAAAATGAAATTTGACCCATAAAATAGACTTTTAACCCATGGTATTTTAATATGGAGTAAGTTATGGTGAGACCTCTCCAGTATCCCTCGACACTAAACTATGCTCTTCCAACAATTTTAACCAAAAAGTAAATCTAAATAATATAAAGTTTAGTTTACTCTCTTTTATTAATGAAATGCATTTACCATTTACTCATTTTCTTAATTAATTACAAACCTCCTCTTATACACATGATTTTGTTTACCCATTTTAAAACTAATTATAAATCTAACCATATATTTACATTATCCCATAAGTTATACCATTACCCCATAAGTTGAAAGAATGTTGAGGTTCCCTCCATCCACTTAGAAAGCCCATGTGTTGGCAACGAGCTTCTTAACCTAATATTTAACCCAACATTATGGCGGTCAACTGACCAGCTTAGTCATTGGAGGAGCCCAACATTTTTCCAACTTATGAGCCTGAAGCCTGAGCCTGAGCCTGGTATCTAGCCGGACCTCAAAGATCATATAAAGGCAGTATCTAGGCGGACCTCAACGATCATATTCGCAAATCCCTCCCCCGGAGAGTCGTGGAGACTGAAGGGCTTATAAGGCTGTAGTGGAGCTAAAAGTCACTGCTACTCGCGATTTTGATACCGAGGATGCCGGTGTCTCTCATGCTACGGGTTTCGTCGTTGATAAGCAACGGGGGATTATTCTCGCTAACCGGCATGTCGTGCAGCCTGGTCCAGTTGTTGCCGACGCTGCGTTTGTCAATCGCGAGGGGATTCCCGTTTGTCCTCTTTATCGTGATCCTGTTCATGATTTTGGATTTTTCCGTTTTGATCCCGCAACGCTTCACTTTATGGAAATTGACGAAATCCCTCTTGCACCAGAAGCTGCAGCTGTTGGATTGGAGATCCGTGTGGTGGGTAATGACTGTGGGGAGAAGCTTTCCATTATGGCAGGAACCCTAGCCCGATTGGATCGAGAGGCCCCATTTTATAAGGCTGATGGGTACAATGATTTCAATACATTTTATATGCAGCCAGCTTCAGGGACAAAAGGAGGCTCAAGGGGGTCGCCAGTAATTGATTGTGAAGGACAAGCAGTTGGATTAAACGCAGGCAGTCAAACTGAAGGTTCTATTGCATTTTTCCTTCCATTGGATCGAGTAGTAAGAGCTTTGGAAATTTTGCAGAGGTGTAAGGACGAAAGTGGAATATGGCAAGCAGCTCATATTCCTCGAGGCACACTCTAGATGACCTTTTGTCACAGAGGATTCGAAGTGGCAGATGGGTTAGGGCTTCAAAGTAATACTGAACAATTAGTAAGACAGGCTTTTCCTGCCGAGACGGGAGTTCTTGTTATAAATTCCGTGGTGCCAGGAAGTCCTGCTGAGAATAATTTAGAACCAGGGGATGTACTTGTCCGTGTGAATGGTGAGATTGTAACAAATTTCTTGAAGTTGGAAACAATGCTCGATGATAGTGTTGGAAAGCTGATCGATCTAGAGGTTGAGAGGGGTGCTGTTCCTGTAAAGGTTACTGATTTGAAGGTCCAAGATTTGCATTCTATAACTCCTGATTCTTTTTGCAAATAAGTGGTGGCGTGTTTCATCCTCTATCGTACCAACAAGCAAGGAATTTCTCCTTTAAATGTGGTCTACTATATGTTGCGCAACCAGATTATATGTTGTCAAGGGCAGGCGTTCCTGCTCTTGCCATCATTGAAAAGTTTGCAGGGAAGGAAACCAAACCGGTTGAAGATTTTATATCCATTTTCTCCAAATTAACCAGAGGATCACGGGTTCCGCTGGAATTTGTGACACATACAGATCGTCATCGAAGTAGCCGTGTTCTTGTCACTGTTGACAGACATGAATGGTATGAGGAGCCTCAACTTTACAATCGAGACGATGCGACTGGACTGTGGGAAATAACACCTGCAATTTCTTCAAAATTCAATAGAGCCCAGAGAAAGACAAGACAAAGAGATTCTGCCAGTCTTGATAGAGCGAAGACAAAGAGAAGACGGCGGAATGACGAAGATGAGTCCGGTGGAGCACCAAGACTTGAAGCTTCTTCGGCCGAGCAAGTAATTAAAGCAAGCCTTGTGCTTGTTGACGTCCATCTACCACCATGGTTACTGCTTGATGGTGTGCCTGAGGGGCCTTCTAAACTTCAAACAGGATTGGTGGTCTATCATTCTAAAACCATGGGAATAGTTGCAGTTGACAGGAACACAGTGGGCACATGTGTAGCAGATGTTATCTTATTTTTCGCTGCGTGGCCAATCGAGATACCTGGAGAAGTTGTTTTCCTGCACCCTCTACACAATTATGCATTCATAGCATATGATCCTGCGGCATTAGGCTCAGTGGGTACTGAAACAGTGCGGCATGCTGCTCTTCTTACTGAGCCTGCTTTGAATAGAGCCGATGTTGTATATCTTGTTGGGTTGAATTCGAGCTTACAAACAATATCACGCAAGTCAGTTGTTACAAACCCACATGTTTCACTGAATATTGATTTAGATGACACATCTTGGGGATACCTTTTCTGGTGTACTAGTGGATGAGCAGGGAAGGGTTCAAGCATTATGGAGCACCTTCGACTGCCCAGGAAGTGATAGGATTTTAGGGATTCCAATTTATGCAGTCAGTCAGGTTTTAGATAAGATTATTCATGGAACTCAAGCAGTTGGTTATTTATGGAACTCAAGCAGTTGGTTTACCTTTGCTTATTAACGGAATTCCAACCCGTATGCCTTTTGTCCGCATTTTAGAGGTTGAATTCTATCCAATTTTGTTTTCAACAGCCCGCCACTTTGGATTAAGTGACAAGTGAATTACAAAGCTAGCAAAAAAGGATCCTCTGAGACAACATGTGTTGCAGGTAAGATGTTGTTTCGTTGGATCAAGAGCAGAAGGTAAACTGGAGCAAGGAGATATTGTATTAGCCATAGATGAGAAGCCAATTACCAATTATCGTGATGTGGGAAATGCTTGCCAGCTTCTTGATGAGAGCAAGGATGGAAAAGGAATTTTAAGAATGACGGTTTTCAGGGAGGGCAGAGAGATTAGAGTTGTTGTGGGCACAGACTTAAAGAGTGGGTTTGGAAGCACACACATGGTATGTTGGTGTGGCTGTATTTTACACGAGACGCACTCAGCTGGCTGTCCGTTTCACTGGATTCTGGCCAAAAGAATGGCATGGAGTATACCTCTCAAAATGGATTTTTGGCAGCCCTGCTGAGAGATATGGAGTGCCTTTCACTGAATGGATTGTACAAGTGAATGACAAAACAATCCCTGATTTGCAAACTGTTGTAAATGTAACAAAGGAGTTGGGGCACGGCGAGTTTGTTCGTATTAAGACAGTAGATTTAGCAGGAAAACGCAGTGTTTTTACTTTGAAGCAAGACTTACTCTACTGGCCTACCTGGGAACTTCAATATCACCCAGAAACAGCAACATGGAAACGGAAAGTCATTAAAGTCATTTAATTTAGGATTGATTATGTTGCAACTTGCTATTAGTGAGATCATTTGTGTTTAAAAAAAATGGTTTAATATTTTATTGTTGAACCGTAAATAAGTATGAATACAAAGCAGAGTTGGTGGCCTGTTGGGGGTTATTACAGTTTGCATTGTTAAAAAACATTCGCTCCTTACTGTTTTACGGTGCCACTAGTATCGTATTGTTGTGGATTGGTTCAGGGAAAAAAGGTGTCTCCAGTTCTTACTTTAGCACTGACAACATAGGATTCCAGATGTGTAGTGTTGTTCCTGCTCAAGATCCAATCCTCATTAAGTCTGCTGTAATTGTTTTAAATGTTTTGCAGCATGTTAAATATTGTTTGTTGTATTGGTTTTTTTCACTCTGTTATAAACATATCTACAGATAGTTTAATAAACAAATAATATGTATGTCTTTTTACTTCTAGAGAAAGATAACGTTTTTTAGTAAAAAATAATGAGTGAGTAGATGCCGCATCCTTTCAAGCATTTTCATCCTATTTTGGTTGTTTTTGTGTTTTTGACCATGCTATAACATGTTCGGTCTTATTTGGTACTACGATTTTGGTACTATATGTTTGACTATTATATATTGGAAGCAAAAGCATTGTTTGTGTGACACCTTAGTTGTTAGACAATACAAGATTGTAGACATATATAGATTTGTTTGTGCATTAAAAAAAAACTAGAATGTTGGGGGCAATGTATATGGGATGTTGAAGGATTTAATTATGAGTGACTATGCTTTCTTAAGTTATATTATGTTAGCTTTCATTTGAACTTTTGAATATTAAGTAGCAATTTTTTAGGGTGAAAAGCAAGTGTTTGTATTTGAGGGATTTGTGGGGCATTTTATTTTTTTATTTTGCACGTTGTTTTACCTTTTAACCTTTTTTTTACATTGTTTAATTTTTACATTTTTTATATTGTTTAGATATTTATTCTTTCTATTCTTTAAGAGTTATTAAAATTTTAATTAAATTTATCTTAGCTCGATTTTACAATGTTAAAATGTTAAAGTTATGTGACAACATCAAGTCCCTCTTAACTCAATAAACACAACATCAAAGCGCATGAGAATATTGAAACTTCTTAAATAACAAAATTAAGTATAAAACTCACAATGAAGAGCATATAAAGGATGCATATTTTGCAAAAAGAGACAAAGTTGGTTCTATCCCTTCAAAGATCTCTATCTTATAGGAAACAAGAAATGGACATGACCATTTATTACTCTTGAAACTATATTAAACCCAATGAACAAAAAATATTATAGAAAAAAGTGAATTACTAAAAAAAATCTATCAATATTCATTCAATCACCTAATTCATTCACCTAAATTTTCAATAATCATATTCTAAGGAGTCCCTCCTTAAGATGGAGGAGATTTAACCGAAAGGGTTAAGAGGGATTATGAGTTGACATTGGCCTTCCCTCTAAGTTCCTAAAGGTCTCACTTGAGCATTAGGACTTTATCTCTATATGTGAGAGTTGAGAGGTAACAATGCAATTTATTTTTCTTTAATTTGAATGAGACTGAATAGTATTTATTTTTCATACTATCTCTTCTTCATCTTTATGTAGTGAGGAATTATTGTTCATTTTTTTCATATAGTTGTAGTTTTCACGATAAAATGTGTAACTAACAACTATTTACAACTGTGAGAACTATTAATAATTCTTTTGAATATTTACAACTTTCAAGATATGAGATGTACCTAATTAAGAGATATATTGTGATTCTTTACATCAAGTTTTATATATACACGCTTGTTTAATTAACTTAAATATGTGTTTCCATTTCCTTTTAGAGTCCTCAACTTTAGCTCCCTACATATGTTTATATATATCACTTGGTCATTATTTTGAAATTGTATAGTTTTGAATACTCAAGGTGTATCTAATTTGTAGTTACCTTGTGATTCTTCATATCAAATTCTACATATTTTTTTATTTAGCGATAACCAAAAGTACAATCTTCTAATGCATGAAGCAAAAATAACAAAAAGTGGAGTTAAAAAACATCATCCACCCAACCCCTCCAAAAATGGTTTCATTCATGTCCCCAACCAAATAATAGTTAGTATAGTCAAATAGAGTAAGTATCACAACAACATAAACGTTGGAAGTTAATGCTAACAACCACTCCAACCCAAAAATTCAAACATTTTGACTCCTATCACCAAAACCACCCTTATAGTCTATACAATAATAACCATTCACGCCAAGGATTTAAACTTAAAGTAAAAAAATAGAAATGGAAGAAGATTTGTTTTCCAGTTTAAGACCATCCTAGAATGAGTCTATAGGACAAAAAATTGATTAGGTAGAGCAAGTCCTTCCTTTGTCAACAAATCAACATCTCCATTTTTCTCTTTGTAAATATGCTCCAAAGTAATATAATGAAATTGCATAGCCACCTGTTTCAAATGATTAGCTAAAGGGGTGAGAGAAATATTATGGATATGAGCTCGACCCCTCATCCAATTAATCATGAGCAATGAGACCCATATACTTGTAATTGACCAATTTATAAATTTCAAAAGATAGAACAAAGAAAATGATTCATTCTTTTACCAAGATTTTATTTAAGCTAAAAAGAAACATGTGAAGAAATATTAAGACAAAATCCCACACCTACTACATGATCGAGGCCTTGGAAACAACCATCAAAAAATTTCCAAGCCTTTGAGTGATCATGCTATATTTTCTTAATCATCTCAGGCTCTTTTAAATGGGCTTCTTCCAAGAAGTAAGGAAATACGACCCAAATGTGGACCATTGTTTGGTGAGTGGAGATATTTTCCCCTTGGAAATCATCCCATTACAAGCTAACTAGACCCCCATACTATTTTTTTTGTTGTAAATTTGGAAACTAGTCTATTGAAATAAAATAGTAGTACAATAAAAAATACTGTTCAAAGTAGCAATTTTGCAAGCAGAATGTAGCAGGAAAGGAGTTAAGGCCTGCCCTTGAGGGGAATTTAGGCCTTTACAGATTGAGTGATCCTCCCCGTGAGAGGGAAAAAATATCATAGTAATACAAAAGTTGACACTATTTAAATATAAAAACTGAAAATAACTATTGTAATTAACAGAGGAGTCTTAACACCAATAGGCCCAATAAAAAAGAGAGAGCATACAACCATGAAACCTGGTTTATGGCTTGAAGGGTGGATCCTCCTCTATTGGAACCCTGAATCCAAAGCCTAACTGAGATTTTGGTTGACCCGTCACTGAGGAATCAAGTGGGTTGGAAGAAGCTTGACCATCGATTTTTCCTATATTTCCTCCACCATTGTTGGTAGATTCTTCACTATTGGATCCTCCTCACTATTGGAATCCTCCTCACTACTGGAGGGGCTCCGCTTGACCAGAAGAGGATTTGTTTTTATGTATTCAGCCGCAATGGTGATGGCAGCTTTGTCGTGCTTAGTGATGGACATGATCCGCTGGCGAGCAGGGGGGGCTTTTCAATTTCCATAGGAGCTGCTGATGGGTTCACGGAAGGAGTTGTTGATGGATTTACGGAAGGAGCAGCAGGGTTAAGCTGGGGGATGGTGGGATGAAGGAGAAGTCTGTCCAAAATATTTTTGACAACCCAGTAGTTGCACCTACGATAAACCATTCGATTTTCTGTCGTGTTGTCATGTCCCCTCAAATTGACCATTAAAATTGTTGACCATGCTAAGTTCCTAGGGGTTCAAAGTGATATTAATTATTCTTCCTAGGACAAATTTTGATAATAAGTGTTTTAAGGCATGTATTTAATTTTATTTCAGCAATTTTATTTATTATGCAAAATAATGATGTGGAATTAAGGTTGCCATGTCAGGAGGGCACATTGGGGAAAGCTAGTCAACTTTCCTTGGTAAAAATAAGAAAGTCAATGACAAAAGAAAATAGGAGAATAAAGGGAAGTTGCCTAAAATCAGTAGAAATGAAGACAGAGGTAAAAGAAGGAAAGTTTTTCAAAGGGGAGGGTGCAGTTTCCTCTTATGGAGCTCAAAAAAGTTGTAAGAGAAAAGCAAGATTTTTTTTGAAAGGAAAAAACAGTTTCCTTATGAGCCAGGAAAAGCAGAAAGATGTCATAACTCAAAATAAGCATCTTTTGCCTATGAGAGGGCGTAGTTTCTAATTGTGAAGGATGATTTGGACTTGGAAACAATTCCACATGGTCCTACTTTCCTAATTTACCAAAGGGGGTGCTTATGTGGCTAGGGTTTGGGCACCCATGGGGTTGACTTGCTCTCACAGGTCACCATTGGCCTCCCCTTGCTACAGAGGTCACCCAAAAGGATATTAAAGGTGAATTAGAGCCCATTGATTCAGTTTTGATGTTTTGATATTGTAGTTATGCTATGTGAGCATACTCTCTGAGTGTTGTGCCTTAGACCATTGGGTGATGATCCCCAAACCCCTCCTCTGTTCTCTTCAATTTCCCTTTCTATCTATTGCGGGTCTATGGAGCGCTAAGGTCAGCCAGTGAAGCTTATTCCAGAAGTAAATTGCAGCCTCCATCACCTACAAGTTGAGCTTGAGTGAAGCCCATGCTTCACCTATGCTCGGAGCCCTCTTCCAATGAGGATTCGGGCCTCCTGCCCATCATTTTGGAGCCTCCTTTGTATTGTTCAGTATATCATATGAATTATGATGTATGAACAGATTATAACTCTGTTATTTTATTGCCTCAAGTAGAAATAATTTATTCATTAAATATTACCTTCTTTGTTTCACATTAAAAGCTTGCTTTATCAGCATATTGGGGGAATTCGATGAAGTTCAGTGCAATAAAGATTATATGAGGTTGTGAGAGTGATTGAGTGGATTATATATGTTCAATGGAGTGTTATATATCTCTGTTATATTTAATATCAGTACATAAAGTAATACGCAATGATTTATATGCTTAATTTCATACCCTAGCTAGAAAGCTAGTAGTAAATAACTAGTTTTTCCATTTCTTGCATAAACAGAGTTTTTCTCACCCAAAAATTGATCCGTAAGTTCTTGTGGGTCACTGAAAGAACCAAGTTCCCATAAATAACTCTGGAACCTCTTTTCATAGTGTTCGTACTACAAAGTGTTATAAACAGTAAATAACCTTAATTTTTGACTTAATATCACCTCTGAAACTTAACTAAGCCTTTGGTCAGAATATGGATTGAGATTCCCTAGTTTCACGGTTTGGTGACCCAGCAGCATGAAAGTAAGTTTCCACGGAGTGGATTCTGAAATCTCAATTGTCCCGTATATAAATTTGTTAGGGGAATGGATTTACAAATATTCACTCACTCTTGATTGATATTCTCTACCCACTCTGCCTCTGCAAAATTTCCCTACCTGAAACCTTGATTTCCCTACTCTGTCACTGCACCGAATGGTAGATTTTGTAAATTAGAAAATTTAATATAAATTTGCAGAAGTGATTAATATTCTGATCTATACATCAGATCAGGGATATTATAGTGGTATCAAAACATGGTCCTCCATACCTTCTCTTGATATTATTATGGGTCTAAAATATAATTCCAACACCAAAAGGAAAATTCCTCAAGAGGAGGAATTAGAATCTGTGGATGGGAGATTCCATGATGAAAGGGATGAGAAAGATGAATTCGGGAATTTTGTTAATAGCATGTTGAAAGGTCTGCAAGACATTTCAACTAACATCATACAGTCTGGCCAAGAGACCAAAGAATTCCTAGCTAAAAAACTGGGAGTGAAAGATGGGGAAGGGAGCAGCATTGGCTCCCAATGTGAAGAAAGAAAGGTCACGGGGGGGAGTATTTAGTCCAAGACTGAGCCTCACAATAGGCCACTTGATTTTATAGAGGAACCAAAATTGCAGCCAAGACCTACCATGCCCAAATTTGTAGAGACACCTAAAGAAGATCATGAAGCTCAGGTTGAAATTGTTGCTACATGGGAGGGGAAGTTTTCTGTTTACCAATCATTGAGTGAGGAGTGCAGAAGGGCTCTTCCATTCTGAGATTTATGTGAAACTAAATTTAGGGGGAATCCAAGAGGGGCTGCAATGAATTCATATTAGAATTATGAATTAAATAATTCCATTGGGAAAACCACTTTGCCATATTTTGATGGCACTTCCAATTGCTCAGTGAGCTCTTGGATTCAGAAAATGGATACATACTTTCAGTTGAATCCTATGGAAGAGAGGGATGCCATCAAGTTGGCTTCCCTACATATTTATGGGGAGGCCATTGACTGGTGGTTTAATGGAATGAAAGCATTAGTCCATGATCAAGTAGTCACCTACGAAGAGTTCACTAGAAAATTGACAGAGAGATTTGACCGGAGAGATCTTGATATCTCTTTCTGAGATTTGGTACACATAAGACAAGTTGGAACTCTAGAAGCATACATCTAAGAGTTCCAAAAGGTGTTTGTCATGGTCACTGATATATTAGAATCAAGGCTGATCGTTTTATTTATAGAAGGACTAGCTAAACCATTGAAAGTGTTGGTGAAGGCCTACCGACCTACCACTTTGCGGGAAGCTGTGAGCAGGACTAGAGACCTATATGATGCAATTCTGAGGACCAAGTATCCTCCTAGACCTCCCATGCCACATAAATTTCAGAATCCAAAAAATCTTGTGAGAAACTTTCCTACCCCTGGTAAGAAAGATTACTCCTATAAGGATTGAGATGAATTGAGAAGGAAGAAGCCATGTTTTTACTGCCAAGAACCATGGGCTCCCAGTCACAAATGTATGAACGAAAAAGCACATTATATTGAAGTATTTTTTGAAAGTGATGAATAGGGGGTGGAAGAAGCTGAGATGGGGGATGGAGAGTATGAGACAGCTGAAGAAGAGGAGCAGCCCTATCAAACCAACAACAAAATTGCTTTACTTAGTGGAGTGCCCCAGTTCCATACTTTAAGGATGAAAGGAGTTTCGCAACGGCATAAAATTATAGTTCATGTTGACGAGGGTGCCACACATAATTTTATTGATTCAGCTCTAGTGTAGAGGAGAAAAATGCCTACTAATCCCTTTGAAGTATTTGCTATGGTCATTCCTGGTAACCATACCAGGGAGTGCAACCGATGGATCCCATATCTGCTAGTAAACATCGATGAATATACTTTGAAAGAAATCTTTTATGTTGTCAATGTGACAGACACCAACATGGTTTTGGGGGTATAATGGATGTACTCTATTGGAGAGCACTCTGTGAACTACCAGATACCACAAATAAGTTTCAAGGATGTTGAAGGAAAACTAGTGGTATTGAAAGGTATAAATACTTAACCAAACCAAGTAACCTCTGCAAAGAATATGAGATTTGTTATGAGGCATAGAGACATTTAGTGGGCTGTTGAATCCCAAATCACCACTGAGGGAACAACTGCAAAAGTTTCCCCCCAGCCCAAATATATTAAAAAATTGTTGCACACGCATAAGAGGGTTTTTGAAGACCTTCCATATGGCAGGCCACCAGACCATGGCATTGAACATAGGATTGAGTTGGACGTTGGTACACTTCCAATCAAAATACACCCCTACAATCATCCAAAGAGATTCAAAGATGAAATTGAGAAGGCCATCAAGGAGATCCTTGAGTTGGGCCTCACCAAACCAAATTCCATTCCTTTTTCTTCTTCGGTGGTTCTGGTGAAGAAGAAGGATGGGACACTCAGGATGTGTATTGATAACCGAGATTTGATTAAGAAGAAAATAAAGGACAGGTACCCAATTCCTAGAATTGATGAGCTGATGGATGAGCTACATGGAGCTAAATTTTTCTCCAATATAGATCTATGGTCAGGGTACCATCAAATCAGGATGAGCGATGAGGACATACAAAAGATAGCCTTCCTTTGTCACTTTGGTCACTTTGGTCACTTCGAATTTCTGGTCATGCCATTTGGCTTGTTTAATGCACTAGCAACTTTCCAGTCATGCATGGATAAGGTATTTAGAAAAAAACTCTGTAAGTATGTCCTTGTGTATTTTGATGATGTTCTGATCTATAGTATGACATGGGAGGAGCATATGCAACACTTGGAGGAGGTACTAACTATGCTTTCATATCTGTTAGTTTTTTCCAAAATGTCTAAGTGTGAGTTCGGTATGATAGAACTGTTGTATCTGGGCCATGTGATCTGCCAAGAAGGGGTTAAGGTAGATCCAGAAAAAAATAAAGTCCATATTGGAATGGGCTAGCCCAAGGAACCTCTCTGAGTTGAGAGGCTTCATTGGCCTTTGTAACTAATACCGTAGATTTGTCAAAGGATACTCCTGGTACACTACACCCTTGAAAAATTTGACTAAGAAGGGTGCATTCAGTTGGAGTGAGGAGGCTGAAAATGTTTTTCAGCAGATGAAAGAGATAATGAGCAGCTGCCCAGTACTTGCCTTGCCAGACTTCTCTAAACCTTTTGTACTGGAATGTGATGCCTTTGGGGTGGGCATTAGAGGTGTCCTAATGCAAGATAGGAATCCTATTGCTTTTGAGAGCAGAAAATTGCAGCCATATGAAAGGTTGTATTCTATATATGATAAGGGGATGCTGGCCATCATGCATGCCTTGGCCAAATTCAGGAAATACTTGGTGGGAGGTAAATTCATTGTGAAGAATGATCACAAAAGTCTTAGACACTTCCTTACCCAAAAGGAACTCAATGACAGGAAACAAAAATGGTTAAGTAAAGTTCAATCTTTTGATTTTGACATTGAGTATAAAAAAGGAAAAATGAATGTTGTGGTTGATGCACTCTCCCATAAGTCCACATTCTCTTTGCTGCAAATATGTAATGATTGGAAGATCTAGTTGGCTCCTAAATACTCTAAAGATCAGTTTGCTTGTGATGTTTTGGATGGGGTGAACCAGAATGAAGAGTACCAAGTTCATGAGAACCTCATCTATTACAAAAAAAATTTCTTAGTGCTAGGATCTGCACTAAAGAGGAATATTTTAGGAGCTACACATGATGCACCAGTGCTTGGTCACCTTGGTTTTCTGAAGACTTATCGTAAGGTAAGGGAGAGATTTACTTGGAAGGGTCTTAAAGATGATGTTCTTAATTATGTGAAGGAATGTTCTGCGTGTCAGCAAAACAAAGTTGAGCACTCACACCCTACTGGACTCCTCTAGCCTCTTCTGATTCTGGATAAATAATTTGAAAGTGTATCAATGGAATTTATCACGAGGCTGCCAAAGTCACAGGGTAAAGATAGTATTTTTGTGGTGATTGAAAGGCTAAAAAAATATGCACATTTCTTTGCGGTAGTATCCACTATTTCAGCTAGTGAGGTTGCTGCTTTATTCTTTAAGGATATCTTTAGACTGCATGGGCTGCCCAAGGTCATAATCAGTGATAGAGATAGTAAATTTACTAGTGCCTTTTGGCAAACATTGTTTGGTTTAGTTGAAACAAATATGAACATGAGTACAAGATACCACTCCCAAACAGATGGGAAAACAGAGAGGGTGAACCAATGGCTTGAGGGGTACCTCCGTAACTATATTATGGGACAACAAGGACCTTAGGAAACTTGTATGCACTTGGGTGAGTTCTGTTACAATACCACATTTCATATTTCTATTAGAATGAATCCCTTTATGGCTTTATATGGGTATGAAGCTACAAATTTTGCAGACTTAATATTTGGAGATGGTAAGGCACAAAAAGCTAAATATTGGTTGTAGGTCAACCAAGACATTTTAAGGGCACTGAAAGACAATCTGCAGATGGCACATAACCAACAAAATATTTTTGCAGATAAGCACAGAACAGATAGAGTGTTTCAAGTGGGAGACTTAGTGTATTTAAGACTGCAACCTTATATATAGTATTCCTTGAAGAAGAAAGGGGCAACAAAAATTCAACCCAGCCTTTTTATGGACCCTACAAGATTAGCAGAAAAGTTGGTGAAGTAGATTATGAGTTGGATTTTCCAGCAAACAACAAAATCCATAATGTTTTTCATGTTTCTTGTCTGAATAAGGTATTAGGGAAACATATATTGGTTTCCCGAAGAACTACCTCCTTTGGATGATGAAGGCCATTTGGTGTTAGTAAATGAGAAAGTTTTGATGGGAAAAGAAAGGAAATTAAGAAACAAAACAATTAAGGAATAATTGATACAGTGGAAAGGATTGCCTTGTGAAGATGCCACTTGGGTGGGTGAGCAGATCTTGCAGCACCCTACTTTGTTTCTTCTTGAGTACAAGCAAAATTGGGAGGGGAAGACTGTCATGTCCCCTCAAATTGACCATTAAAATTGTTGACCATGCTAAGTTCCTAAAGGCTCAAAGTGATATTAATTATTCTTCCTAGGAAAATTTTGCTAATAAGTGTTTTAAGGCATGTATTTAATTTTATTTCAACAATTTTATTTATTATGCAAAATAATGATGTGGAATTAAGGCTTTCATGTCAGGAGGGCGCATTGGGGAAAACTAGTTAACTTGCCTTGGTAAAATAAGAAAGTCCATGACAAAAGAAAACAGGAGAATAAAGGGAAGTTTCCTAAAAGCAGCAAAAAAGAAGACAAAGGTAAAAGAGAGAAAGTATTTCAAAGGGGAGGGTCTATTTTCCTCTTATGGAGCTCAGAAAGTTGTAAGAGAAAAGTAGGAAAGTTTTTGAAAGGAAAAAACAGTTTCTTTATGAGCCAGGAAAAGCAGAAAGTTGTCATAGCTCAAAAGAAGAATATTTTCACTAAGGGAAGGTGTAGTTTCTAATTGTGAAGGATGATTTTGACTTGGAAACAATTCCAAATGGTCCTACTTTCCTAATTTCCCAAAGGTGGTGCTTATGTGACTAGGGTTAGGGCACCCATGGGGTTGATTTTCTCTCATAGGTCACCATTGGCCTCCACTTCCTAAAGAGGTCACCTATAAGGCTATTAAGGTGAATTAAAGACCATTGATTCAGTTTTGATGTTTTGATATTGTAGTTATGTTATGCGAGCATACTCTCTAAGTGTTGTGCCTCAAACCATTGGTTGATGATCCCCAAACCCCTCCTCCCTTCTCTTCCATTTCCCTTTATATCTATTGCAGGTATATGGAGCACTAAGGTCAGCCAGTGAAGCTTATTCCAGAATTAAATTTCAGCCTCCATCACCTACAAGTCAAGCTTGAGTGAATCCCATGCTTCACGTATGCTCACAACCCTCTTCCAGTGAGGATTTGGGCCTCCTTCCCATCATTTTGGAGCCTCCTTTGTATTGGTCAGTATATCATATGAATTATGATGTATGAAAAGATTATAACTCTGTTATTTTATTACCTCAATTATAAATAAATCATTCATTAAATATTACCTTCTTTGTTTCACATTAAAAGCTTACTTTATCAGCATATTGGGGGAATTCGATGAAGTTCAGTGCAATAAAGATTATATGAGGTTGTGGCAGTGATTGATTGGATTATATATGTTCAATGGAGTGTTATATATCTATTTTATATTTAATATCAGTATGGAAATTAATACACAATGATTTATATGCTTAATTTCATAACCTAGCTAGAAAGCTAGTATTAAATAACTAGTTTTGTCATTTCTTGCATAAACAGAGTTCTTCTCACCCAAAATTTGATCCGTAAGTTCCTGTGGGTCACCGACAGAACCAAGTTCCCATAAATAACTTTGGAACCTCTTTTCATAGTGTTTTTAATATCTTTTAGGATCTTCCATTGCGCAGGGTCTCCCTAGGCCAAAACTGCCAAAAATCCCAAATTCACCCAAAACTCCCTAGAACTTTATGGAACTTCCCCAAAGTGTTATAAACAGTAAATAACCTTAATTTTTGACTTAATATCACCTATGAAACTTAAATAACCCTTTTTTCGGAATATGGATTGAGATTCCCTAGTTTCACGGTTTGGTGACCCAGCAGCATGAAAGTAAGTTTCCATGGAGTGGATTCTGAAATATCAATGGTCCCAGATATAAATGTGTTAGGGGAATGGATTTAAAAATATTCACTCACTCTTGATTGATATCCTATACCCATTCTGCCTCTACAAAATTTCCCTACCTAAACCCTTAATTTCCCTATTTTGTCACTGCACCGAATGGTAGATTTTGTAAATCAGAAAATTTAACATAAATTTGCAGAAGTGGTTAATATTCCAATCTATACATAAGATCATGGATATTACAGTGGTATCAAAACATGGTCCTCCATAGCTTCTCTTGATATTATTATGGGTCCAAAATACAATTCCGACACCAAAACGAAAATTCCTCAAGAGGAGGAAGTAGAATCTGTGGATGGGAGATTCCATGATGAAAGGGATGAGAAACATGAATTCAGAAATTTTGTTAAGAACATGTTGAAAGGTCTGCAAGACATTTCAACTAACATCATACAGTCAGACCAAGAGACTAGAGAATTCCTAGCTAAACAACTGGGAGTGAAAGATGGGGAAGGGAGCAGCATTGGCTCCCAATGTGAAGAAAGAAAGGTCATGGGGGTGTGTATTTATTCCAAGAATGAGCCTCACAATAGGCCAATTGAGTTTATAGAGGAACTTAAATCGCAGCCAAGACCTACCATGCGCAAATTTGTAGAGACCCCTAAAGAAGATCATGAAGCTTAGGTTGAAACTGTTGATACATGGGAGGGGTGGTTTTCTGTTTACCAATCATTGAGTGAGTAGTGTAGAAGGGCTCTTCCATTCCGATATTTATGTGAAACTCAATTTAGGGAGAATACAAGAGGGGCTGCAAGGAATTCATATCATAATTATGAATTAAACAATTCCATTGGGAAAACCACTTTGCCATATTTTGATGGCACTTCCAATTGCTCAATGAGCTCTTGGATTCAGAAAATGGATACATACTTTCAACTGAATCCTATGGTAGAGAGGGATTCCATCAATTTGGATTCCCTACATATTGATGTGGAGGCCATTGACTAGTGGTTTCATGGCATGAAAGCATTAGGCCATGATCAAGTAGTCACCTACGAAGAGTTCACCAGAAAATTGACAGAGAGATTTGATTGGAGAGATCCTGATATCTCTTTTCGATATTTGGAACACATAAGACAAGTTGGAACTCCAGAAGCATACATATTAGAGTTCCAAAAGGTGGTTGTCATGGTCACTAACATATCAGAATCAAGGCTGATCCTTTTATTTATAGAAGGGCTGGCTGAACCATTGAAGGGGTTGGCGAAGGCCTTCTGACCTACCACTTTGCAGGAAGCTGTGAGCAGGAGTATAGACCTGTATGATGCAATTTCGAGGACCAAGTATCCTCCTAGACCTCCCATTCCACATAAATTTCAGAATCCAAAAAATCCTATGAGAAAATTTCCTACCCCTGGTAAGAAATATTACTCCTATAAGGATCGAGATGAATTGAGAAGGACGAAGCTGTGTTTTTCCTGCCAAGAACCATGGGCTCCCGGTCACAAATGTGTGAAGGGAAAAAAACATTATATTGAAGTATTTTCTAAAAGTGATGAAGAGGGGGTGGAAGAATATGAGATGGGGGATGGAGAGTATGAGACAGCTAAAGAAGAGGAGCAGCCCCATCAAACCAACAACAAAATTGTTATACTTAGTGGAGTGCCCCGGTTCCATACTTTAAGGATGAAAGGAGTTTCGCAAGGGTAGAAAATTATAGTTTTTGTTGACGGGGGTGCCACATATAATTTTATTGATTCAGCTCTAGTGGAGAGGAGAAAACTACCTACTAATCCCTTTGAAGTATTCACTGTTTTCATTCCTGGTAACCATACCAAGGACTGCAACCGATGGATCCCATATCTGCTAGTAAACATCAATGACTATACTATGAAAGACAACTTTTATGTTTTCAATGTGGCATACACCATCATGGCATTGGGGGTACGATGTATTTACTCTATTGGAGAGAACTCTATGAACTACCAGATACCACAAATGAGTTTCAAGGATGTTGAAGGAAAACTAGTGGTATTGAAAGGTATAAATACTTATCCCAACCAAGTAATTTATGCAAAGGGTATGAGATCTGTTATGAGGCATAGAGACATTGAGTGGGATGTTGAATCCCAAATCAATACTGAGGGAACAACTGTAAAAGTTTCCTCCCAGCCCACATATATTAAAAAATTGTTGCACACGCATAAGAGGGTTTTTGAAGACCTTCCATATGGCAGGCCACTGGACCATGGCATTGAGCATAGGATTGGGTTCGAAGTTGGTACGCTACCAATCAAAATACACCCCTACAAGAATACAAGGAGATTCAAAGATGAAATTGAGAAGGCCATCAAGGAGATCCTTGAGTTGGGCCTCATCAAACCAAGTTCCATTCCTTTTTCTTCTTCGGTGGTTCTGGTTAAGAAGAAGGATGGGACACTCAGGATGTGTATTGATAACCGAGCTTTGAATAAGAAGAAAATAAAGAACAGGTACCCAATTCCTAGAATTGATAAGCTGATGGATGAGCTACATTGAGGTAAATTTTTCTCCAAAATAGATCTATGGTCGGGGTACCATCAAATCAAGATGAGGGAGGAGGACATACAAAAGACAACCTTCCTTTGTCACTTTGGCCACTTCGAATTTCTGGTCATGCCATTTGGCTTGACTAATGCACCAGCAAATTTCCAGTCATGCATGGATAAGGTATTTAGAAAACAACTCCGTAAGTATGTACTTGTGTTTTTTGATGATATTCTGATCTATAGTATGACATGGGCACTTGGAGGAGGTACTAACTATGCTTGCATATCTGTCAGTTTTTGCCAAAATGTCTAAGTGTGAGTTCGGTATGACAAAACTGTTGTATATGGGCCATGTGATCTTCCAAGAAGGGGTTAAGGTAGATTCAGAAAAAATAAAGTCCATATTGGAATGGGCCAACCCAAGGAACCTCACTAAGTTGAGAGGCTTCATTGGCCTTTATAACTACTACCGTAGATTTGTCAAAGGATGCTCCTGGTACACTACACCCTTGACAAATTTGACTAAGAAGGATGCATTCAGTTGGAGTGAGGAGGCTGAAAATGTTTTTCAGCAAATGAAAGAGATAATGAGTAGCTTCCTAGTACTTGCCTTGTCAAACTTCTGTAAATGTTTTGTGCTGGAATGTGATGCCTCTGGGGTGGGAATTAGAGTTATCCTAATGCAAGATAGGAATCCTATTGCTTTTGAGAGAAGAAAATTGCAGCCACATGAAAGGCTGTATTCTATATATGATAAGGAGATGATGGCCATCATGCATGCCTTGGCCAAATTTAGGAAATACTTGGTGGGAGGTAAATTCATTGTGAAGACTGATCACAACAGTCTTAGACACTTCCTTACCCAAAAGGAACTCAATGATAGGCAAAAAAAATGGTTAAGTAAAGTTCAATATTTTGATTTTGACATTGAGTATAAAAAAGGAAAAATGAATGTTGTGGTTGATACACTCTCCCTTAAGTCCACATTCTCTTTGTTGCAAATATGTAATGATTGGAAGATCTAGTTGGCTCCTGAATACTCTAAAGATCAGTTTGCTTGTGATATTTTGGATGGGGTGAACCAGAATGAAGAGTACCAAGTTCATGAGAACCTCATCTATTACAATTTTTTTTCTTAGTGCTAGGATCTACACTAAAGACGAATATTTTAGGAGCTGCACATGATGCACCAGTGGCTGGTCACCCTGGTTTTCTAAAGACTTGTCGTAAGGTAAGGGAGAGATTTACATGGAAGGGTATTAAAGATGGTGTTCTGAATTATGTGAAGGAATATTCTGCATGTCAGCAGAATAAAGTTGAACACTCACACCCTGTTGGACTCCTCTAGCCTCTTCTTATTCTGGATAAAAAATTGGAAAGGGTATCAACGGAATTTATCACGGGGCTGCCAAAGTCACATGGGAAAGATAGTATTTTTGTGGTGGTTGATAGGCTGAAAAAATATGCACATTTCTTTGCGGTAGTATCCACTATTTCAGCTAGGGAGGTTGCTGCTCTATTCTTTAAGGATATCTTCAGACTGCATGGGCTTCCCAAGGTCATAATCAGCGACAGAGATAGTAAATTTACTAGTGCCTTTTGGCAGACATTGTTTTGTCTATTGAAGCAAATATGAACATGAGTACAAGATATGACTCCCAGACAGATGGGAAAACATAGAGGGTGAACCAATGGCTTGAGGGGTAACTTCGTAACTATGTTACGTGACAACAAGGAGCTTAGGAAACTTGGCTCCACTTGGGTGAGTTCTATTACAATACCACATTTCATCTTTCTATCAAAATGACTCCCTTTATGGCTTTATATGGGTATGAAGCTACAAATTTTGCATACTTAATATTTGGAGATGGTAAGGCACAAAAAGCTAAATATTGGTTGCAGGTCAACCAAGACATTTTAAGGGCACTGAAAGCCAATCTGCAGATGGCACATAACCAACAAAATATTTTTGTAGATAAGCACAGAACAAATAGAGTGTTTCAAGTGGGAGACTTAGTGTATTTAAGACTGCAACCTTATAGAAATTCTTCCTTGAAGAAGAAAGGGGCAACAAAAATTTAACCCATCCTTTTTATGGACCCTACAAGATTAATAGAAAAGTTGGTGAAGTAGATAATGAGTTGGATTTTCTAGCAAACAACAAAATCCATAATGTTTTTCATGTTTCTTGTCTAAAGAAGGTAGTAGGGAAAAAAATAGTGGTTTCCCGAAGAACTACCTCCTCTAGATGATGAAGGCCATTTGGTCTTAGTACCAAAGAAAGTTTTGATGAGTAAACAAAGGAAATTAAGAAACAGAACAATTAAGGAATACTTGATACACTGGAAAGGATTGCCTAGTGAAGATGCCACTTGGGAGGGTGAGTAGATCTTGCAGCGCCCTGCTTTGTTTCTTCTTGAGGAGAAGCATATTTGGGAGGGGACGACTGTCATGTCCCCTCAAATTGACCATTAAAATTGTTGACCATGCTAAGTTCCTACGGGTTCAAAGTGATATTAATTATTCTTCCTAGGACAAATTTTGCTAATAAGTGTTTTAAGGCATGTATTTAATTTTATTTCAGCAATTTTATTTATTATGCTAAATAATGATGTGGAATTAAGGCTTCCATGTCAGGAGGGCACATTGGGGAAAACTAGTTAACTTGCCTTTGTAAAATAAGAAAGTCCATTACAAAAGAAAACAGGAGAATAAAGGGAAGTTTCCTAAAAGCAGCAGAAAAGTAGACAAAGGTAAAAGTGAGAAAGTCTTTCAAAGGGAAGGGTGTTGTTTCCTCTTATGGAGCTCAGAAAGTCTATAAGAGAAAAGCAGGAAAGTTTTTGAAAGGAAAAAACAGTTTCCTTATGAGCCAGGAAAAGCAGAAAGTTGTCATAACTCAAAAGAAGCTATTTTGACTAAGGGAAGGTGCAGTTTCTAATTGTGAAGGATGATTTGGACTTGGAAACAATTCCATATGGTCTTACTTTCCTAATTTCCCAAAGGTGGTGCTTATGTGGCTAGGGTTAGGGCACCCATGGGATTGATTTTCTCTCACAGGTCACCATTGGCCTCCACTTCCTAAAGAGGTCACCTAGAAGGCTATTAAGGTGAATTCGAGCCCATTGATTCAGTTTTGATGTTTTGATATTGTATTTATGTTATGTGAGCATACTCTTTGAGTGTTGTGCCTCATACCATTGGGTGATGATCCCCAAACCCCTCCTCCCTTCTCTTCCATTTCCCTTTCTATCTATTGCAGGTCTATGGAGCGCTAAGGTCAACTAGTGAAGCTTATTCCAGAAGTAAATTGCAGCCTCCTATCAGAGCTCATGGTGGGACAAAGCTCATTCTATTTGAAAACATGGTTTTTGACGGATCTTGCATGAAAAATTAAGTAAAAGATCAAATTCTAGCACTGCACCAGAAGCAGAAGGTTTACCACTTCATACCCCAATTTAAGGAAATGTTGATCAAGCTTGCTTGATCAATTATGTTGGGTGTGATGAAAACCTAAAATGTGCAGGCTATTCAACCTTACGGTGACTTTATTGTTTTGATTTGCAGGTTTTATAGGTTCACTGCATTTGCTACAACACTTTGATATGGATCCTTCCGTATATATTTTGACTTCATTCAATTTCCATTAATGGAAAGGAGACATGGAGATATAACTACATGCTATAGGACTCTATCGAGTTACTATGGACACAGAAGAACAACCTATTGATGTTATAGACAAGGCTATATTTTTGAATAAGAAAGATGAACCATTCAATTTCTTGTATCTCTCTATCTCCAAGAATATTCTATTCCACCTCTCAGGATTGAAGAATCTGAAAGAGATTTGGGACCAACTTGCCTCCCTATATGGAAAATAGGATTTCTTGAGGGTTTATCAACTTGAAAATGAGTTAATCTCTCTTCAACTTGGCAATTTTGAGACCCTTAATGATTTTTTTTCAGAAAATTCAAGCATATAGTCCTTCTATTGAAGCAGTGTGAGGTGAATAAGGAGGATGATCAGCTCATCCTCACCATTCTCTCAAAACTTGGAGCTGACTATTCAATGTTTGTTTCTACATTTCGTGCGGGGAATCTCACAACCCATGGATGGAAGAGGCCTTCACTCAATGCCTTCATTGAGTCCCTAACAAGCGAGCATGATAAGCTTGTCCAGATGGGGATCATCAGATGCTCCCATGATCAAGCCCTCTTTGCTTCAAGACCCAAGGATTCAAAGGGGAAAGGAAAGTAGTAGAAGAACCCCAAAACCAAATTTGAATCTCCTAATCCAAAAGTTCAAAACCAGCAGCAAGGAGAGCCTTCTGGCTCAAAGAAGAACAAAAACAAAGGCCACGATGGGAAGGAAAAATTCAAGTGTTCATACTGCGGGAAGGGATTCCACCCTGAACATGCCTGCATGAAAAAGAAGCTTGATAAAGCTACTTCTCTCCTTGAGAGAAATAACATAAATATTTTGGAAATCTTTCGGAGGAAATAAAATCAAGATCAGGAATACTAGCATGAAAGAGGTCATGCCCTCATGGAAAGTACTTTGAAGTCCATGGCTCTACTCATAGATTCTAGAGCTTCGAACCACATAATGGCCATCAAAGGCTATTTCACTTCTTTCAACACCAACAAGAGCATTCCCATCCACATGGGTGATGACTCCACCATCATCTCAAAAGGACAAGGTATAATAAATATTGAGCATGGTTATTTTTTCAATGTTCTGTATGTACCATCTCTTGCATCAAACCTCCTAAGTGTCTATCAAATGAACCATACTAGAGTGCCCAAGAGAGTATCCTTCAGCCCTGATGATGTACAAATTACTAAACTTGCATTTGGGAAACTTGTGGCAAAAGGATCTACAAATCATCATGCAAAATCCTATGAGTTTTCCCATTTATGGAGGATGCAAAGCCCACAACTCTGTTGACTCATGGAAATGAGGTTAGTAGGATCTGGCATGAGAGGTTTGGCCACCTGAAATTCAAGTACTTGTAGCAATTACAGAAAAATTCCATGGTTGAAGGCCTCCCTGTCTTCAAAGCTACCACCGGAATTTGCAAAGGCTATATTTTGGGCAAGCATCCTGAGCATAAGTTTGATCAAGGGAAGGCAAGCCGAGCATCAAAAATTTTGGGGATGATTCATTTTTATATCAGTGGACCAATTCTCATCACATCCTTGAATGGATCTCGGTATGTTCTCACTTTTCTAGATGATTTTTCTAGATATACATGGGCCTTCTTCATCAAGAAAAAGTCAAAAGTCTTAGAAAAATTCATTGAATTAAAAGCACTGATTGAGAATTCATATAGGAAAAAGATCAAAACTTTGAGATTTGATAATGGTGAGGAATATGTCAATAATGATTTGCTGCAACTATGTTCTGACAGTGGCATTCAGATCCAACATTGAGTCCCCTACACTCCCCACCAGAATGGTGTAGTAGAGAGAAAGAATCGGTCTCTCAAGGAGATTACCACTTGCATGCTCGAAGCCAAGAATTTGGCTGCAAATTTATGGGTTGAGGCCATGAATGTTGCTGTATAAATTCAAAACAGAGTGCCTCATTCATCCATGAAAGGGAAGACCCATTTCGAGTCCTACTTTGGACACAAGCCGGATATGTCGAATCTCGGGGTGTTTGGGTCCTCGGGCTGCTTCATGTATATCTCCTCATGAATATATCCATGTAGAAAGGAAGACTTAGCATCCATATGATGCACTTCCCAGTGCTTGGATGCCACAATTTCCAAAACTAGGAGGATGGAGTCCATTTTTGCAACTGGTGCAAAGGTCTCATGATAGTCCACACCTTGGACCTGGGAGAACCCTTTCGCTACCATCCTTTCCCTATATTTGCAGGTTCTACCATCAGAAGCAACCTTTTCTAAGATACCCACTTGAATTGAACTAATTTACTCCTCTATGGAAAAGAAACTAGCTCCCAAGTAGCATTCTTTTGAAGAGAATTCATCTCTTTGTCCATGGAAGCTTGCCATCTCAGATCTTTCTGAGCATGGTAGTAAGACTTAGGATCTGAAATTCTCATTATATAACAAGTTTTAGACAGAAAAGAGTCATGAAAAGAGAGCGCGATACCTGATCTTTGGAAATCAGACCTGGTTCTTCTTGGATCATCAGGATTTCCAATATTGTCACCAGCAGAACAAAGTGTCTGTCTGGCCCAAGTTGGGAGATGTGTTTGCAATTCAAGTTCTAAACTTAAACTTGATGCTTTCTAGTCATTGATATTAGACATCAAAGGTTCCAAATTAGGGTCATCACCCCTAATTTCATCATCAAGATATTAATTAGAATAGGAAGGAACTTCAATAGTTTTCTCCTTCACTAGTTCTACCTCTTGAAGAGGCTCATCGAACCGGACACTTCTTTCAATGATGATTTGTTTTTTTCTGATATCCAACAGCTTGAAACCTTTAGATTCATCAGGACATCCAATAGACAAACATTCAACACTTTGCGGTTGCAAATATTTCGTCTTATCATGCGGGATTCAGGCCCATGCAGTGGACCCAAACACCCTGAGATTCAACACATCCAGATTTTGTTCAAAGTTGGCTTTGAAAGGGGTCTTCCCTTTCAAAGATGAGTGAGGCACTCTGTTGTGAATGTATATAGGAGAATTCATGGCCTCAGCCCATAAATTTTCAACCAACTTCTTGGCTTCCAACATGCAAGTGGTCATCTCCTTGAGAGACCGATTCTTTCTCTCTGCTACACCGTTTTGCTGGGGAGTGTAGGGGACTGAATGTTGGATATGAATGCCACCGTCAAAACATAATTGCAACACCATTATGCCATTTTCATGCTTAATTGTCTAAAATATCTTATGAGACTATTTTGTTTTTCACAGTAATCTAGGGACTAAAACAAAGTCTCATAAGAGATTTCAGACAATTAAGCATGAAAATGGAATAATGGTGCTACAATAGAATGTTGCAGCTCTATATAATCAATAAAATAATGATAGTACAATACAATGGTCATGTAAGAATCAAGATGCATGAATTCCAAGACAATTTGAATTCCCAAGAAGGTCATTCGAATTGAATGAATGGGTGTAGCTTAACTGAATGTCAGCCACAATTGGCACACATAGTCAACCACTGAACTAATTAATAACTGACTCTCACACTAAGTCCTAACTGAATCAGAGTGCAATAGATGACTGAATCAGATTGCACCTTCACAACTCATCTTAACTGATTTTTAGGTGAAAAAACAATTAGTTAGCAATCAGGTGCATTGATGACACTCAGATCACCCCCGAATTGCTCCCTGTTTGAAAAAGGAATCCCAGTTAGCCTCCCCGAATGAAGGAGAAGTCTTAGTTGGCCTCCTTGACTAAAGGAGGGCGTGGATGAGCTCATGCTGATGTCATAGTGTGCTCATTTGATGCCAAGTAAGTCAATTGGACTTAGGATAGTGGGTAAATAGGCCAAAATTGACCAAATAAGTGTGCATGTTGGGTAAATGACTCCAACACCCCCCCCCAAGCTATGCTCATGAGGAGTAAAAAAAATCATGAAATGTTAGGGCCCCAACAACAAAGGCCATAGGTCACCCTATACAATAATGTAACTCAAACAATGCTAAAAAATAAATCTAAGTGAGGAAAGAGGGAAAACCCAGTGGGAAATCCCCCCGGCCCCCTCACGCTAAACATTGGAGAAGTAATATGATCACCCTGATGAACTCACCCCCAACAGTGAATGGAGGTAAGTGAAATTCTTCTTTAAAAATCTCTTGGTGAAGATGTCTACAATCTGCTCATAAGTAGGGAAGTATTGCAGAATGATGGTCTTGTCATGTACCAATTCCCTGATATAGTGCATGTGTATCTCTACATGCTTGGTCCTCTTCCTGGTAACTGGATCCATGGAGATATTAATAGCACTTTTATTGTCACAAAATAGGACATTGGACAAAGTACTACCAAAATTAAACTCTCAAAGAATGCCCTGCATCCAAACAGCTTGGATGTAAGCATTCACTGCTCCTCGATACTCGACCTCTGCTGAATACAATGCAATGGCAGCTTGTTTTTTTCTAGATGAGAAAATGGGGACACAACAAAAAATGAATACATATCTATAAGTATACTTCCGATCAATAGAATCTCCCACCTAATGTGAATCTGTGTAACCAACCAACTCAAGCTCAGAGTCTACAGCATAGTGAATGTCATAGGTTCTGGCGCCTTGAATATACTAAAGGATCCTCTTGGCTTCCTTCAAATGAATATCATGAGACTTTTGCATGTATATTGATACAACATTCATGGCATAACATATATCAGGCCGAGAATGAGTCAAGTAAAGCAAGCTATGAATCAATTGGCAGTAGATTGTGCAATCCATGGGTGGAGTGCTTTTTCCTTCTTCAAGGTTGATCCCTGAAAGGAAAGGGAATGGAGTAGCCTTACATTCAGCCATGTTAAACTCAACTAACAGGTCTGATATGTATTGATACTGAGTGACCATTATCCCATCAAAATTTTGATCAATTTCAAGCCCTAGAAATCGCTTCAAGAGCCCCAAATCACTCATCCCAAATGTATCATGGAGGGCAGTTTTTATGACTGAAATGGAAGCAACAGTGCTGCCAATAGTCAAGAGATCATCAACATATAAAAAAATTATAAGAAAATGACCATCATACTTCTGTAGACACACATTCAGATCTGATTTACACCTTTGGAAGTTTTGCAAGAGAAGGAAGGCATCCATCTTGGAATACCACTCTCTTGGGGCATGTTTTAACCCGTATAGTGACTTCTTTAATTTGAAAACCAAAGATGAATCTAAAATGTATCCCTCCATATGCTTCATGTATATCTCTTGATGAATATATCCATCTATAAAGGCATACTTAACATCCAAATGATGCACTTCCCAGTGCTTGCGTGCCGCAATTGCCAAAACTAGGCGAATGGAGTCCATTTTTGCAACCGGTGCAAAGGTCTCATGATAGTCCACACCTTGGACCTAGGAGAACCCTTTTGCTACCAGAATTGCCTTATATTTTTAGGTGCTTCCATCAGAATAAAACTTTTTCCGAAACACCCACTTGCATTGAACTAATTTCCTCCCTAGAGGAAGAGAAACTAGCTCCCAAGTAGCATTCTTTTGAAGAGAATTCATCTCTTTGTCCATGGCAGCTTGCCATCTCGGATATTTCTGAGCATGGTAGTAATATGTAGGATATGAAATTATCATTAAGTAACAATTTTTGGACAGCAAACAGTCATGACAAGAAATTGCAATACCTACTCTCTGGAAATCGGACCTGGTTCTTCTTTGATCATCAAGATTTCCAATGTTGTCACTGGTGGAAGAAAGTGTCTGCTTGGCCCAAGTTGGGAGATGTGTTTGCACTTCATGTTCTAACCTTGAACTTGATGCTTTCTGGACATTGATATCAGATATCAGAGGTTCCAAATCAGGGTCATCACCCCCAATTTCATCATCCAGATATTCAGTAGAATAGGAAGGAAATTCAAGAGTTTTCTCCTTCACTAGTTCTACCTCTTGAAGAGGCTCATCGAACCAGACACTTATTTCAATGATGATTTGTTTTGTTCTAATATCCAAAAACTTGAAACCTTTATATTCATCAGGATGTCCAATAAAAAAAAATCAACACTTTGCGGTTGCAAAGATTTCCTCTTATCATGCGGAATTCGGGCCCATGGAGTGGACCCAAACACCCTGAGATTTGACACATTTGGCTTGTGTCCAAAGTAGGATTCAAAAGGGGTCTTCCCTTTCATATATGAATGAGGCACTCTATTATGAATGTATACAGCAGCATTCATGGCCTCAGCCCATAAATTTGCAGTCAACTTCTTGGATTCCAGCATGGAAGTGGGCATCTCTTTAAGAGACCGATTCTTTCTCTTTGCCACATCATTCTGCTGGGGAGTGTAGGGAACTGAATGTTGGATCTGGAAGCCAAGAATTTGGCTGAAAATTTATGGGGTGAGGCCATGAATGTGGCTGTATAAATTCAGAATAGAGTGCCTCATTCATCCGTGAAAGGGAAGACCCCTTTTGAGTCCTACTTTGGACACAAGCCGGATGTGTCGAATCTTAGGGTGTTTGGGTCCTTGGGCTGCTTCATGTATATCTCCTCATGAATATCTCCATGTAGAAAGGAAGGATTAACATCCATATGATGCACTTCCCAGTGCTTGGATGCCACAATTTCCAAAACTAGGAGGATGGAGTCCTTTTTTGCAACCGGTGCAAAGGTCTCATGATAGTCCACACCTTGGACCTGGGAGAACCCTTTTGCTACCAGCCTTGCCTTATATTTGCAGGTTTTTCCATTAGAATCAACCTTTTTCTGAGATACCCACTTGCATTGAACTAATTTACTCCTCTATGGAAGAGAAACTAGCTCCCAAGTAGCATTCTTTTGAAGAGAATTCATCTCTTCGTCCATGGAAGCTTGCCATCTCGGATATTTCCGAGCATGGTAGTAATACTTAGGATCTAAAATTCTCATAAATAAAAAGTTTTGGACAGAAAATATTCATGAAAAGAGAGCGCAATACCTGCTCTTTGGAAATCGGACCTGGTTCTTTTTGGATTATCAGGATTTCCAATATTGTCACCAGCGGAACAAAGTGTATGTCTGGCCCAAGTTGGGAGATGTGTTTGCACTTCAAGTTCTAAAATTGAGCTTGATGATTTCTGTTCACTGATATTAGATATCAAAGGATCCAAATCAGGGTCATCACCCCTAATTTCATCATCAATATATTCAGTAGAATAGGAAGGAAATTCAATAGTTTTCTCCTTCACTAGTTCTACCTCTTGAAGAGGCTCATCAAACCAGACACTTCTTTCAATGATGATTTGTTTTTTTTCTGATATACAACAGCCTAAAACCTTTAGATTCATCAAGATATCCAATAAACAAACATTCAACACATTTTGGTTGCAAATATTTCATCTTATCATGCGGGATTTGGGCCCATGCAGTGGACCCAAACACCTTGAGATTCAACACATCCGGATTTTGTTCGAAGTTGGCTTTGAAAGGGGTCTTTCCTTTCATGGATGAGTGAGGCACTCTATTCTAAATGTATATAGAAGCATTCATGGCCTCAGCCCATAAATTTTCATCCAACTTCTTGGCTTCCAACATGCAAGTGGTCATCTCCTTAAGAGACCGATTCTTTCTCTCTGCTACACCGTTCTGCTGGGGAGTGTAGGAAACAGAATGTTGGATATGAATGCCACCGTCGGAACATAATTGCAACACCATTATGCCATTTTCATGCTTGATTGTCTAAAATCTCTTATGAGACTTTTTTTTTCACAGTAATCTAGGGACTAAAACAAAGTCTCACAAGATATTTCAGACAATTAAGCGTGAAAATGGAATAATGGTGCTCCAATAGAATGTTGTAGCTCTATGTAATCAATAAAATAATGATAGTACAATACAATGGTCATGCAAGAATCAAGATGCATGAATTCCAAGACAATTCGAATTCCCAAGAAGGTCATTCGAATTGAATGAATGGGTGTAGCTTAACTGAATGTCAACCACAATTGGCACACATAGTTAACCACTGAACTAATTAATAACTGACCCTCACACTAAGTCCTAACTGAATCAGAGTGCAATAGATGACTGAGTCTAACTGAAAGTGACTCATCACATGTAAATTCATGTCCAACTGAAGGAGGTAGTGCATCCATAACTCCAAGTAGCTCCGATGGAGTTAACTGAAGTGACACATGTCATCAAAAGTGGTTGTAGGCACCAATGTTAGCTCCAATTCATAAATATTGGCAAAAAAAATCAAATAATGAATGGAGGCACCTTCACAACTCATCTTAACTGATTTTTAGGTGAAAACAAAATTAGTTAGCAATCTGGTACATTGATGACACTCAGATCACCCTCGAATTGCTCCCTGTTTGAAGGAGGAATCCCAGTTAGCCTCCCCGAATGAAGGAGAAGTATTAGTTGGCCTCCTTGACTGAAGGAGGGCATGGGTGAGCTCATGCTGATCTCATAGTGTGCTGATTTGATGTCAAGTAAGTCAATTAAACTTAGGATAGTGGGTAAATAGGCCAAAATTGACCAAATAAGTGTGCATGTTGGGTAAATGACTCCAACACCGCCCCCCCCCCCCGCCCTAAGCTATACTCAGGAGGAGTAAAAAAAATCATGAATTGTTAGGGCCCCAACAATCCTGAGGATTAGGTTTCCAACAAATATCAACCCCTATTTCCTACCTTGTACATTGCTATACATTCTTTGTCCTAGAATTATATTATATAATTCTTTTATTAAATACCTACTTCCAAAAAGAAATTAATTTAATATGACTTGTTTTTCATTTATTTCGTTGATCAACAGAGATAGATATGCAATACATTTCTATACTATTGTTGACAAATATAAGAAAATATATTTCTACCATCTCGCACCCTTCTTCTTTATCACACGTGATCAACGCTGAAATTTATTTCTAAATTAAAAGCACTTCTAAAACACATTATTCATATCCATAAAAGAGAGAGAATGAGACTAATAAGAGAAGATTGTTTTTGTTAAAATAAATATCTTATTCCAAACATAGATCTTAAATGGCATTGTCAATGTCCTAGATCATCTTGTTTATATAAATAGCTTGTAATATCTTTATATACTCTTCAAAGTTACTTTGGAGTCTTACAATGCACACACAATGTTTACATGTGTTTCCATAAATAATGTTGAAATCCCTCGACATTTAACAAGCTCATGTTCCCTTTACTTAAAAGGAAAAATAAACCTATGGTTGATATGGTTTTTACATTGCAAGTATAAATTCAATATAGCTAAGATAATATAATATTTTATGTCTTTCTCTTCTTTTGCAGAACTTAAGTTTTTTGGGGGGTGTTTGAGGTCATGCAACACACATGACTATGAACTCATACTTGTTTTTTAAAAGAGAATGATCATACTTGCTCATTGTTTTTCAAAAGAGAATGAATGTACATTTCTTTGCATTTTATGTCAATTGTTAGTTTATTGCACGCGGAGAGAAGTGATGTGTTGTATGGGGGAGATCATGTCATTGCACTGAGAGAAATGAGGTGCTCTCCAACCCAGTATGGGGAAGATCCTGTCACGTTATGCTAGCCAATATATATATAAAATATTTTAAAAAATGAAAAATATAAATTACATATAGACTTAAATAAAATAAAATAAACCTATGGTTGATATGTTTTTTACATTGCAAGTATAAATTCAATATAGCTAAGATAAGATAATATTTTATTGTCTTTCTCTTCTTTTGCACAACTTAAGATTTTTTGGGGGGGTGTTTGAGGTCATGCAACACACATGACTATGGACTCATACTTGTTTTTTAAAAGAGAATGATCATACTTGCTAGTTGTTTTTCAAAAGACAATGAATGTACATTTCTTTGCATTTTATGTCAATTGCTAGTTTATTGCACGCGGAGGGAAGCGATGTGTTGTATGGGGGAGATCCTGTCATTGCACCGAGAGAAGCGAGGTGCTCTCCAACCTAGTATGGGAGAGCTCGTGTCACCTTAGGCACGTTATGCTAACCGACATATACAAAAAATATTTAAAAAAATGACAAATATAAATTACATATAGACTTAAATAAAATAAAATTAAAATTAAAATAGCATAGATCCATTTTAAACTCTGATCTATCAAGTATCTAGAGGGATCCAAATGGTTAAAAAGTGTACATCTCAAGAAACTCGGTGCTTGATAGATCTGGGTTTCACGTTGCCAAAGTGTTACCTTTTTTCATGGCTTCACACATATATTCACCAAATTTATCTTACTTTTAAATCAGTTACTTGTACATCATGAGTGAGCTTAATGGTTAAGAGCATGTGTTTCCTCTTAGGAAGTCACACTTTCAAAGCTAGAAGGAGATAGTGTAGGTGATAGTGTATGTACACCTCTCTAGACTTTAAAAAAATATTATTATTATTATTATTATAATAACAAAAAATAAAATTGGTTAAAAATATATTATTATTATTATAACAAAAAATGAAATTTGACCCATAAAATAGACTTTTAACCCATGGTATTTTAATATGGAGTAAGTTATGGTGACCCATAAAATAGACTTTTAACCCATGGTATTTTAATATGGAGTAAGTTATGGTGAGACCTCTCCATTATCCCTCCACACTAAACTATGCTCTTCCAACAATTTTAACCAAAAAGTAAATCTAAATAATATAAAGTTTAGTTTACTCTCTTTTATTAATGAAACGCATTTACCATTTACTCATTTTCTTAATTAATTCCAAACCTCCTCTTATAAACATGATTTTGTTTACCCATTTTAAAACTAATTATAAATCTAACCATATATTTACATTAGCCCATAAGTTGAAAGAATGTTGAGGTTCCCTCCATCCACTTAGAAAGCCCATCTGTTGGCAACGAGCTTCTTAACCTAATATTTAACCCAACATTATGGCGATCGACCGACCAGCTTTGTCATTGGAGGAACCCAACATTTTTCCAACTTATGAGCCTGAGCCTGAGCCTGGTATCTAGCCGGACCTCAGCGATCAGATAAAGGTAGGATCTAGCCGGACCTCAACGATCATATTCGCAAATCCCTGCCCTAGAGAGTCATGGAGACTGAATAAAGCTCTAACCATGGAAATTGATAAATGGGGTAAGGCATTAAGAAGGGCTTATAAGGCTGTAGTGGAGCTAAAAGTCACCGCTACTCGCGATTTTGATACCGAGGATGCCGGTGTCTCTCATGCTACGGGTTTCGTCGTTGATAAGCAACGCGGGATTATTCTCGCTAACCGGCATGTCGTGCAGCCTGGTCCAGTTGTTGCCGACTCTGCGTTCGTCAATCGCGAGGGGATTCCCGTTTATCCTCTTTATCGTGATCCTGTTCATGATTTTGGATTTTTCCGTTTTGATCCCGCAACGCTTCACTTTATGGAAATTGACAAAATCCCTCTTGCACCAGAAGCTGCAGCTGTTGGATTGGAGATCCGTGTGGTGGGTAATAAATGTGGGGAGAAGCTTTCCATTATGGCAGGAACCGTAGCCCGATTGGATCGAGAGGCCCCTTTTATAAGGCTGATGGGTACAATGATTTCAATACATTTTATATGCAGGCAGCTTCAGGGACAAAAGGAGGCTCAAGCAGGTCACCAGTAATTGATTGTGAAGGACAAGCAGTTGGATTAAACGCAGGCTGATGCAGTCACTTCCACTCTGATGGAACCACTCCCACCCTGATGGAACCACTTGTAGCCGCAGCACACCTGAAACACTGAAGAAAACGTTACAGGAAATAAACAGACATATGAAACTGAAATCGGGAGCCACTTGGAACAGTCATCTCTTCTTTTATTAAGAATCTACTGAGGATTAAAACCCAGAGCCCCCCATTACAGACGCCATCCCTTACCACAGGACGCACAGGCCCTTTTATTTAAATATAGAACCAACGGGCACGCAGGACTCTTTATTATTAACTCTAAATAACTATCTCGAAAACCAGTAGCCAAGCTGTTCGCTCCAACGCAGCTCTCAAACCTTCCAAACAGAGAAAAACTCCAACCCCAAAAAATTGAGCCGCTCTCTACAGTGGAAAACCCCTTTTTATCCAGCATATGCTCGCCATGCATCATTCCCAGAGCCCTGGAAGCATGCAGATCAGATCCCTCAGATTACGGATCCTGTATCCCGCGCCAATTTGTCATGCTCTGCATCATCCTCCTCATCTTTTAAAGTTTCAGAACCTCCTGGTTCTAACTTGTTGGGTGACCTGTCTTGGGTGTGTTTAAACAGTTCTGATTCAGTGATCCAGGAATTGTAAGAATCGGGTAGTCCTTCCCACTTCACTAGGTATAATTTATATGCTTGGGAGCACGTTCCAGATAGTTTTGTGTCTATGACACGCTCAATTTGCTCACGTTTCTTCTTGGGCAAATGTCTGACCCAATTCTCTGCCTTTTCTTGGGAATCTTCAGCCATCTGCCTTGTGATGGTTTCTTCTCCAGCTTCCGTAGGCAATGAGTATAGGTCAGCCACATTGAAGACAGGGATGATGTCTAATTCCTCGGGCAAATCAAGGAGGTAGGCATTGTCATTAATCCTACTCTTGATTTTACACGGACCGAATTTCCTCGGTTTCAGTTTGTTGTGAGTCCCTCTGGGATATCTTTTCTTGCTCAAGTGTACCATGACCATCTCCCCATCCTGAAAGACCTTTCTTCTCCTATGGCAATCAGCTTCTTCCTTGTATCGACCTGTCATTGATATTAATTTCTGCTCCACTTCTTGATGTATCTCTCGAATATTCTCTATAAAATCCGTAGCCTCGCTGCTAACATTGGGATGTGTAGGCAATTCTACTAGTTCCACAACCCCTTTAGGATTGGCTCCATAGACAATTTGAAACGCTGATTTACTAGTTGATCTGTTGATGCTGGAATTATAAGCAAACTCTGCTTGCGGTATGACTAGGTCCCATTGGCGAGGGTTGCCACCAATTAAACAACGTAACAGATTCCCCAAACTCCTATTCACTACTTCGGTTTGGCTGTCCGTTTGGGGATGATATGCTGAACTAAATTGTAGCGTACTATCCAGTTTTTTCCACAAAACTCTCCAAAAGTGGCCTAGGAACCTTGTGTCTCGGTCACTTGTAATAGTTTTCGGAAGTCCATGCAAGCGAACTACTTCCTTAAAGAACAGTTGGGCTATTTGACTCGCATCATTTGTTTTCTTACAAGGGAGGAAATGAGCCATTTTGGAAAATCTATCCACCACTACGAACACAGAATCATGCCCCCTTTGAGTTCGTGGCAATCCCAAAACAAAATCCATGGAAATATCAGTCCATGGTTCCTTGGGAACCGGTAAAGGCATGTACAATCCCGTATTCTGCCGTCCCCCTTTCGCTGTTTGACAAATCCTACAAGCAGCCACCATCCTGTTAACATCTCTTCTCATATTTGGACAAAAGAACTTTCCATTGACTAGTTCATAAGTCTTGTCCCTTCCGAAGTGTCCAGCCAGCCCATTGGAATGCATTTCTCTTATAAGTTTGTCGCGTCTAGAACCACTGGGAATGCACAATAGGGAGCCTTTGAATAAGAAGCCATCCAGTAAACAGAAATCTGCAATTGAAGACATATCAGTCGGATCCTGCCCACTCAGGATCATCAGAATTTTGGCAAAGTAAGGGTCTTCTGTGTACTCAGTTTTCATTTCTTCAAACCCAACTAGTGCATTGCTCATCACTACAAGCAGATGTCGCCTCCTACTCAAAGCATCTACTACCACATTAGTTTTTCCACTCCTATGTTGCACAACAAAGGTATACGCCTGCAAAAAGGAAGCCCATTTAGCATGCTTGTGGGAGAGCTTATTCTGGGAGTTGATGTATTTCAAAGCTTGATTATCAGTCATCAGAATGAACTCTCTGTGCAAGAGGTAATGCCTCCAATATTTCAGGGCTTGAACAGCTGCGTAGAATTCTTTATCGTAGGTGCTGTACTTTTGTTTAGCTTCATTCAACTTCTCGCTAAAAAACGCTATGGGTCGTCCTTCTTGACTTAAAACCCCCCCAATGGCCAGCCCGGAAGCATCACATTCGACTGTAAAAAGTTTGTTGAAGTCTAGTAGGGTAAGGATAGGAGCCTCCGTAATCTTTTTCTTGAGTTGGTCAAAGCTGAAGGCTGCAGCCTTGGTCCAATTAAACACCTTTCCCCTGGTGCAGTCAGTTAAGGGAGCGCTTATGCCACTGAAATTTCTATTGAATTTTTTGTAAAAGTTTACCAACCCATGGAAACTCTTCACTTCTGTAATACTCTGAGGAGCAGGCCACTCAAGGATGGCCTTGATTTTTTCTGGATCCATGCTCAACCCCTCTGTTGAAACTACACTCCCCAAAAAGACTAACTTATCTTTGCAGAATTCACTCTTTTCAAGGTTGATAAACAATCTCTCCGTTTGCAGGATGTCAAGTACTACCTTTAGATGCTTCACATGTTCTTCCATGGTTTTACTAAAAATTAAAATGTCATCAAAATAGATTATAATTAATTTTCCAATGTGGATTCTAAATACCTGATTCATCGTTCGCATGAAGGTAGCAGGGGCGTTGAATAGACCAAACGGCATCACCATCCATTCATATAACCCGTCCTTTGTTTTGAAAGCTGTCTTCCACTCGTCGCCTTCCCTAATTCTGATTTGGTGATAACCACTCCTAAGGTCAATTTTGGAGAAAATTCTTGCTCTGGACAAGCAATCTAGCAGATCATCCATTCTGGGCAGCGGATACCTATACTTCACTGTGATTTTGTTAATAGCTCGAGAATCCATGCACAACCTCCATGTCTTCCCTCCCTTCTTGGGAGAGAGCAGGGCGGGAGTAGCATAAGGACTCATGCTCTCTCTTATGAACCCCTTCTCTATCAGTTCTGTTATCTGTCTCCTCATCTCCTCATTTTCGAATGGAGACAGCCTATACGCTGCTTGATTCGGAAGCTTGGCGCCTAGAATTAAATCAATTTGATGAGTGATTCCCCTTGTGGGAGGGAGACCTGCTGGTAAGTCTGTCGGTGTCAAATCAGGGTATTGCTGCAATAATGTCTGCACTTCTAGGGGGGTTGATTGCTACTGCCATTGTTTTTGTTCTCAAGGATACAATAGATAGCAAACATCCTTCCTAGTTTCCTTGGAAAAAAATTTCCAGCCCATGGTGCTCAAGGATAAGGCCGTTAGTTCAGCAGAACCCTCCTCTTTGAATGGCTTCAAGATATGCTGCCGACCCTCATGCCTAATCTCATATGTATTTTCTATGCCCTGGTGAATGATATTCCTGTCATATTGCCATGGTCTTCCTAAAAGCACATGGCAAGCATCCATTGGGACTACATCACACCACACCTTGTCCTCATAAGGACCAATTTTGAAATCAACTAAACAGCTTTGGTTTACAAGTATGCTATGATCCTTTTTTAGCCAAGAAATATTGTATGGGTGAGATTTAGGAATGCAGGACAGTTGTAATTTTTGAACCATTTCTGTACTTACCAGATTGTCGGTCGACCCCCCATCTATGATGACCTTGCAGACCTTATCCTTGCACTTGCACTTGGTGCGAAACACACTCTTCCTTTTCCAATCTGCTTCAGGGGTGACTTTGTTACTAGATATCAAGGTCCTCCTTAACATTAGATTCTCACCCCTCTCTGCTTCGACTTCTTCTGGGTAAGATTCCTCTTCCCCCTCTTCTCGAACCATCATCACTCTTTTTGGGTTCTGTGGGCACTCTATTGCTTTATGAGGTCCGCTGCAAATGAAACACTTCAGGGGTCGCCAATTCCCTGGAAAAGGTCTTCCTCTTCCCCTATTCCTGAAGCTCACCTTACTTTGGGAATCCGACTTCTGTTCCATACTGGAGTCGGCTTCGCTAGTAGATCTTGAATAGTTTCCCCTACCCCTGTTTAAGTTGCTACTGCCTCGCTGGAATGCTGCCTTGCCCCGCTGATTCAACTTCTCTTCAACCTTTAATGCCAATTGATATGCTTCATCGACTGAATTCACTTTGAGTAGGGCTAACTCATCTTGGAGCTGATACCGGAGGCCATTGACATATCTGGCGGTTGCATGCTCATCATCTTCTTGTAGCCTCGTTCTAATATGCAATTTCAAAAATTCTTCTGTAAAAACCGATATAGACAATTCCTTTTTCCTTAAATTCTGGTATTCTTTGAAGAGTCTTTGTTGATAATCTGAGGGCATAAATTTAACATTGAGACGCTTCAGCATCTTCGGCCATGACTTGATCTTCTCTTTCCCTTGTCTCTTCCTAGCATTCTGGAGGTTCTCCCACCACAGAGCTGCATGTGACTTCATCCTGGATGTAGCGATTTTGGTCCTCCTTGGATCCATCTCTTCGATCCCTTCCATGTCAAAATATTTCTCCAGCTCTTGAATCCAATCCATGAACAAGTCTGGATTCAATTCACCCTTGAAATCTGGGACTTCAACCTTTACCCTTGTCCCTTGCTTGGTTATTGCTTCAATCAATCTCTCTATTGGGTTTACAGTTCTGGGCCACTCACGAGAAACCTCTAGTTCCTCCTCGGATTCTTCTGGGGGCAATCTGGACTCGATAGTCTCTAATCTTCGGAGTAGTTCTTCCTCAATGGGTTCTCTCTGCCTGGCATTTCTCCTGCCTCTTCTACCCCAGTTAAGACGGACTCCTCTCTGAGCCATCGTGTGCTCTGATACCAATCTGATGCAGTCACTTCCACTCTGATGGAACCACTCCCACCCTGATGGAACCACTTGTAGCCGCAGCACACCTGAAACACTGAAGAAAACGTTACAGGAAATAAACAGACATATGGAACTGAAATCGGGAGCCACTTGGAACAGGCATCTCTTCTTTTATTAAGAATCTACTGAGGATTAAAACCCAGAGCCCCCCATTACAGACGCCATCCCTTACCACAGGACGCACAGGCCCTTTTATTTAAATATAGAACCAACGGGCACGCAGGCCTCTTTATTATTAACTCTAAATAATTGTCTCGAAAACCATTAGCCAAGCTGTTCGCTCCAACGCAGCTCTCAAACCTTCCAAACAGAGAAAAACTCCAACCCCAAAAAATCGAGCCGCTCTCTACAGTAGAAAACCCCTTTTATCCAGCATATGCTCGCCACGCATCATTCCCAGAGCCCTGGCAGCATGCAGATCGGATCCCTCAGATTACGGATCCTGTATCCCGCGCCAATTTGTCGTGCTCTGCACATGCAGTCAAACTGAAGGTTCTATTGCATTTTTCCTTCCATTGGATCGAGTAGTAAGAGCTTTGGAAATTTTGCGGAGGTGTAAGGACGAAAGTGGATTATGGCAAGCAGCTCATATTCCTCGAGGCACACTCCAGATGACCCTTTGTCACAGAGGATTCGGAGTGGCAGATGGGTTAGGGCTTCAAAGTAATACTGAACAATTAGTAAGACCGGCTTTTCCTGCCGAGACGGGAGTTCTTGTTATAAATTCCGTGGTGCCAGGAAGTCCTGCTGAGAATAATTTAGAACCAGGGGATGTACTTGTCCGTGTGAATGGTGAGATTGTAACAAATTTCTTGAAGTTGGAAACAATGCTCGATGATAGTGTTGGAAAGCTGATCGATCTAGAGGTTGAGAGGGGTGCTGTTCCTGTAAAAGTTACTGATTTGAAGGTCCAAGATTTGCATTCTATAACTCCTGATTCTTTCTTGCAAATAAGTGGTGGCGTGTTTCATCCTCTATCGTACCAACAAGCAAGGAATTTCTCCTTTAAATGTGGTCTACTATATGTTGCGCAATCAGGGTATATGTTGTCAAGGGCAGGCGTTCCTGCTCTTGCCATCATTAAAAAGTTTGCAGGGAAGGAAACCAAACGAGTTGAAGATTTTATATCCATTTTCTCCAAATTAACCAGAGGATCACGGGTTCCACTGGAATTTGTGACACATACAGATCGTCATCGAAGTAGCCGTGTTCTTGTCACTGTTGACAGACATGAATGGTATGAGGAGCCTCAACTTTACAATCGAGATGATGCGACTGGACTGTGGAAAATAACACCTGCAATTGCTTCAAAATTCAATAGAGCCCAGAGAAAGACAAGACAAAGAGATTCTGCCAGTCTTGATAGAGCCAAGACAAAGAGAAGACGGCGGAATGACGAAGATGAGTTCGGTGGAGCCCCAAGATTTGAAGCTTCTTCGGCCGAGCAAGTAATTAAAGCAAGCCTTGTGCTTGTTGACGTCCATCTACCACCATGGTTACTGCTTGATGGTGTGCTTGAGGGGCCTTCTAAACTTCAAACAGGGTTGGTGGTCTATCATTCTAAAACCATGGGAATAGTTGCAGTTGACAGGAACACAGTGGGCACATGTGTAGCAGATGTTATCTTATTTTTCGCTGCGTGGCCAATCGAGATACCTGGAGAAGTTGTTTTCCTGCACCCTCTACACAATTATGCATTCATAGCATATGATCCTGCGGCATTAGGCCCAGTTGGTACTGAAAAAGTGCGTGCTGCTGCTCTTCCTACTGAGCCTGCTTTGAATAGAGGCGATGTTGTATATCTTGTTGGGTTGAATTCGAGCTTACAAACAATATCACGCAAGTCAGTTGTTACAAACCCACATGTTTCACTGAATATTGATTTAGATGACACTCCCCGGTATAGAGCCATTAACATGGATGTGATCGAATTAGACACACATCTTGGGGATACCTTTGCTGGTGTACTAGTGGATGAGCAGGGAAGGGTTCAAGCATTATGGAGCACCTTCGACTGCCCAGGAAGTGATAGGATTCTAGGGATTCCAATTTATGCAGTCAGTCAGGTTTTAGATAAGATTATTCATGGAACTCAAGCAGTTGGTTTACGTTTGCTTATTAACGGAATTCCACCCCGTATGCCTTTTGCCCGCATTTTAGAGGTTGAATTCTATCCAATTTTGTTTTCAACAGCCCGCCACTTTGGATTAAGTGACAAGTGGATTACAAAGCTAGCAAAAAAGGATCCTCTGAGACAACATGTGTTGCAGGTAAGATGTTGTTTCGTTGGATCAAGAGCGGAAGGTAAACTGGAGCAAGGAGATATTGTATTAGCCATAGATGAGAAGCCAATTACCAATTATCGTGATGTGGAAAATGCTTGCCAGCTTCTTGATGAGAGCAAAGATGGAAAAGGAATTTTAAGAATGACGGTTTTCAGGGAGGGCAGAGAGATTAGAGTTGTTGTGGGCACAGACTTAAAAAGTGGGTTTGGAAGCACACACATGGTATGTTGGTGTGGCTGTATTTTACACGAAACGCACTCAGTTGTCCGTTCCACTGGATTCTGGCCAAAAGAAGGGCATGGAGTATACCTCTCAAAATGGATTTTTGGCAGCCCTGATGAGAGATATGGAGTGCCTTTCACTGAATGGATTGTACAAGTGAATGACAAACCAATCCCTGATTTGCAAACTTTTGTAAATGTAAAAAAGGAGTTGGGGTACGGCCAGTTTGTTCGTATTAAGACAGTAGATTTAGCAGGAAAACGCAGTGTTTTTACTTTGAAGCAAGACTTACTCTACTGGCCTACCTGGGAACTTCATTATCACCCAGAAACAGAAACATGGAAACGGAAAGTCATTAAAGCTGTGCGTGATGATGCTGAGCGGTCAGAGATTGTTTCTGGTTGAATTAACTTAATTTAGGGCTGACTGTTTTGCAACTTGCTATTAGAGAGATCACTTGTGAGGTCCATGACCAAATACAATGGATGATCCTTACATGTGATCACATTTGTTTCAGTTTAACATTGTTGGATCATTTAACCGATAAGAGTTACATGTGATCACATTTGGTTAGTAGATGTTTGATGACATGTTCTTATTGATAAGTTTATCTTGATGGTGTAGCGCACCCCTTTCATGGTTGAAATATTTGGAATTTTATGAAGATTTAGTTTAGCGTTGGCATTTTTTTGGTTATTGGTGCATTTCATTAAGTGTTTTTTTTGTACATTTTCTTTTGTTCATCTCCTCAAATTTACATGGTTTTATATTCCAATACATGGTATTGTAAATTGGTTCATTTCTGGGTTTATGGTTTCAAGAAAAGTAATTGCTTATAATGGAGCTAGTCATATTTACATATTTATGTAAGGCATATTTGTGAAAAATGGTCATTTTGTTTTCTTGTTCATTATTCAAAGTGGCTATAATGCACATTCATAAGACACTTGCATTATCGAGGTGCACTCACCTTGTTGACTAACCAATTTTAATATTTTATTTTGGGCTGGTTATGAGATCATTTTGAAGAGTGTTTTGCACAGTTGATATTTTGGAGAGTTATTGAGAAGTATTCTTCTATGAGGAGTATTATATTATTGTTTTATCTCATGCATCTTCAATGACGCATTTTGTTACTTCTTTTATGTAGACATAAGCACACAATGATATGTCAAAGGATATTATATCTACCTAATTTAGTGAGACACTCTCCCTCTCTTGGATGGTTTTTTTTTTTATTGTATCATATCTACTAGTGCTTTAAGATTGCTAACTACATTATTATGTTATTGCTTTGACATGTCAACTACTTCATTTGATGTATGGTGGACTCCTTAATACTTCTTGGATGTGATTATATCATCAATGCAACCTTTCATGAATGAGAGTATCTTTTAAACAATAAACTTATATTCTCTTGTTGAAATTATATTGATATTGTTTATTGAGTAGTGATTTAGGTAACACCCTTACTCTTTCTATTATGGTTATCTTTGGATTATTGTTTAATGATGCATTATTTCTCTATGTGTGGTTAAAAGAACATATAATCTACTCATGATAACCATAATCTTGATAAGCATTGGGATCTTAATGTTTTTTTATATCCTTAGATATATTTATGTAGTTTAGGACAACAAGGGGATGGACTATTGTAGCTTCAGTGATCATTTTTCCTCATTACGGTAGTTTAGTATCAAGATTTAATGTGACTCTATTTACCTAGTGAAAATACACTAATATATGGTCCATTCATCCATTACATTTCCCAAAACACAAAAAAATGTTTTGTTGAAGTCACCTCTTCATTTCACCTCGTAATTCATTCACCTAAATTTTCAATAATCATATTCTAAGGAGTCCCTCCTTAAGATGGAGGAGATTTAACCGAAAGAGTGAAGAGGGATTATGAGTTGACATTGGCCTTCCCTTTAAGTTCCTAAAGGTCTCACTTGAGCATTAGGACTTTATCTCTATATGTGAGAGTTGAGAGGTAACAATGCAATTTATTTTTCTTTAATTTGAATGAGACTGAATAGTATTTATTTTTCATACGATATCTTCTTCATCTTTATGTACTCAGGAACTATTGTGCATTTTTTTATATAGTTGTATTTTTCACAATAAAATGTGTAACTAACAACTATTTACAACTGTGAGAACTATTAATAATTCTTTTGAATATTTACAACTTTCAAGATATGAGATGTACCTAATTAAGAGTTATATTGTGATTCTTTACATCGAGTTTTATATATACACCATTGTTTAATTAACTTAAATATGTGTTTCCATTTCCTTTTAGAGTCTTCAACTTTAGCTCCCTACATATGTTTATATATATCACTTGGTCATTATTTCTAAATTGTATGGTTTTGAATACTCAAGGTGTATCTAATTTGTAGTTACCTTGTGATTCTTCACATTAAATTCTACATATTTTTTTATTTAGCCATAACCAAAAGTACAATCTTCTAATGCATGAAGCAAAAATAACAAAAAGTGGAGTTAAAAAACATCATCCACCCAACCCCCCCAAAAATGGTTTCATTCATGTCCCCAACCAAATAATAAGTATAGTCAAATAGAGTAAGTATCACAACAACATAAACGTTGGAAGTTAATGCTAACAACCACTCCAACCCAAAAATTCAAACATTTTGACTCATATCACCAAAACCACCCTTATAGCCTATATAATAATAACCATTCACCCCAAGAATTTAAACTTAAAGTAAAAAAATAGATATGGAAGAAGATTTGTTTTCCACTTTAAGACCATCCTAGAATGAGTCTAGGACAAAAAATTGATTAAGCAAAGCAAGTCCTTCCTTTGTCAACAAATCAACATCTCCATTTTTCTCTTTGTAAATATGCTCCAAAGTAATATAATGAAATTGCATAGCCACCTGTTTCAAACGATTAGCTAAAGGGGTGAGAGAAATATTATGGATATGAGCTCGACCCCTCATCCAATTAATCATGAGCAATGAGACCCATATACTTGCAATTGACCAATTTATAAATTTCAAAAGATAGAACAAAGCAAATTATTCATTCTTTTACCAAGATTTTATTTAAGCTAAAAAGAAACATGTGAAGAAATATTAAGACAAAATCCCACACCTACTACATGATCGAGGCCTTGGAAACAACCATAAAAAAATTTCCAAGCCTTTGAGTTATCATACTATATTTTCTTAATCATCTCACGCTCTTTTAAATGGGAATCTTCCAAGAAGTAAGGAAATATGACCCAAATGTGGACCATTGTTTGGTGAGTGGAGATATTTTCCCCTTGGAAATCATCCCATTACAAGCTAACTAGACCCCCATACTATTTTTTTTGTTGCAAATTCGGAAACTTGTCTATTGAAATAAAATAGTAATATAATAAAAAATACAGTTCAGAGTAGCAATTTTGCAAGCAGAATGTAGTAGAAAAGGAGTTAAGGCCTACCCTTGAGGGGAATTTAGGCCTTTATAGATTGAGTGATCCTCCTTGTGAGAGGGAAAAAATATCATAGTAATACAACAAAAATATTCAGATCCTGAAAAATTGGATCTGATTTACTAAAAATAGACAAAATAACTGTTTTTGCATAATTAGGTCAAAAACCCTAATTTAACTACTAGTCTATCTAACTGTAGAACTCGTTCACTCTTTGAACCTTTTGATAACTAAAGTGAGTACTAGGAATAATTGCCACTGGTCCTCTACTGGATAAGTCACTGTTTTACTTAGACAGTTTAGTGTTGGTGACCCTTTCTTCCTTTATGTCATTGCAAAATTGAAGCATACCTCCCCTGATGTTTTCTTCAGTGCCCTTCATCTTTATACTTCGTCCTTGAGCTGTTCATGTTTTCCCAAAACTGGTCCTTCATGCCAAAATTCAATCCTGTGTCTCTTTATGCTTTCAGTGGTTAAGAGGACAAAATATCGAAACTATTAGCTGCCAAAAGCGCTGCTTTCAGTGGCTAATGAACTGCCTTAGCATCCGCCTAAGCCACTGAAAGCCTTGTTTTTCAAAAATTCTTAAGCCACCTCCAAAATTATTCTTTCAATTTTGTTTGCTTATCTTTTTATTTAGCAGGCTCTATGTTAGGAAGGTTAGCAACTGTAAATTTGAGCATATAGATCTGTAGACAAATACACAACTCACAAAGAAGATCTCACAATTTACTCAGCAATTGAAGAATGAAACAGTGCAAAAGGCTTGCAGCTGTGAATGCTTTCATTAATCAAAAAAGTAATTCAGATGATAATTACAATAATGTAAAATGGCTTTAATAGCCACAAGCAATTCGAATCCACATGAGGAAGTTCGAATTGATTAGACTCTACTTGACTGTAGGTAACCAAGACTTTGTCTAAATCACTATCGGAGGACCCAGTAGTTAACTGTCCTTGTCTAAATCATAACCAGAGTTCATCGGAGCTTTAAAACACAACCAAGTGTTACATTTAGTGTTGACTAATGGTTAACTGACTGTGGTAGGTGAGAAATGCACCCCACATGTGTGCAATCAATTAAACCTAGCGCTAACTGAATGTAGAGCAATAGAACTGAATGTAACTGACTCCTAACTTGGCTTGACTAGTCATTAATGGAAGTGAACTGACCTTGGTTGGTTTCGGCACTCCCAGTTGCTTCCTAAATTGTAGGGATTGATCTAGGAGACTCCTAAACTTATGCAATCAAGTGCAATAAGTGGCAGTGAGCCTCAATTAGTGTTCCCCACATTTTGGTAACTGAAACATGTGCCCCAATTAGGTCAAGTTTACCCAATGGTGCTAATGACTATAAATAGACTGGATGGACTCCCGATTTAGACATGACTCCCGATTTAGACATATGACCAAATTTGGACAAGGGAGGATTAATAACCCTAACACCCCCCCTGAATGCTAACTTGGACAAACTGTGGGCCCTGGTAACTAAGACCATAGGTCACCCATTACATCAAGTAAAATAAAGTAAGTGCTCAATACAAGAAGCTAGGGCAAAAACCACATGGGAAAAAAGCCCTCCTTCTAGCTAAGCAGGTAGAATCAGGTCTCAAGTTTGAAAAACTTGAAAATATGTTGCTGCAATATTCATCTCTGTGAGGTAGTGAAGCAGCATGCATGGTGTGCTGTGCACAGGTATTCTGGGGCCTGGCATGTAGACTTCTCCTTTTTCTCCAAAAATGATTATGGAAGGAAGGAGGAATGTAACTTTTGTCTCTTGCTGAATGAAGAGGTGTATGATCATATCCATTCTTCTGAATGCAGTAAGACTGAGCCCTTTCCATATTGCATCTTACAGGAAGTCTATTACATCTCTCTGAAGGAGGAAAAATAGTATGGCATAGCGCAAGAGTCTTTCCTTTCTGAGTGTCAGGTGAGTTTCTAGTCATCTTCCTAGCTTCCAGTTTGGAAGTAGGGACTGAATCTAGATCTGAGTCACCCTGAATCTTAATGTCATAAACTGATATATATGGATCTGCAATACTAGTAGAAGCTGTAAAAGAAGTAGATGCAATGGGTTTTACCTTCCCTTGCAGGTGGCTGCTGAGAGTGCACTAGTTCTAAAGGAGGCATGAAATGTGAGAACTCATATGCTCTTGAAGCATGATTCGCAATACCCTTTGCTATGATGCTCCCAGTAGAGATATATGTGATCTCCACTGAGTCAGGACCAAAGATCACTCGCTTTGGAGATCCAGTATGGGTCATCTGATAGACAGATAACAGGTTTGAAGCCAAGGAGGGAACAAACAACACATCTTTGAACCTTCCATGTTCAAGTTGGATAGAGCCCTTCCCTTTGGTTTGGACTTTACTGTTATTGCCCATCTGAATACTAGGACCATCAAAGGACTAAAAAGAAGAGAATGATTCTATGGATGCAGCCATATGGTTGGAAGCTCCAGAATCAATGAGGAAGGCAGGTGTTGATGTGCAGCAAGCTTTCAGTGCATGTCCTTTCCTTTGGTATTCTTCTTCTTCTTCAGAGTCTTCCTTCCTTGTGCTAGCAGGTACATAAATGTTGTGCCTCTTCAAAAGAAGAGCCATTTCATCAAGTTGTCTTCTCATATAGGAGCTTTCTGAATGGAAGCCCCTTCCACAGTAAGGGCAAAGGACCTTGCCTTTGCCATTCTTCTTGCTTCTCTTCAAAGTTGAAGGTTCTTTTGACTGTTCAGACTCATCTCTTTGCTTCCCTCTGTCATTCGCTACCTTATCTCCTCTTGCAACAAGAGCTATATCTTTGGGAGATCGAATGATCCCCATTTGGATCAATTTATCATTCTCAGAAATAAGAGATTGAATGAAAGCATTAAGAGTGGGCATCTTCCAATTTGGAGTAGTGAGCCTTACTGTTTGGAAGGTGGATACAAAGACTGAGTAGTCTGAATTGAGCTTTGTGAGAATAGCAAGGATGAGCTGATCTTCATCCTTCTTCACTTTGCATTGCTTTAACTGATATATCAGGTTCTTGAACTTTAAGAAGAATTCATTTAGAGATTCAAAATTTGATGGATTGAGAGTAATCAGATCATTTTCTAGTTGATGGATCCTCATATCATCATGCTTATCAAACAAGGAAGCAAGCTTGTCCCAAACCTCCTTGGGAGTGTCCAAGTCTTGGATGTGAAATTGAAGATCCCTAGAGACTGAGAATTGCATGAGTCCAATGGCTTCATCAAGATTGTTCATGTACTTAGCTTTGTCTTTATCTGATTCTAGCTCTTCATCTGTTTCTTCTATGAGTCTGAAGAGATGCTTGGTGCGGAGCAATACTTTCATGTCATCCTTCCACTGGTGATAGTTGAAGGGAGTGAGAGGCTCTATTTGATGAGCCATTTCGAAGTAATAGGAAGAACTGAGCTGCTGTAGCGAATGCAATGAGAAGTAGAGGCTGCTTGTAGCGAATGCTGTAAGAAAAGATGATAATCTGTCACACAATCAAACAAACAAAATGATCCGGTTGGAGATCTGAGGAGGAGAGGAGTCTTGTCCACCGAGGCTCTGATACCATGTAAATTTGAGCATATAGATCTGTAGACAAATACACAACTCACAAAGAATATCTCACAATTTACTCAGCAATTGAATAATGAAACAGTGCAAAATGCTTGCAGCTATGAATGCTTTCATTAATCAAAAAAGTAATTCAGATGATAATTACAATAATGTAAAATGGCTTTAATAGCCACAAGCAATTCGAATCCACATGAGGAAGTTTGAATTGATTAGACTCTAGTTGACTGTAGGTAACCAAGACTTTGTCTAAATCACTAGCGGAGGACCCAGTAGTTAACTGTCCTTGTCTAAATCATAACTGGAGTTCATCGGAGCTTTAAAACACAACCAAGTGTTACATTTAGTGTTGACTAATGGTTAACTGACTGTGGTAGGTGAGAAATGCGCCCCACATGTGTGCAGTCAATTAAAACTAGCGCTAACTGAATGTAGAGGGATAGAACTGAATGTAACTGACTCCTAACTTGGTTTGACTAGTCATTAATGGAAGTGAACTGACCTTGGTTGGTTTTGGCACTCCCAGTTGCTTCCTAAATTGTAGGGATTGATCTAGGAGACTCCTAAACTTATGCAATCAAGTGCAATAAGTGGCAGTGAGCCTCAATTAGTGTTCCCCACACTTTGGTAACTGAAACATGTGCCCCTATTAGGTCAAGTTTACCCAATGGTGCTAATGACTATAAATAGACTGGATGGACTCTTGATTTAGACATGACTCCCGATTTAGACATATGACCAAATTTGGACAAGGGAGGATTAATAATCCTAACAACAACATCCTGGCTTGATTCAGGAGGATGAAGGCTTACTGCAGCTTCAAATAAGGTTTCCAATGTGAGGTGAGTGCTAGGGTTTGGCTTGGCATCCTTCATCTGCAGCCCCTGAAGCCTAATCATTCTATATAGCCTTGTGGCATCCTTCAAGTATCTTTTTTTCAGTTTTTTTAGAAAGATATACCTTTCTCTCATCTCTTGGTAAGATTTGTGCAACAACTTATTCCTCCTAGTCAATGTAGCATTATTTTTCTATATCTCTATTTCTAAAATTTCCATCTCATACACTTGACTCAGCAACTGATTTATGCTTTCTATCTTGGGCTTGCTAGAGGAAGCCTTCTCTGGTGGTTCATCTTGCTCTTTTGGTGTAGGTGATGGGAGTTCTTCAATCTCTGCTACAACTTGCATTGGTAGGTCAACACCTTCCTCTCTTTCCTCTTCTGAATCTGAGTAGGGTAGGTTCAAAATGTTCCCACTATGTGTTGTGACTTCCTGGCCCTTTTCACAGAAAGCCAGGTTTCTTTTGACCTGCTTGGCTATAGAAGAGAAAGGAGGTTGTTCTGCTGTTGTTGGGGATATAGCCCTTCTCTTTCTTTTCCCACTCCTTGGGGTGCTAGACTTTTTTGAAGAAGACTTACCCTTTTCTTTTGGCTATAGGTTTGTTTCAAAGCCATTCCAAAACAAGAAATATACCCATGCCATATTTCTTCTATTCAGCAATTCTTGGATTAGGAGTTGGATAAGACCATGATGAGACAATCTTCGAGCAATCTTGGTTGGCTGAGCCTTCACCTAGTGGCCATTTTTTCCAGGCTCATGTGTAAGTAGAAAGGTAAATTCAGTTCTTTGGACAGATGGAGGCAAGAGTAGGGTTTCCAATCACATTGGTCCTTATCAGCTGAACAATGACCTCCTCAATCATTTACTTGCGCCTTGATGCATTCTCCTATCATTTCGATGGTTTATCATGCCCTCTGATGATTGTTGTGGTGCTGACGAGCCTTGATTTGATAGGTTTTTAATCGTTTCTTCTTTTAACCTTTTCGGCGGTTAAGGCCCCCCAGGAAATTGTCTGCTAGCCACCAAAAACAAGGCTTTCGGTGGCTAATGAAATGCTGACCTATTCGCCTAAGCCACTGAAACTGATTTCCAAATGGCACTATAAAACTTGGCTTTCGGTGGATTGTGGTCTCTCTCGATATCTCCTTTTAACCACTGAAAGACATGCATTTTGGTGGCTAATGAACCATCAGAGCTTTTTCCTAAGCCACCGAAACCGCTTTTTTCCCAACGCATTTTACCTGCTTTGGGTGGTTAACGCCCTCCTTCAATTGTTCGCTAATCTACCGAAACCAACACTTCTCGTTGCCTAATGAATTGTTTGAAAGTCTTGCCTAAGCCACCGAAAGTGATTTTACCAAATAATCGATCGGGCCAGCTTTCAGTGGTTAACCCTGATCCCGTGTGAAACTTTTAGCTTCCAAAACAAAGCTTTATGGTGGCTAATGAGCTGTTAAAAACCCCGCCTAAGCCACCGAAAGCTAAAACTTCCAATTTTCTCAAATATAGCAAAACCAAAGACCCTCAATTTGTTAGTCATCTTTAAATATTTCATAACATGACTTGAATTCTTCATCCTATCAAAATAAATTTATTTTGGGAGATAACATCTGGCTCCTACTTGGGGATGGGAACCTTCCTGTGAGGTCCCAAGAACCCCAGACCAAAATTCCTTTCCTTGAAAACAACTAAAAAAATTAACACTATCATTTATTGTTCCATTGGGAATGGAGTTTATTTTATTAGAAAAAACAACCTACTAACTAATAATTTACAATAACAAGGCCTCAGAGCCTCAAATAAAATAGATTTTCAAAAATTGCCCATTCACTGGGCCATTAAACACCTCTTCCCCTTCCATATTCTGCAATTTGAAAGTGTTTTTCTTCTATACCTAAGCTATCACAAAAGGGCCAATATACAGAGAGTCAAACTGTACATGTTTTCCCTTGTCCAACCTGACAGTATCCCACTTGAGGACCCAATCTCCAACCTGAAAGTTGTCCACTTTTGCCCTTTTCTCAAACATGACCTTGATCTTCTGTTGATGGGATTCTGATTTCCCTATCAGTTTTTCCCTGACTTGCTGCAACTCCACCAAATCCATCATCCTCCTTACCATATCATTTGGTTCATCTTCCTCCTCCTGAAAGAATTTTGCCACTGGCAGAATTAGCTGATTGGGAAAAATGGCCTTAGCACCATAAACTAATTTGAACAGAGAAGTCCCTATAGATCTCTTGTCTGTTATCCTATCATCCCATAAAGCAAACTTTAGCTTAGAATCCTAGCTTTTCTGATTTTTCTCCAATAGTTCTCTGATGATCCTGACTAGGCTTTTGTTGGATGACTCAACCAGGCCATTGCCTTGAGGATAATAGGATGTGGAATGCACCAGCTGAATGCCCATTGACTCACACATATTAACCAATGCCCCAACTTTGAAAGATGGTGCATTATCAAACACTAATGTTACTGGGCAGCCAAACGTGATAAAGATATTCTGATATAAAAACTTCATGATGACCTGATGAGTTGCATTCCTGGTGGGTACTGCCTCTATCCACTTGGTAAAGTAGTCCGTGGCTACTAGGATCCATTTATGCTGCCCACTGGATGAGGGATTTATTTCACCTATGAAATCCATACCCCGTTGTTGAAAAGGCCCATTCACTAGAATCGGCCAAAGGGGAAAGGATCTGAGCTGCTACTTCCCTATAAATATTTGGCACTAGTCACAGGCCCTCACAAAGGTACACACATCAGCAAAAAGGATTGGCCAATAGTACCCTGCCCTTAGAATCTTGTAGGTTGTGGTCTTCCAGTGATGATGGCCTCCACATGTGCTGGAATGAAAGTGATGCATGACCTGAGCTAATTCTTCTTTATCTAGACACCTTAACAAAACCCCAGATAGATCTTTCCAATACAACTGTTTATCAACTATACAAAATTTAACAGACTTTAGTTTAAGAGCTCGTGCTTGATTTGGAGTGAGACCATGAGGAACTTCTATTTTTTGTAGAAACTGAATAATACCTGAGTACCACTCACATGAAGACAAGTTTTCACCCACTTGTTGAATGCCATTCTGATCCTGAACTACTTTTGTTACTACTACACTTTGTAATTTTGTTGAACTGGCACAAGTGAAGTTTATTCCCATTAGTTCACAGTTTTCTTTGGCCATGAGTTTGGCCAGACCTTGGCCTCTTACTAGCTTTGTGGGCTTTACCTCTATATCAAACTTAATAAGCTTGGAAATCCATTTAGCTCTCTTTCCATCAATGTTAGGCTGAGTCAAAACATCCTTCACAGGAGCTGAAGGGACATAGGCAAGGAATTTTGCATGCAGAATATAAATCCTGAAGGTTTCAATGACTGGATGAGAGCATAATCCTGTTTCTCAATGGGATCATACTTTAGCTCAGCATCCCTCAATGTCTTGCTGAAGAATGCAGTTGGATGATCGAGGCATTCATCATCTTTTTGTAATAGCACAACTGTCACTATGTCATAGGATGCAAACGGGAAGATGTAAAAACTCTTGGTGTAATCCGGACTAATCAGGGTTGAGGATTCCATGATATCCTTCTTGATGTATTTGAAAGAGCTTCTTGCCTGGTCAGTCCATTTGATTTCTGCATCATTTTTCAACATAAATGTTATGTGCTTTACCAACTTAGAAAATTTAGGGATGAACCTCCTAACAAAATTTATCTTACCCCAAAAGGAATGAATATCCCTTTTTGACCTAGGTATGGACAGCTTCTAGATTGCTTCAACCCTAACCGGATCAATCTTCACACCTTCAGCTGAGACTATGTGACCTAGGAGTTTCCCCTCACTGAGTGCAACTTGGGACTTCTTAGGGTTGAGTGATATCCCAAACCTCCATCATTTCAGAAATACCCTCCTCAAGTGCTGCAAATGTTCATGATGGATGTGAGAGTAAATAGTTAGGTCATCTAGGTATATAAGCACAAATTTATCTTTCAATCCTACAAAAGCTAGGTCCATGGCTCTCTGAAAAGTGGCCCCAGCATTCATCAGTACAAATGGCATTTTGGCATACATGAAAGTGCCCCACGGAGTGGTAAAAGCAGTATTCTCTTAGTCATCAGGGTGCACAGCAACTTGGTTGTATCCAGAGAAACCATCCATAAATGACATGACACTAGCCCTTGAGACTCTTTGCAACAGGTGTTCCATCTTGGGTAGTGGATAGTTGTCTTTTTTGGAGCATTTGTTCAGATTCCTAAAATCCACACATAACCTAATCTCCCCATTCTTCTTCCTTACCACCACTAAGTTTGCAATCCACTTGGAATACCTGAGGGGAATTATGATTTTGGCTTTAAGGAGCTTATGGATTTATTTTTCAATTACAAGTAGTAGGAGAGGACCGATGGATCTCAACTTCTGTTTGAAAGGGATGGTGTCCTTCTCCAAAGGAATCTTATGTTGGATGATATTGGTGTCATGGGTTTTCAGGTCACTGTACTCCCAAGAAAAGTTATCAGCAAATTCTTTTATCAGACCACAAAATTTGGACCTATGATCAACAGTCAACTCAGTGGATATATTTACAAGTTTTGGATGGATTTGGCTACCTATGTTTTGCTCTTGGACAGCAGGGTCTTGCTCCTTTTTGGCAGGCTTGAGAGGGATATCATTATGATCAAAAAGCTCTTCCAGGGGTACCAGAACCCGAGGTATATAATTGCTGGGTAATTGGAAAATATTATGATCAACTACTTTATCTTTCAACTTGAGCTGTTGGGATTTTTCCATGTTTAGGTTTTCTTGATCCATATGCATATCAGAGAATTCATTTACTAGTTGAAGGAATTTACTAAGCTCATCATCATTCTCAAACACCTTCCAAAATTTTACATTATCTAGTAGGGAAGATCTGTACTTGACTTGAATATCATAGTTGAGCCTAGGAGATAAAAGAGGAACAAACAGACTTGCAGAGACAGGCAGGGAATTAGCTAGGTGATTCAAAGCCCTAGGTATATGACAGTTCAAAAAAAGTAAAGGATTCTTTGAGTTTCCATACCTCAGTAAGCCTTTAGTCTGACATTTTTTGCTTTAAAGGTGTTGTTGACCTGCTATATAATAAGGTCTTCATCTCCAAATATTTTCATGCACATGATCCCCATTTCCTTGGCAACTTTCACTCCTAACAGCAAGGCTTCATATTCTACTATATTGTTAGTGGTTTTAAAATCAAGCTTATAAGATAGATGAATATTCTCTTTGGATGGAGAGATCAATACTACACCTGCACCTGCTGAGTTTTGAGTGCTAGCCCCATCAAAATACATGTTCCATACTGATGTGGTCACTTCTTCGGGATACTGACAAGTGGGCTTGGTAAGCTGGACTAGTGTTTGCTGAGAATCATCTATTTGCAGAATGCATGACCCAAAATCTGTGTCTGCTGCATAGATGGGGTGGTTCACTGAATTCTTTTCATTGCTTATGATGTAGGTAAGCTGATTCTCTCTGTAAAGCCTATTGGTATCCCCTCCAAACATTGGTATTGTAGCATATGTAAGGTCCATCTGAAGGGTGCCACCTAGCCTTTTACTCCATGATCGAGATAGTAAGAGACCAAATTTAGGAGGGATATCAGCCACTACAATGTCCATCACGATGCTTTTTAAGGATAGCTGAGATAGGTTTACAACAAGGTGTTTGATGAGGCCTAACCACTTGACCTTTCTAGAGTCAAAGAAGAATAAATCATGGTAGGGTTTTGTAATGCTGAGACCAAGCTCATTCATCACAGCTTTTGGCATTAGGTTATGGGAAGCTCCTTAGTCTAGCAGACAGTTATGAAGGACTTTATCATGGATATTCAAGGATATGTATAAAGGTGGGAAATAATCCTTTAGATATTCGATCATAGGGCCTAGGGTTACAATAGGTTTATCATCTTGCAGGTTGACACATTCAGTGTCAATATGTATCTTTGGCTGAAGAGAATTCAGTATGGAAGATTTGAATGCATCATTTTTCATTAGCACTATTAATGGGAAAGGGATCTTCAATTTCTGAATCTCTGACTCAAGGTTTGAATAATAATGCATTCTATCAGGAAGCTTACCTCATGTACTGGAGCTTTGAGTTGGATAGGATTAGGGCTTGATGAATGTATTAGTTTTTGCAATGGTTTGGGAATGACAACCATTTTCTTTGGTAAAATAGTAGCCTTTTTAGTTGGTGCAGCAGGCTACTTTGCAGGAACAACATTCTTCTTAGGGGGAGCAACCAACCTCAACCTCAGATTATACCCTCCTTGACCATCTTCCTGATATACTGCTTCTTCATTGATCTGTTCATCAATTAGGGCTTCCTCATATTCTTCTTGTGTCAGAAAATAATAGTCAACTTCATCCTCCATGCAGTGGATGTTGTCTTTAGCCTCTCCTTCTTCCTAAATGAACTCTGGTTCTTCTTCTAGTACAACATTTTGAAAAGGAGCTTTGATTCTCTGATCTTCTACTTGATTCCTTTCCCTTCTAAGGATCTAAACTGGGGGGTTACCTCTTCTGTAAGGGACAAAATTTGGGTTTCGGGGAACAAAATCACTTGGCCCTTTATCCCTCATAGGTATCTTCCCTCGGTCCTTTAACTTAGACTTTTCAATAGCCAAATTATCTAATAGTTTGGCCATTTTGTCAATCTTGTTCTCTAATGAAGAAGCCCCAAGAGGGTCTACGGGCTACTTCTTCCTATCTATCTTTCTTTGACCTTCTGAGATGCCACAATGTTAGATTCTACCTCTAGGGCAGCGTCTTGCATGAGTGATAGGGAGGTAGATCTCCTCTCTAAGAAGCAGGCAGAAATTAGAGTCAAAGGCATTTGCATAAGTTATTCTGGTCGAGGTATCAGTGGGCTTGATCTCAGTGGGGATCTTGTTGTTCATATTGTTAAACCTCTTGGTGAAATTGGAGACAGACTCCCCATTCTCTCTTTTCAAGTTGCTAAACCCAGTGATATAATAGAGGTGGTGTCTCCTCTCTCCCCAATGCTTTAGAAAGATGTCATCTAGGGATTCAATGCTTGCTACTGATCCAGCAGGTAGTTCTTTGAACCACTTCCTAGCCTAACCATCTAGGCTTTGCAGAAAAACTCTGTTCCACACATCTTCTTGTTCTATATTTATGTTCTCAGCATAATTGTAGAATTCCTCTAGATGTTCTTCAGCTGTGAAATATCCCTCTCCTATAAATTTAGGCATGTATTTGAGATAGTCTCCAGTGGGCATGGTTGAGAGAGGGTTAGGCAAATTCAGGGGGGCATACCTAGCTACCAGGATCCTTTCCATTTTGGTCAGAGGGGAAGCCATATTGGAAATGGGTATGGAAAGGATGGAGGAAGGTACTACTGATGCAGGTGGTAGTTGAAAGGGTGCTAGTGGTAAACTTATCCCAGTGGAGTCACCAGGGATTGGATCTTCACAAGAAGCAGTGCTTGAAGATGCCCAAACCCTAATTTTTTTTGATGTATTTATAAATTCCCGAGAATTAAATGTTTCAGCAGAAGAAATCATAGCAGGAATATTTCTTGAAATAACTAATGTAGCTTCCTTTGCAGCATTGCTGGTTTGCCTCAGTGAAGCCCTAGCTCTTCTTAGAATCTCTTCTGGATATGAAACAGGTGTTGCTGGTGGCCCTTGAGGGTTTTTTCTAGTACTTGATCTTCTTGAAGCCACCTTATTTCAATGAAGTCCCCAGATAGATGATTACAACCAGAATAGTGTCCAAACTTTGTCTATCATCAAAGCAGGATCTATGTCGTCTCCTAGGGAAGCTGAGCTTCAGTCTCCTCTCCTCGGCAACAGTGCCAATTTGTTATCACTCCAGGAAACTCCTCTAGGTTGCAGCTCGAGGATGCCTGGTAACTTAAATGTTTTTATGGTTTTCTACGTGGATCAAGTCAGGTGACCTACATGACCTCACACTCTCAAGACATGCATGAAACTCAATCAGGGATAAGGATTTTAACTACCACTGTTCAAAGGTTTGATAATATGGTGTAGAGATGGAGAACTTATCATGCTGATAGATTCATACATAAAAAAAATATATAAATGGCTAATCATAACAAGGGAAGTACTTATAATTCAAATTATCAATATGCAGATGGGATGACAACTATGAGACATTAAATAACATGAATAAACCTGAATAACACTTTCAAGCATAAGCATAGAATAGACAAGAAATGGAAGCTTAACATATGATAACAAAATAGCTTATATTAGGTCATGAGAAATATGAGAAGCTTGATAATAGTAATGGTCTACAGATGCCCGAAGTTGAACCCTTTCAATAACATAAGTCTTAGGATTTATAGCCTTTACAAAAATATTTAGATCCTGAAAAATTAGATCTGATTTACTAAAAATAGACAAAATAATTGTTTTTGCATAATTAGGTCAAAAACCCTAATGTAACTACTAGTCTATCTAACTGTAGAACTCGTTCATTGTTTGAACCTTCTGATAACTAAAGTGAGTACTAGGAATAAATGCCACCGGTCCTCTGCTGGATAAGTCACTGTTTTACTTAGACAGTTTAGTGTTGGTGACCCTTTTTTCCTTAATGTCACTGCAAAACTGAAGCATACCTCCCCTGATGTTTTCTTCAGTGCCTGTCATCTTTATACTTCGTCCCTGAGCTATTCATGTTTGCCCAAAACAGGTCCTTCGTGCCAAAATTCGATCCCGTGCCTCTTTCTGCTTCCGGTGGTTAAGAGGCCACAATATTGGAATTGTTAGCTACCAAAAGAACTACTTTCGGTGGCTAATGAATTGCCTCAGCGTCCACCTAAGCCACCAAAAGCCCTGTTTTTCAAAAATTCTTCATCCACCTCCAAAATTATTCTTTCAAGTTTGTTTTCTTATCTTTTTATTCAACAGGCTCTATGTTAGGAAGGTTAGCAACAGCTTGGCTTGATTCTAGAGGATGAAGGCTTACAACAGCTTCGGCTAGGGTTTCCAATGTGAGTTGAGTGCTAGGTTTTTTCTTGGCATCCTTTATCTACAGCCTCTGAAGCCTAATCATTCTATACAGCCTTGTGGTGTCCTTCAAGTATCTTTTGTTTAGTCTTTTTAGAAAGATATACCTTTCTCTCATCTCTTGGTAAGAGTTGTACAACAGCTTATTCCTCCTGGTCAATGTGGCATTGTTTTTCTTTATCTCTCTTTCTAAAATTTCCATCTCATACACTTGCCTCAACAACTAATTTATCCTTCCTTTGTGTCTTGGGCTTCCTAGAAGAAGCCTTCTCTATTGGTTCATCTTGCTCTTTTGGTGTAGGTGATGAGAGTTCTTCAATCTCTGCTACAACTTGCACTGGTAGGTCAGCACCTTCCTCTCTTTCCTCTTCTGAATCTGAGTAGGGTAGGTTCAAAATGTTCCCATTCTGTGTTGTGACTTCCTGGCCCTTTTCACTGAAATCCAGGTTTCTTTTGACCTGCTTGGCTTTAGAAGAGGAAGGAGGCTATTCTGCTGTTGTTGGGGATATAGCCCTTCTCTTCCTTTTCCCACTCCTTGGGGTGCTAGAATTTTTTGAAGGAGACTTACCCTTTTCTTCTGGTTGTAGACATGTTTCAAAGCCATTCCAAAACAAGAAATATGCCCATGCCATATTTCTCCTCTTCAACAATTCTTAGATCGGGAATTGGATAAAACCATGATGAGACAATCTTCTAGCAATCTTGGTTGGATGAGCCTTCACCTGGTGTGCCATTTTTTCCAGGCTCTTGTGTAAGTAGAAAGGTAAATTCAGTGGGATTTTTCCTATGAAGTGGTTCATCAATTTGAAATAGTAAATCATGGCCCTATTGTATCTCCCTTCACAAGTTATGTAGACCACAATAGCCTTCAGTAATTGCTTCCACCTCTCTTCTAGCCAGGAGGATGGGACACTTTTCTTCCACACCACCCCTCTATGTTCATGTCACGTCCCCATGCCTCCGACCGGCGAAGAGGATGCGGCTACAAGCTTCAAGCACACGGGCTAAGAGCCCCATGGACATGTACATGCATAAAAATGCTAAAACAGAATGCTGAAGCAAACGTATTGAAGTAGAAACATGCACACATGAACATTTATCATGCACAAATGCAATTATCTATCAGACACAGCGGAAAAATCATACATTCACGCAAGCATTCAGTTAACATGTTCATCATTTACATTAACAGAAAACATGGTTGCAGAAGTAAAAATGGACAAGATCACTTATCTTATGAAGAACTCGATCCGCAACCAGCTATGTTACTGCAACGTTCCACCCAACCATAGGCCAGCGTGCTCCTTAATCTCTCAGCAGCGCTGCCACCCCCAAGCTGGGCATGATTCTCCAAGGAATAAGGGAACAAGCAGACTTACACATAGCCAAGGATACATAAAGCACAGCCAAGCCAACACAGTTGGGTTTATCAGGCCATCCAGGAGTTGGCAATGGATAAATGCTAAGCTGGTGAGCTCATTACGGAGCCAAGAACACCTACACTAGAACTATCCTGGCTTCTAAGACACCCACACACACCCAACACAAGGAATTAGTCCCTTCTCTGCTACACAGTCCCTCAGGCCCTGCATTCCCTTCCAGTGCTATTCAGGGGTTGTGGATAAGAAAGCCAGCCCTCTAGCTCTGTTTGTGTGGGTTTCAGCCACCAGGTTTATCAAGCAAACCAAGCCCCCATTCCCCCTCCCAACACAGTACGAAGACCAAATATTGCACTCGTGCAATCATCTAGCTGTCACAGCTTAAACAGGGAAGACAATTCCAAACCATCTACAGTAATTCCCAAAATGTAGCAGCAACATAGCTCACAGCCTGGGGAAATTAACAGTCCCTGAAATTCATCAGTGGACACGGCTCACAACATGGGGAAAACAACAACCCGTCCTTGGGAAATGCAGTCACCGGGAAAACCACATAGACCACGCTGAGGAAGAAATTACAGTCTCCCAGCTTGTGCATGAGTGAAACAACAATGCAGGACTCGCAAATCAGTCTGTGAGGAAAGGATACAGCCAAAACATCCGCCGATCCGCAGAGGAAAAAAAAACTACGTGGGTGAAAACCAGAAAATCCTGTGCGTGAGCATGAGAAAACTTCTGCTCCTGCGTGAGGACGAACAGCCTACAGAGAGGACGCGAAATTGGAAGTGCGTGAGCAACAGCAATGTCGCGGGGAGAGTGGAAAAATGCCCCTGTGCGTTAGGACGGTGGTTTCCTCCATTGTGAATTCAACCGCTATGGTGGAGTGTGTGTGTAGGCTAGGACTGACAGCCCTGCCACCCCACTCCCAAAAACAATAACTGCCATAACTTCCCCGAGCTACCAGCAGAAATTCTTAATGAAGGTGGTTGGATAAGACAAGGAAAGAAGACACATGGGTATTTTCCCTTATTGGCCCAAGGGTTGACAATTTCCCCACATCCTTATCCTTGTGAAAATCATGCCCCTTTCTCATTTTAGTTGCCGTGATCATAGCTGGTCGGTTCGTTTAATTAATTATAGATTCATATTTACATGATGACAAACATAATATATGCTGCATGCCCCGATATACCATCGGTGACAATTTTAAATCCAAAACATAGCATAACCGATCAATGGTGGGGCCTTCACCTTTAGCTCCACACCATGATCATTACAATATATACATCATATACATTTAATGCAACGGGGTCAAAATCGGGGCATTACATTCCCCTCCCCCTTCAATAGCACTGTCCTTAGTGCTTACAAAATTGGACAAAATGCTACACTGGCATTGCCTCAGTGTTCCGCAAAATTGAACAAAAATGGATATGCCAATCGCATGGCATCCTCCAGCTCCCAAGTGGCCTCTTCATGTTTGTAGTGCTCCCATTGCACCTTTACCTAACCTATGGCTCAGTTCCGGAGCATGGTGACCTTCCTGTCGAGGATGCGCATTGGCTCGATTCGGAACTCTCCCTCGAGTTCCACCTGAATCACATCCCAATTTATCACATGGTTAGGATCATGTACATATCTCTTAAGCAAAGAAACATGAAAAACATTATGAGCTCTAGTGCTAGCAGGAAATGCAAGTCTATATGCAACTGGCCCTATTCTTTCAAGCACTTCAAACGACCCACAGTATCTCGGTGACAGCTTGGCACAACTACCAAGCTTCAAGGAAATCTTCCTTGCCCTCACTCTGAGGTAAACATGATCCCCAAAACTGAACTCCCTGTTCACCCTATGCTTATCTGCATAGCTTTTCTGTCTATCCTGTGATGCTTTCAGCTTCTACCTGATCTTGACAACCTCTTGATCCATTTCCCTGAGCAATTCTGGACCAATCACAATCTTGTTCACTAGATTATCCCAAGTCACTGGTGTCCTACACCTTCTTCCATACAAAGCTTCATACGGACTCATCCCCAAGGATGCTTGATGTCCATTGTTATAAGCAAACTCTACCAAGTGTAAGTAATCTTCCCACTTGGTTGGTTTTTCCATTACGTACATGCGAAGCATGTCTTCAAGCACCTGATTAACTCTTTCTGTCTGCCCATCTGTCTGAGGATGGTATGCAGTGCTGAAGTTTAGTTTTGTACCCAAATCTGCAAACAAGCCCTTCTAAAAGTTGGAAGTGAACTTGACATCCCTGTCAGAGACTATTGCCTTAGGAAATCCATGCAATTTGAATATCTCCTTCATGAAGATCCTTGCAATGTCACCAGTCTCATATGTAGACTTAACTGGTATAAAATGTGCTGCCTTAGTCAACTTGTCCACCACAACCATGATAGAATCATGCTGTCTCCAGGTTGTTGGCAATCCTGTAATAAAATCCATGGAAATAAATTCCCATTTCCATTCCGGAACTGGAAAAGGCTACAACAAACCTGCTGGATGTTGATGCTCAACCTTTACCTATTGACATTTCATACACCTTGAAATGTACTTGGCCATATCCTTTTTCATTCCTGGCCAAAAGTACTGCTTTCTAGCTGTAGCAATTGTCTTCTGATATCCTGGGTGACCGGAATACGGAGCTTGATGGATCTCATCCATAACAACTCTCCTCAAATCTGCTACATCTGGAATATAAATTCTGCCTTTATAAGTGAGAATCCCATCTTCTTCCAATTTATATCCCTCATACCTCTTCTCAAGACTTTGCTGCTGCAATTTGTCTTTTACCTGCTCATACAATTCATCTCCAGCAACATGATCAACGACCTGCTGCCTCAAATCTGATTGGCAAATACTAAGAGATGCCACATGCATTTCTTGCATCTTCCTGCTGAGTGCATCAACTACCTTATTCTCCTTTCCTTTTATGTGCTTGATCTCAAAATCAAACTCACATAAAAACTCCAGCCATCTTGCTTGCCTAGCATTCAGAGTAGGCTGATCAAACAAATACTTCAATCCACAATGGTCTGTTCTGAGCTCAAATCTCCTACCCATCAAGTAATGCCTCCACATATTGAGGGCATGTACTATGGCTGCAAGCTCTAGATCATGAGTGGCATAGTTCATCTCATGCTCCTTCAGCTTTCTTGACTCATAACATATCACGTGGTTGTCCTGCATAAGGACTCCTCCAAGCCCTTATCCGCATGCATCGCTACACACCACAAAATCCTTCTCTGGATTTGCAACCTTCAATACTGGTGCACTGGTGAGAAAATTCTTCAACTGCTGGAAGCTTTCTTCACACCTTGATGTCCATTCGAACTTCATTCCCTTCTTTTGTAAAGAAGTGACAGCATGTGCAACTTTGGAGAATCCCTCAATGAATCTCCTGTAGTATCCTGCAAGTCCCATGAATGATCTTACATCTATCACATTTCTTGGAGTAGGCCAATTCATAATGGCTTCAATCTTTTCAGGGTCCACAAATATACCCTCCTTTGAGATAATGTGACCCAAGTACTGAATTCTGTCTCTATAGAAGTCACACTTGCTTAGTTTCGCATACAACTGATGCTCCTTGAGCAAATTCAATGTCAATCTCAAATGCTCTTCATGCTCTTTCTCATCCTTGGAACAAACAAGAATGTCATCAAGGAAAACAAGAACAAACTTGTCCAAATACTTGCTGAAGACACTATTCATAAGGCACATAAATGTAGCTGGTGCATTTGTGAGACCAAATGGTACCACTACAAACTCATAATGTCCATACCTTGTCCTGAAGGCTGTCTTATGAATGTCTTCATCCTTGATCCTCACTTGATGGTAACCAGACCTCAAGTCAATCTTAGAAAATACCTTTGCTCCTCTCATTTGATCAAAGAGGTCATCAATCCTAGGCAAAGGATATTTATTCTTCACTGTAACCTTGTTCAATTGTCTGTAATCAATACATAACCTGAGTGTACCATCTTTCTTCTTTACAAACAAAACTGGTGCTCCCTAAGGAGACACACTTGGACGAATATACTTCTTTTCCAACAACTCTTGCAGTTGCATCTTCAACTCTAGCGTCTCCAGGGTACTCATCTTGTAGGGTGCTTTGGACACTGGTGCTGCTCCTGGCACAAGTTCAATTGTGAAGTCAATGTCCCTCTTTGGAGGAAGCCCTAGAATCTCATCAAGAAACACATCCCTGAATTCCTGTAACACCTGATAGTCCTCCAATGTCGGAGTTTCATCTCTTGCTTCCTCCAAAATCTAAGCTGCATACAACTGGCAACCCTTCCTATAGCACTTCTTTAACTGCATTGCTGAAACCTGTCGTACTGAAATCACCTTTGGAATGCCTTTCACAACTACTAGGTTTCCTTCTTCATCCATGCATTCAAAATCATTATTGTAGCAATCAAGCTTCACCCTGTGAGCTTCTAACCAATCCATTCCAATGAGAACATCATAGGAACCAAGCGGTAGAACATTCAGATCTACACACGTGACCGATCCATCCATGACCAATGGACATTTCTCCACCACTTCACTGACCTTTCTCTTAGTTCCAGTGGCTAGCTGAACTAACCAAGACTTCCTATGCTTTACTTTCTTAAAAGCACAAATCTCCACTACTCTAGGAGTAATGTAGCTGTGCGTAGAACTAGGGTCAATCAAAACAGAAACAGATTGCTCAACAATCTTACCTGATAATTCAACTACAGTTGACTGGTGATCTGCCTGGCGGTCCTCCAATGCTGTGTAGATCCTAGGAACTGCCCTTGCTACTTGACCCATTGTTTCTACTTCTTGAACATTATAAGTTGGCCTTGCACTCTCATTCTCGAGTGGGAAATTCCTGCACATGTGGGGTCCTCCACATTTCCAACATTGAAGTGGCCCTCTATTCTATTGTGGATCTTTAGGATTTTCTCTGGTTACTCCAACTGGCTTACTCGCAGCTTGAGATGGCTGCTTCTGCTGGTTCCTGAAGCTAGAAGGGTTGAAACCTTTCTTCCTTTGGTCAAACTTCTCATTCTTCTTGTCCTTCCATGCCTTATGGTAATCCGGCTTACCTTTTCTTTGCTCATAGCAATACTTAGCTTTTCTTATTGCTTCTTCAAGAGTTCTAGGTTCATAAAACTCAATTCAATCTTTGTAAAACTAAGGTAATCCACTCAGAAAATGCTGGACCTTCACCTTTTCATCTCTGATGTACCGGACATACCTCAACAGCTCCAAAAAATTATTTGCATATTCTTCCATGGTCTGCTGTCCCAATCTCAGCTCATGGAACTCCTTAATCTTGTCATCATAATACCTGTCAGAAAGGTACTTCTGCTTGAAATACTTCTTGAACTGTTTCCACTTAAGTCTCCTTTCACTGATCCTCTTACTTGTTTGAAGTGTTCCCACCAAATGGATACTCTTCCATGCAAATTGAATATGGCAACTCTTGCCTTCATGTTTCCTGAATAATCATGCACTTGAAAGTACTTCTTTATCCCAAGAAGCCAAGCTTCAGCTTCTTGTCCAGTCTTTACCTCACCATCAAATGTAGGAGGTTTAGCTTTCTTAAATTCATCTCGAGAGCGATCTCTATGGTGCCTCTTTATTTTTCTTTTATGATAAGAAGAGCTTGAATCCCCACTGGATTCTTCAGAATCAGATGATCCACTAGAAGTCCTTCTCCTCCTCCTGGTACTGCTCTTACTGCCTTCTGGTCTTGCTGTACCTCGTCCAGAGTCTATCTTTCTTTGCAAGTCTGTCAAACTCTGCAACATAGCAGCATTCAACTGATGCTGCTCTTCTTGGGATTTGATCAGACTTCTGATGGTAGCTGCAACATCTGATGGTGCCTCTTGGAATCTCCTTCCATTAGACTCAATGTCATCATTTCTATTACGGACATTTTCTCCAATGGCATCTCGCGCATGCTCATAAGAATCCCGAGCATCATATCCATCATGGGTTCTCATACTGAACCACCACTTACTTGTCAAACTGCACTACCTAGAATACTGCCCTTGAAGGTGACTATGATTCTGCAAACATGTTAATAACACAAATGTTAGATGCATAGCATTGATATAAATCAGAATCACTTACCTTCTCCTGGAATATTCATAAAAGAATAGTTTGCCCAAATACTAGATTTTCTTCATCAAGGAACATCTATCTGAGGGGGACGATGGGGGTCAAGGGGGCTTGCCCCCTTGTGGCTTCGCCACTGCAGGGCGGGTCGAGGGTAGCGCCCTCATTTTTTTTTGGTAAATCATTGGTTTTCGTGCAATCTAGCGCATAAGATAGTTGCCACTTTCTCACTATTCAGCCTTGAAATTTCACTGAAAACCACTAAAAATTCCTTTGAAAAACAACTGAATTTTCCCTTGTTCAATCGGGTTTCTTTCCCCAATTATTATTCCACAGAATTGGCTCCTCTTCCCTTATCTCTTCCGCAGAATCGGCTCCTAGAGCCGCTAATTCTTCCGCAACGGCGGCTCTGGGAACCGCTAATTCTTCCGACGTTTCGACGGTCTCTCCCGTCGAAAGACTTAACAGTTTCGCTTCCGCAACGGCGGCTCACGAAAAGCTTTCTCTTCCGAGCAGCATCGGCAGTCTTTCTGATCGGAAGAATTAAGGCTTTCGCTTACGCAACGGCGGCTGGTGAAACACTTTCCCTTCCGATTGGCCACTCCTTCCTTAAATAAATTTTTAGCTTCGGGCGTCGGCAGCCTTTTGGATCGGAAGCCTTAATGCTTTCGCTTCTGCAATGGCGGCTCGCAAAACGCTTTTCCTTCCGATCGGCAGCTGTTTTCTTGGAATAATTTTTAAACTTTTCTGCGGCGTCGGTGGTCTTTCTCATCGACTGGCTAATGACTTTGGCTTCCGCAACGGCGGAACGCCAAACCACTATTTCTTCTGACGTTTCCTTCCAACGGCTTCTCCTTCGGGCAGGCTTCCGCCTAACTCCTCCGCAATGGCGTAAGTTAACTCCGTTAATTGTTCTGATGTCGAACACTTAGACGACTTTTCACATCTTTCTCCAAACTTTTTCGGTGTCGGCTGTCCTCATCATCGGAAGCCTTAGGGATTTTGGCTTCCGCAACGGCAGAAGTCTCTTCCGCTAAATATTCCGCAACGGCGAAACACTTGGGAAAAAAATTTATGCAGTTCTCTTTGACTGTTCCGTTGGCATGCTTCCGCCTAGCTCTTCCGCAATGGCGGAAGTCTTTCCTGCTATCTCTTCCGCTACAGCGGAGGTCTTTCCGTTGGTGGCCCGACTGCTCAACACTTAGACCGCTGTTAGTTTCTCCTTCTTGGCCCATAGAGGTCCATTGTTGCAACCTGAGGCTCTGATACCATACTGTCACGTCGCCATGCCTCCGACCGGTGAAGAGGACGCGACTACAAGCTTCAAGCACACGGGGTAAGAGCCCCATGAACATGTACATGCATAAAAATGCTAAAACAAAATGCTGAAGCAAACGTATTGAAGTAGAAACATGCACACATGAACATTTATCATGCACAGATGCAATTATCTATCAGACACAGTGGAAACATCATACATTCACACAAGCATTCAGTTAACATGTTCATCATTTACATTAACAGAAAACATGGTTGCAGAAGTAAAAATGGACAAGATCACTTATCTTATGAAGAACTCAATCTGCAACCAGCTACGTTGCTGCAGCATTCCACCCAACCATAGGCCAGCGTGCTCCTTAATCTCTCAGCAGTGCTGCCACCCCTGAGCTGGGCATGATTCTCCAAGGAATAAGGGAACAAGCAGACTTACACATAGCCAAGGATACATAAAGCACAACCAAGCCAACACAGTTGGGTTTATCAAGCCATCCAGGAGTTGGAAAAGGCTAAATGCTAAGCTGGTGAGCTCATTATAGAGCCAAGAACACCTACACCAGAACTAGCCTGTCTTCTAAGACACCCACACACACCCAACACAAGGAATCAATCCCTTCTCTGCTACACAGTCCCTCAGGCCATGCATTCCCTTCCAGTGCTATTCAGGGGTTGTGGAGAAGAAAGCCAACCCTCTAGCTCTATTTGTGTGGTTTCTAGCGACCAGGTTTATCAAGCAAACCAAGCCCCCATCCCTGCTCCCAACACAGTCTGAAGACCAACTATTGCACTCGTGCAATCATCTAGCTGTCACAGCTTAAACAAGGAAGACAATTCCAAACCATCTACAGCAATTCCCAAAACGTAGCAGCAACATAGCTCATATCCTGGGGAAATTAACAGTCCCTGAAATGCATCAGTGGATGGGGCTCACAACATGGGGAAAACAACAACCCATCCTTGGGAAATGCAGTCACCGGGAAAACCACATAGACCATGCTGAGGAAGAAATTACAGTCTCTCATCCTGTTTATGAGTGAAACAACAATGCATGACTATCAAATCAGTTCGTGAGGAAAGGATACAGCCAAAACATCCGCCGATCCGCAGAGGAAAAAAAAATACGTGGGTGAATACCAGAAAATCCTGTGCGTGAGTGTGAGAAAAATTCCGCTCCTGCGTGAGGACGAACAGCCTACAGAGAGGACGCGAAATTGGAAGTGCGTGAGCAACAACAATGTCGCGGGGGGAGTGGAAAAATGCCCCTATGCGTGAGGATGGTGGTTTCCTCCATTGTGAAGTCAACCGCTGTGGTGGAGTGTGCATGTAGGCTAGGACTGACAACCCTGCCACCCCACTCCCAAAAACAATAACTGCCATAACTCCCCCCAGCTACCAGCAGAAATTCTTAATGAAGGTGGTTGGATAAGACAAGGAAAGAAGACACATGGGTATTTTCCCTTATTGGCCCAAGGGTTGACAATTTCCCCACATCCTTATCCTTGTGAAAATCATGCCCCTTTCTCATTTTAGTTGCTGCGATCTTAGCTGGTCGGTTCATTTAATTAATTATAGATGCATATTTACATGATGACAAACATAATATATGCCGCATGCCCCGATATACCATCGGTGACAATTTTAAATCCAAAACATAGAATAATCGATCAATGGTGGGGCCTTGGCCTTTAGCTCCAGACCATGATCATTACAATATATACATCATATACATTTAATGCAACGGGGTCAAAACTAGGGCATTACAGTTCAGGCTTCAGATAAGATCTGAACTCTACATCCTTTGTAATGGTGGTTTTAAACCACTTCTCCCCAGTGCTAGGGAATTCATTCACTTCAACAATTAGGGTTTCATATATCAGAAATTATTCCTTATCTATAATTGCCTTGGATCCATCAAAAGAGAGAGCAAATGACTCAGCCACTTGCTGGTGTGAACCTTGAATTTTCTCACAAAACTTATAGAAACCAGCATCTTTGAAGAACTAGAATACTTATGGATGTCCCTCCAAGTAGCTGATGTCCCCCAACTCTTGCCTGAGAGCATGCCCTCCCTTCTTCATTTGCTGAATGTACTCTTGAATACCTACAAAAATCAATTTAAGTTCTGTGGAATAGCGTTTTTAGCTGGATGACTCTCAGAGATGGTTTATGGTGGTGAGGATTCCTATAATCGAAGTTGGAGTGTACTAGAGGATAGGGCACTGATTATGAGGGTTTTTAATTGCATGAGTGATGATTAGGTGAGAGGATGATGTCTTTGGTGGATATTTTTGAGACCCCCTTCCCATCAATCATGTTTAAAGAAACCTGGATACCAGGTGGAGATCTTCTACAGTTCTTTGGACAGATGGAGGGAAGAGTAGGGTTTCCAATCACATCAGTCCTTATCAGTTGAACAAGGACCTCCTCAATCATTTATTTGTGCCTTGATGCAGTATCCTGTCTTTTCAGTGGTTTATCGTGCCCTCTGATGATCGTTGTGGTCCTGAAGAGCCTTGATTTGATAGGTTTTTAACCATTTCTTCTTTTAACCTTTTTGGTGGTTAAGGGACCCCAAGAAATTTTTTGCTAGCCACCGAAAACAAGGCTTTCAGTGGCTAATGAAATGCTGACCTATTTGCCTAATCCATTGAAACCGATTTCCAAATGGCACTGTAAAACTTGGATTTCAGTGGATTGTGGTCTCTCCGGATATCTCCTTTTAATCGCCAAAAGACAGGCCTTTCAGTGGCAAATGAACCATTAGATATTTTTCCTAAGCCACCAAAATCGATTTTTTCCCAACGCCTTTTACCTACTTTCGGTGGTTAATGCCCTCCTTCAGCTGTTTACTAGGCTGTCGAAACCAACACTTTTCGGTGGCTAATGAGCTATTTGAAAGTCTCGCCTAAGCCACCAAAAGTGCTTTTACCAAATAATCGATCGAGCCAGCTTTCGGTGGTTAACCCTGATCCTGCGTTAAACTATTAGGTGCTGAAACAAAGCTTTTCAATGGCTAATGAGTTGTTAAAAACCTCGCCTAAGCCACTGAAAGCTAAAACTTCCAATTTTCTCAAATATAGCAAAACCAGAGACCCTCAATTTGTTAGTCATCTTTAAATCTTTCATAACATGACTCGAATTCTTCATCCTATCAAAATAAATTTATTTTGGGAGATAACAGAATTAGTAAAAAAAAATCTATCAAAGGTAAAATGTTATCTCTACACCTAGAATCCATATAAGTTCTCGAATAAAAGCATGCAAAAGATGAAACCAAAAAAATATAGCCACCTTTCTTTATAGCCTTCTACATTGCAATAATTAAAAATTTGTAAATAATTAAAATGTGGAGGATAAGGCAATATGAATTGCAAACACTTATTACTTATTATATGATGAAACACTTATTACTTATTATATGATGAAAAAGAATAAGACTTTCAGATTCACTATCATCTTTTCTATGTGGCCACAACAAACTAAATTACATATTTATTACAATAACATTTATGGTCCAATCATGGGTGTAATTAAAATTGTTTAAAAATGGGTGTAATTGAAATTGTTTAAAAGTACTTATCACATAGCTCAAAATGTTGGAGAAGTTCACAAAGCCATATACACAATGTCTCACTCCTTTTTCAATATGAAATATGTGACATTGATCTATTTTGTGAATGACAATTTATGAGTTAGAGTTGTTTTGTCTAAATATGCTACAACAAAGCTTGGGAGGCTTGAGTGAAATGCCAACTAACCATCTTGATAGGCACATTATGAATTTCTCCACGTGTTGTCCTAATGTTGTTTTTGGGCTATCTATGGTTGAAAGGTACACCTGCTCCTTGCTTGATTGCTTGCTCTATACCAAATGCAGACAATAAAAGGAAGCCTTGCTTACCTTAAAATATTTCCCACCAAATAATTCTTAATTCTTCTATTTTTGGTTCTATAAATTTTCCTATGACCAATATTGTTAAGTGGATAACTCCCAAATTGATTTCGTTAGCTTGAAAAAGCATTTATTTATACATATTATATGGATGTTGTGATTCATCTTCCAACATGGATCTTGGATTCCCATGGAGACTGTTTGTATTCTTATTTTGTATTTACATTATTTACAAAATATATAGATCCATAATCCTGAGGATTAGGTTTGAACATTCCCCCTCTTAATATGAAGGGGTGTTTGTGACTCTGAGCATGGTTATGAACCTTTCAAAATTTCCTCATCCAAGTGCTTTGGTGAAGATATTAATAATTTGCTCATTTGTGGAACAATGTCATAATTTTTTTTTCTCATCCTTTACATGATGTCGAATCAAATGGTACTTTGTGTTGATGTGCTTGGTTTGATCATGGAATATGGGATTCTTGTTCAACTAAAATGCATATGTGTTTTCTATTAGTAAGGGATTAGAATTATCTTGCTTCTCCTGCAAATCTTTAAGTATCTTCCTTAGCCACACATTCTCTTTTGTTGCTTCTGCAACAACCACATATTCTGATTTTGTTGTCAAATCTACTGGAACTGACTATTTGAGTGATCTCCAAGAGATAGTTGTTGATCCAAGGCTCATTATGGATCAAGAACTAGAAACTCATGTCTCTTTGTCACCATCAAAGATTGAATTACTGTACCCAACTAGTTTGAAGTCTTCCACCTTCGTGTACTTGAGTCCAAATTCTTGAGTCTATTTCAAATATCTTAGAACTCTTTTTTCATCGGTCTAGTATCCTTCACAAGGTTTGTGCATGAACCTTGAAACGATGCCAACAACATAAGAAATATATACTCTAGTGGTAGTTATAAGGTAGATAAGGATTCCTACAAGCTGTCAGTAATTGGTCGCATCCTTAAATTATTTTGCTTCTCTTGACGTGAGATTCAACTTTCACTTCATTGGAGTTGAGAGAGGGCTGCATTTTGTCATGACAAATTTGTTAAACAATTCTCCAACATACTTCTTCTAATATATGAATATGTACTTAGGATTTTGAATCACTTCAATTCCTAAGTAGTAATGAAGATGCCCAATATTAGTCATTTCAAATCCTTTCTTCAAATATTTCTTTATGGATGCTAAACAAATTTAATTGTTCCCTTTCATAAAAAGGTCATCTACATATAGTACAAGAAACACAATAGTCTTCCTATTTTCTTTACAAACAATGTTGCACCATCAAGATTATAATGTTTGAAATTTAGCTTTAGAAGATGCTTAGTTAGCGTTTCTTACCATGCTTGAGGTGCTTGTTCCAGGACATAGAAGGACTTGACAAGTTCGTTTACCTTGTGTTCTTGTCCCTTCACAACAAATCTTTTTGGATAAGACATGATTTTTTATTTTATTTCAAGTCTCCATTCAATAAGGTTGTTCTTACATCCATTTGGTGTACTTTCCATCCATTTTGTGCAGGAAAAGAGAGTAACTATAGATGGTGGCCCATTTTGTTGTGGGGTATAACACTTCTTCATAGTCAATTCCTTCTTTTTCTACATAGCCTTTCACCATGATCCTTTCTTTGTGCATGTCAAGTGAGACATATAATTTGTATTTTTTCTTGTATACCCACTTGCAGGGTTCTGACTAGAGGTTCAACTAGCTTCCAGGTTCCATTATTCATGAATGCATCATACTCATTTTTCATGGCTTCTTTCCACTCACCACATGTAACAACTTATTTAAAGGAAGTTGGCACAAAATTATCAAGTAAATTCAATTCACAATCAAATGATACATCAATGTCATCACCCAAGTCATATTCTTCTCCTTCATCTTCTTGTCTGGTTGAAATTCTCGTTACCGTATTTCCAACTTCATATGGATGGACAATTTCAAGTGTATTTGTGGCCCATTTTGGAATCTTCCTTGATGGCCCAAGTGGATCAATTTGTGGTGCTTCATTCTCTTCAAGGTTCAATATTCCAATCCTCTCAATCACATAATCTAGTTGAATCTCTTGTTCAGGTGAAGTGGTCAAAACTTCTTCTTCATGAGGGGTGTTGGTGTTTCAAAAGGAAATTCCAAATATTGATCCTGATCCAAGATTGGGATCCCGCCTTCAAGATGTGGAATTTCATTATCAGCTTTATAATATGTCTTTAGATGAGAAAAATTCTCCATATGATCAAGTTGTCTTTCAATAGACTAGTCATTTTTATTAGTTTAAGAAAAATGATATCTTTGGAAACAACAAACTTCTTATTTACCTCATAAAAAATATGGCATGCCTTGGATTTTTTTGAGTACCCCAATGAAATGCATCTTCAAATTCTAGCACAAAGCTTGTTTCTTTTCTCCTTTGGTATCAAGGAATAGCAGGTGGAACCAAAAACCCTACAATGCCTACCCAAAGGAAGGTGGACAAACCACATTTCATGTGGAATATTGTCTTCAAGAGCATGATATGGAATTATATTTAATAAATATACTGGACATAATTCTCCATCAACCCAAAACATCAGTTTCACATTCTTGAAAAACATCATTGAGCGTGGCGTATTCATTAAGGTTCTATTCATCCTTTTTGCCACACTGTTTTATTGAGGATTGTAGGGAAATGAAGTTTGATGTGTAATACCATGTTTACAAAGATAGTCTTTAAAATCATTAGAGGTGTATTCTTTACCATTAATAGAAAGAAACGTACCAATATGAGCTTGTGCTTGATTTTCCATCCATGTATGAAATTTCTTGAATGTTTGAATGTGGGAAAACCAAATACACCATTCTTTCTTAATAATAGAATGTGTTTCAGAATGTGCTTCAAAATGATATTCAATAGTTTCAAGGTACTCTTCTTCATTATCATGTGATGTTTCCTCATATTTTTCCAATTCATTTCGGAGTGACTTTTGATCCTCTTGATGTAATGCTTTTTCTGCTTCACCACCCATAGACATTGGTAGCTCCTTGTCCTGCTCCATACTTGTGCATTGTTGATTATTCCTTAATGAGTTCTCATTTTCCTTCTTGTAAAAAAATCCATACTTGAGAAGATAATATTGGAAATAAGATCTTTCATGAATATCCCATCTCAAAGTTTTATACCCCTAGTAGCATGCTTCAATATCTTTGGTTGTAATTTCTTCTTCCCTTGGCGGGTGGGGGAAGGAAAGTGGGCTTGGTGGGTTGATAATGAAACCAAGAAATACCTGCAAAATTTTATTCAATGGATGGTATTAATTCATAGGTGAAATAACCTGGCTCTGACACCACTGTAATGTCCCTTTTTATCAATTTTGGAGAAATGTACAAATTGGGCAAAATTCAAGCTTAACTAGTCATGACTCTAGAGATTTCCAACTTTCACAAAATGGTCCCGAATTTGAAAGGACATGGTATGGAGAGTATTAAAAAATACCAAGGTGGTTTATGTATACTTTTTATCATAATTTATACCTCTGCAAACTTGTTTGGGGCTAATGACAAAAATACCAAAATTACTAGGAAATTGTGTTCAAATCCCCCCAAGGGTGATGGCCAAACTAGCTCTCCAAATCAAGTACGACCCTCCCAAATTTAAGAACATATTATGGGAATGAGTATCAAACATAAATTAATATCCATAATCATGTTTATTAATTTTTGAAAATGGATTATGGTCTACAACATTTGTAGGGTAACTTTCAGTGAAATTGCTTATGGGGAAATTGCATAACTAGCTCGATTTAAACATATGAAAGGTGGATTTAAAGGTTCATATCAATATGTGACATATAGGGACCATATACAGAATACCAATGGATTCCCCAATAGTATTTAACACCATATAAATTCCTTTATACAAGTCGGGTATACAACTCATTCAGTATGGGGGTCAAATGCATGAAAACTAGTGAATTAGTAGCATGGAATTGCAAGAGTTTCACATATGGATTTATTGGATTTCGACCCACAGAGAATAGGGACATGAAATTATAGAGTAAAAAATAATATATTTCTGTCACAAGATCATCAAACTCAGATAACATCCCTTAAACAAATCTAATACAAGACTCCTTCAAGATTGAAGCTAAAGTCATGGAAACTAGTGATTCAATGGCATGGGAATGCAATATTTTCACACATGAGTTTATTAGATTTAGACCCACATAGGATATAGAAATTAAATTACATATTAATACATCATATATGGTTTTCCTAACATCATTCAAATCATATAATATCCCTCATACAAATCTGGTATAAAACTACTTCAAGGTTGAAGCCAAATCCATGAAGACTAGTGATACAAGGGCATGCGTATGCAAGATTTTCATACATGTATCTCTGATATTTTGAACTACAGAGAATGTGGACATAATATTACATATCAATAAATAATATATTTATTCAACATCATCATAAAACTCATATACATGTCCTCATACAAATCTGATATAAAACTACTTCGATATTGAAGCCAAATCCATGAAAACTAGTTATTCAAGAGCATGGGGAATGCGAGACTTTCATACATGTATTTCTGAGATTTAGAATTATAGAGAATATGGATATGATATTACATATCTATACATCATAAATAAAATATTTGGAATCAACCATCTTCAGCAAGGCGCAAGAATCACTCCAACAAGTGTGCCATTAATTGTGAGTGTGGGGGAATGGAGAAGAAGGAATGAGAGAATGGGGAGATAGATGAGAATTCGAATGTAGGACATTCAACCTAAAAATAATAATAATTAATTAAGCTCCCATGATAGGTATTAATGGCCTCTCCATCATCAAACTTGGAAAGGAATCCAACTCCCTCGAAATTGGTTCGCTAGCAGGGTAACTGTGCACTCACCGTGCAATGGACAAGCAAAAGCTCTCCAAAAATGACAAAGGACAATTAAAAAATGAAAAAAATATATTATACTTTCTCATGAAATCCTTTTATTAACTTCATGATTCCTCCTAAGTTCTAATTCCCCTCCATGAGCTTCCTCCAATTCATCTTAGTGGTTTAGTAACTCTCATGACACTTGTCTTCCTCTTCATGCTCCAATTATTTTCCCAATTCAAATGGTTTCCTATAACTCCCAAATTAGACCTATTGGTGGCTATTTTTAGCCCTGACATGTTATATTTTTCATATTTCATAAATCAAGTCTGAATTTGTCATACTTGTCATAGAATATTCCATCATTTGTTGTCATAGAGTTCATAGAATCTCCTTCCAAGTGGCATGGTACAACTTGTCTTCTAGTCTCTTTGTTCTTCCATGGGAGTTACCCTCATTTACCAATTCGACTTCCTTGTATCATTATATGATATTTGACACCAAATTACTATCCAATAATGTTACATTACCCATGTGTTCTAATTTGTAGGAATATCATGCCAAGTGTGCGGGGAATCTAGTCAACCAAAGGCTTCGCAAGCTTCCAAGTGTCTTCATGAAATCAAACCACCTTATTTTCTTAGAATTTATCATTTATGTGACCCAATTAAATGTGAATATGGTAAAATAAAGTATTTTTGGGTCCCATATCCCCTTATTACAAAATTTATGTCTCCATCTCCACCTAAGGAACTAGTAGGTTGGTGAAACATTATTTGCAAATAATATTATTTGGAAATTATTTAATTCGGGACATGACAAGAGTACATTCTTCAATACTCCATGCTCTAACTTGATTGAACCCTTTCCTTCAGCTTGTATTTGAGTGTCATCTCCCATGTGAATACTTGGACCATCAGTAAGTTGTAATGAAGAGAATTATTCTTTGGATGAAACCATGTGATTGGAGGCTCTTGAATCAATGCAGAAGGCAAGTGATTTTAAAAAACCAACCTTCAGTGCATGGCATCTCTCATCATGATCTTCAGTATTGTATCCATAGTTAGCCTTCCTTGTGTCTTGGTATTCTTTGTAATGTCCCATTTTAGGAAAATTTATCAAAAGACCAATTCTTCAATTATTTCACAATGTACTCAAATTCAACTATTACAATTATGGTTAAATGGATTCAATTGATCCCAACATTCCTCCAGTTTCTTTCAAACTTGGTGAGGAAGGTCCTGAGGGGTGATGGGACATATTATCACATATATCAGAAATATAATCAACTAATATACCCAACCATGGTCTACAATTTTCAAGGGAATAAGTTTTGGGACAAGACTAGTCAATTTGGGAGGTAGAAATCCCCCTTGGGTCCTGGAACAAATCTATTCGAAGCACTGTAAAAACTTCACTAATGGTGGGTATGATAATTGTATATGTTATAAGACACTAATTAAATTGTATTTCAGCATCATATGTGGTTTTGGGGTCGAATAGGTATCCAAGAGAGCTCAATTTACTAGTAGTATTGAGGTTCCAACCCCCAATGGTAGATGACTCCAAATAGCTACAAATACCATCGAATTGTACCAAAAGGTGTATTAGTGGTATAATATATTAATTATAATGTTTAGGTATGTATTATTTCCTTCCAATTACTTTTTCAAGTCTATATCGAATTCTGAGCAAGATAGATGCTTTAACTAGCAATTTTGGGGCTCCAATCCCTCCCGGGTAATTGCTTGAATAGCTTCCCAAATGTACAGAAACTCACTCAAATTATCAAATTGAAGTATGGGATGTGTATAATACATTATTATATACTAATATGAAGAATCAATATAACTCCCATGGCTGTTATCACTTCCTTCAATCAGATATAAAAAACTAGTTTTGGACCCTTGGGGAAATGAGACGTAGTTTTTCCCAAATGCTATGAAATTCGACCCAATGGCCACAAATTATCATTTATAGACCATGAAAACCATAATATAGTTTAATTAAATTTCATTAATTCATAAATCATCAATGTTTCACACATATATTCGATTCCATCAAGATTGCAAGAGTTTACAACAAGGTATTGGGGAAATGGCATTGTTTCTTCAATATTGGACAATAATACATGAGATATCTTGGAATTTAGAACTGAGAGATTTTTTAAATTTAAACAAAAAAAATTTGAATCATAATAAAAAATACTGGAGCAAGAGAATCCCCTTCAAAGAGATGACTAGCTCACCAAGTGAGCCTCACTCCATAGAGTTGAAATATGGTGAGAAAACTTGAGATGAATGGAAGAACAAGATGATATTGATATGTCCATGAAATTTCTGTAGCTTGAAACTTCAAATAACACTCCATTAAATCTCCATGAAAGGCCTAGGTGTCCTTTCCAAACACCAACTAGGATGGGAATCTTTCACCCTCGAAATTGGCTTAAGCAAATAAACTAGTCATCCACTAGCTCTCACAATTCACAAATGAGAAAAACATTTTTACAACGGATAATCCATGTGTTTTATAAAAATTATTGGTCTTTTAAGGTTCAAAATCCATCCATAAACCAAATCCAAGTTGAATTGGTGTGGCTGCTCATGCTATCCCATGTGGCCTCTCTCTCACCTTCCCTCTTCTCCCAAATTTGAGTAGGAGCCTCTTGGCCTTCTCCAAATCCCAAATTCGACCTCTAAGATGCTCTATTCAGTCCTGATATATCAGTATATAGGTATTTCATCCTTCATATTTTAATTGTGTCATAACTGTCATAAAATCTCCATCATTGGTGTCATAGATGTCATAAATGTAAAGAGAATCTAGCCAAGTGTCCATGAAACTCCCATTTGGATATTCCTCTCCCATGTAAGTTAAAATTCATCCAAAATTCGATATATTAAGTATATGGAAAAGTATATTAACCTCATATTCCATCCAAAAACATTATTCTTCGCATAGATTTGAAATTACAAGAGGAGGATGCCATTTAACATAGGAATTCTAGCTTGAGTGGGCCCCATAGTCTCCATGTGTCTCCATTCTCCATAGCCATTTCAATTTTATCTTGTATTTATTTAATAAGATACATTATTAAATATTTATCATCTTCTAATTTCTAAACAACATTTATTATCCCCCTTATTCCAAATCTCAAAGCTTCCACCCCTAACCTAGGAAACTAGTGATTTTCCTCGGAAATTATTTGACTTTTAGCATCCCTTTGACAACTTTCATGAATATGGAAAATGTGATTTTTCATTTGTGACCCAATGCAAAATTTGGGACATTAAAAATACTCCCTTCCCAATATTGTTTGTCTTCAATCAATTTCAAACATGGTTGTTGAAGAACCTGCTTTCTGTATGATTCTTTGAAGTTGCCACTGAGATGCCCACCTTGAGTCTTTGAGATTCCATGAAGATTTTAGAGAGGAACCACCATGCTTGCTGCTGCACTGCTCTCATTAACATCACCTTATTAAGTGGGGAATTCATCTTCCATACTGCTTGTTTCCCAAATAATTTGAAATGAATGGGACTAAAAACTATCCCAGGTTCCCATTGCTTGCATTGCACTCCAACAATTAAGAGTTCTCTCCAACCCATACCATTTGGAAAGAGAATTCCTGGATCTCATTTTCTTGTATGCATTCTTCCAAACATCATGAATGCATAATATATATCATCAAAGTATATAACAACATAATAAGAATGTACATCAAGGAGGAGCCTCACCGAGAAATCATGAAACTGCTTATACCTCCCAGTGAGTAGACTACCATTTTCCAAGTACATACATGCTTCAAGTGACCAATAAAATCTACTCCAATGACATAGGTGAGTATCCCATGTCCTATAATGCTGCTCCAGGAGGAAGTGATATCCCATGTCCTATGATGCTGCAAATGTAAATAATATGGTGCTATAATAATTCCATCATCAAATGAAGAAATAGAATGTCCATGCTCTTCATGTGGCACCATAAAAAATAAACCTTTCACCCATACTTCATTAGGATGACTACTGCAAAATTTAAAAGTGTAGGATGTAGGAGAAATAACCAACTAACCCAAATGATCAGTAAGTGCAAAATTGTCATAATGTGAAGGATCCATAGGGGTAGGATTATGCACCTCCCTAAAAAATGCAAAAAAATTGTCATGGGTTGGTTCCAAGGTGGTAGAATTATGCACTTCTTCAAAAATTGTGTAACCATTTTCAAGAGGCAACTCAAGTTTCTCTTCCACCATTACTAGTGATTGGATATCATCACTATCATTCTCAAGCACATCAAGAACCTGCAATTTTTCATGTTTATCATGATCCATCATGTCATGAGAATCCTCCAAGCAATCTACCTTATGAAAATATGAAACATCAGAGGAAAAACAAGTGTCTTGCAACTTTTCAAGAAGTTACTCATTTTGAATTGTGAGCTTATCAATAACTTCATTATTCTTAAAGTAGGATTCATGTAACCATTCACCAAGCTCAATGAAAGTTTTTCTATAAAAAATCAAAGACATGAAATTACCTTTGATGTTGCACATTGCTCTTTGAATCTTCTCCATGTCTTCAAGGAATGATGGCTCCTCCAAGGAAGTAGCTCCCCAACAAGAATTTGATACCAATGATTGAGTGTCATGGAGTATTCTAAGGGCATCTTGGATCTTATTTTCATTCATATTTAAGGACCCTTCAAGAAAATGAGGCTCCTACAAATGGACCTCCTCATATTCTTCCTTCTTGCTTGGACCAACTTCATGAAGACCAAGTGGTGAAGGGGAAGTTGATCTTGTTTCTTCTTCAACTGCTACAAGGTCTTCATTTTCATGTTTAATGGAAGTTTGGCTTGTAGCAACAATTTCAAAAGTTATCTCTATGTCACCAACATAGAGGTGCGAGCACCCAATATTAGGTACTCCTTTATAGTTCAAACATCCATCAGTAGATTCCCTTTGGTCCATATCCATAGTAGAATTTGTTTCAGCATGATATTCAATAGTTTCAAGGTACTCTTCTTCCTTCTCATGTGATGTTTCCTCATATTTTTCAGAGTCATTTGGGAGTGTATTTCTATCCTCTTCATGTACTTCTTCTTCTAATTCACCTATTTCAGAACTAGGTGGTTCATGGGTCTCCTCGTTTTTCTCCTTCAAGCAAGCTGATGCATTTTTCCCCTTGGTTTTCTTAAAATCGATATATTTTTCCCAACTTTGGATAGCCAAAAATTCAAATCCTTTCATAATATTATTGTTCATATCTTCAAACATAGGTTCCATAATTTTTATAATCTCCTTACCATCATATGAAGTTCCTTTTTTATCCCTAGTCATAGTTTCCTAAGAAAAATTGCATTCTTCTCCTACCTTTATTTTTCCCTTCAATAAAAGCACTTTTGGGTTTTAGTATATAATGGTGGTCCCTTAATTCTTGTCCTCATAAATATCAGACCACATAAGGTGCCAAGATCATGCTCTAATACCACTGTAATGTCCCCTTTTAGGAAAATCTATGAAAATACCAATTCTTCAATTATTTCACAATGTACTCAAATTCAACTTCTTATAATTAACTGGATTCAATTGATCCCAAAATTCCTCCAATTTATTTCAAACTTGGTGAGGAAAGTATTGAGGGGTGATGAGACATATGATAAAATATATCAAACATATAATAAACTAATATACCCAACCATGGTCTACAATTTTCAAGGGAATAAGTTTCGGGACAAGACTAGTCAATTTGGGAGGTGGAAATCCCCCCTGGGTCCTGGAACAAATCTCTTCCAAGCACAGTACAAACTTCACTAATGGTGGGTATGATACTTGTATCTATTATCAGACATTAATTAAATTATATTTTCAGCATCAGATGTGGTTTTTGGGTCGAATAGGTATCCAAGAGAAATCCATGAATTTACTAGTAGTTTTGAGGTTCCAACCCCCAATGGTAGATGACTCCAAATAGCTCCAAATGATCTCGAATTCTAACACAAGGTGTATGGGTGATATAATATATTAATTATAATGTTTAGGTATTTATTATGGCCTTCCAATTACTTCTGAAAATCTATATCAAATTCTGAATAAGATAGATGCTTTAACTAGCAATTTTGGGGCTCAAATCCCTCCCGGGTAATTGTCGGAATGGCTTCCCAAATGTACTGAAAATCACTCAAATTATAAAATTGAAGCATGGGATGTGTATAATAAATTATCATAGACTCATATTCAAAACCAATCGAACTCCCATGGCTGTTATCACTTCCTTCAATCATATATAAAATCTAGTTTTGGACCCTTGGGGAAATGAGACATAGTTTGACCCAAATGCTATGAAATTCGACCCAATGGCCACAAATTATTAGCTACAGAATATGAAAACCATAATATACTTTAATTACAGTTCATTCATTCATAAATCATCAATGGTGCACATATATATTCGATTCCATCAAGATTGCAAGAGTTTACAACAAGGTATTGGGGAAATGGCACTGTTTCTTCAATATTGGACAATAATACATGAGATATCTTGGAATTTAAACCTGAGATATTTATGAACTTGAAATATAGAGAATTTACATCAGAATACAAAATACTAGAGCAAGAGAATATCCTTCAAAGATATGAATAGCTCACCAAGTGCGTTTCACACCATAGAGCTAAAATATGGTGAGAAAACTTGAGATGAATGGAAGAAAAAGATGATATTGAGATTTTCATGAAATTCCTGTAGCTTGAACCTGCAAATAATACTCCATTAAAGCTCCATGAAATACCTAAGTGGCCTTTCCAAACACCAACTAGGATAGGAATCTTTCACCCTCGAAATTGGCTTAAGCAAGAAAACCAGTCATCCACTAGCTCTCACAATTCACAAATGACAATTTCACAAATGAGAAGAAGCTTCTTCTCATGGCCGATCCTTGTATTTTATAAACATTATTGGTCTTCTAAGGTTCCAAATCCATCCATAAACCAAATCCAAGTCGAATTGGTGTGGCTGCTCATGCTATGCCATGTGGCCTCTCTCTTCACCTTCCATCTTCTCCCAAATTTGAGTAGGAGCCTCTTGGCCTTCTCCAACTCCCAAATTCGACCTCTAAGATGCTCTATTCAGTCCTAGCATATCAGTATGTCATTATTTCAGCCTTCAGAACTGAATTGTGTCATAACTGTCATAGAATCTCCATCATTGGTGTCATAGATGTCACAAATGTATGGGGAATCTAGCCAAGTGTCCATGAAACTCCCATTTGTCTCTTCTTCTCCCATGTAAGTTACAATTCATCCCAAATTTTAACTATGAAGTATATGGATACGTATATTAACCTCATAATCCATCCCAAAACATTAGGATTCTCATAGATTCCAAATTACAAGAGGAGGATGCCATTTAACATAGGAATTCTAGCTTGAGTGAGCCCCATAGTCTCCATGTGTCTCCATTCTCCATAGCCATTTCAATTTTCTCTTGTATTTATTTAATAAGCTACATTATTAAATATTTATCCTCTTCTAAAATCTAAACATCATTTATTATCCCCCTTATTCCAAATCTCAAAGCTTCCACCCCCAACCTAGGAAACTAGTGATTTTCCTCCTTGGCAATTATTTGACTTTTGGCATCCCTTTGACAACTTTCATGAATATGGAAAATGTGATTTTTCCATTGTGACCCAGTGCAAAATTTGGGACATCACATTATTCATACAATATTTCTCTGTATGGTTTCCTTTCTTACTATAGGATCGCTTACCCTTGTCAAACCTCTGATGTTTGTCCTCCTTAGAGCCCGAGGCTTCATCTGCTGGACCAAACTCTTCCTTAGGTTCAAATTCAATGTTCCTTTTTAAAATCTTTTTCTTTCTGCTTCCTCCTTGCTTGTGCATTCTTTGTCTCACCAACCAAGAGATATTGATTTGGAGAGGATCTGAGATCTCCCATCTCTATCAACTTATCTTGTTCATGTATTAGAGACTCTATGAAGGCATCAAGGGATGAAATTCACCAATTAGGAGTAGTTAGTCTCTCAGAGTCAAAGGTAGATACAAACACTAAGAATTCTGGGCCAAGTTTTCTCAGAATTGAGAGCACCAATTGCTCATCCTTATTGTCAATCCCACATTGCTTGCATTGCATGACTGATGATTTGAATTTTGAGAAATATTGTTGTATAGTTTCGAAGTTGCTGAGATGTAGTGTGATCAACGCATTCTCCAGGATATGGCCCCTCAGCTCATTTTCTTTACCAAAAAAGGATTCGAGCTTCTCCCATACTTCTTATGGTGTTCTCAATACCTTAAGGTGAAAAAGTAACTCTTTGGAGATGTGGATGCACATGAAGCCAAATGCTTCATCAAGCTTGTTTAGATACTTTGATTTTTCAATATGTTGTTGGGGTTCAACCTCTCTGCCCATGGTGACCCTGTACACACCCATTTTGCGTAAGGCAATCTACATTTCAACCATCCAATCAAGATAATTGACGGGTGTGAGGATTTTGGGTGTCAAAGCTACTAAATTCTCCATCTTACAGTTTCAAGACACAACTAATTCTTTAGAAAATATTCAATGCACCTACAAAAGCACTTCAATTTGCAATCAAACTGATTCAAACACTCTCCACTTTGACATGTGCACTTTCTCTAGGTGCATCACACTTGGCTAGACTTCTCTGGACAGAATCCAGAGGGAGCAAGGAAAGAATATCGTGAATTATGCAGAACCCAATTGCTTCCAGTGTATCAATGGAAGTTTCGGAGGTTTGAAGCTGGCCTGTATACCTGCTCTGATACGATGTTAAATTTAATGAAGAATAGGATATTAAGGCTTGCATGGATTCAATGAGAAAAGAAGGCTACATAAGAGAGAGAAGGATTCAATAAAGACTGATCAATAATTCATGGAAAATTAAACACACACGAGATCAATAATTGGAAGAATAAAATTACATCCATTAATCAGTAAAAAATATGTAAAATAATGGTGTTACAAATAGGATAATTCGAATTCATTAGATAGGATTCGAATCTACCAACTTGGACTGACTCCAAAGCTAACTCGGTGTGGGAAAATCACCACTAGAGCCCACTAATGCAACTCCAAATCAATGAATCAGTTCACAACTAGTTAACTGATGTAGGTAGGCGAGCAAATGCATCCTTACTCTCTTAAATCATACAAAATGGCGCTAGGATCACTGAGAGTGAACTAACTTGTTGAAAGGCATTGTCGATGTCCTAGATCATCTTATTCATATAAATAACTTGTGCTATGTTTCTATACTCTTCAAAGTTACTTTGGAGTCTTACATTGTACATACAATGCACACACAATGTTTATATGTGTTTCTATAAATAACGTTAAATCTCTAGACGTTCAACAATTTCATGTTCCATTTTCTTAAAAGGAAGAATAAACCTATGGTTGATATGTTTTTTACATTGTAAGTATAAATTCAATATAGCTAAGATAAGATAGTATTTTATGTCTTTCTCTTTTTTTTAAATTTTTTGAAGGGTGTTTGAGGTTATGCAACACACATGACTATGAACTCATACTTGTTTTTTAAAAGAGAATGATCATACTTGCTTGTTGTTTTTCAAAAGAGAATGAATGTACATTCATTTGCATTTTATGTCAATTGCTAGTTTATTATTTTGCATGGTGAAGCTTACCTTGAGTCCCCACATCCTACGAGGAGTTTGATGGAGCTGACCAATGGTTTTGAAAGAGCTAATGGCATTTTCACATAGTTTTTCCTTCCAACATTTTGATTTAGTTCCTTCCCTATGCCTCTTTCATATATATATATATATATACAATTTTCCTTAGATGTAGTTTCATGGTTTGGAGTTGTGATGACATTTTCTCATATTATTGCTTTCCAAATCATAATATTTCATTAATGGAGGGCATTTAATGTATACTATGTATGCGTTTATTTATTTTATTTAAGTTAATATATAATTTATATTTTTTCATTTTTTAATATTTTATTTATTTAAGTTAATATATATATATATATATATTTTAATATTTTTTATTCATGTTATGAAAGCCAAAACTTATGAGCTTATGAAGGCAGGATCAAACCGGGCCTCAGCGACCGTATTAGCAAATCCCTGCCCCGGTGAGAGTGTCGTAGAGACTGAAGAAAGTTGTAGCCATGGAAATTGGCGAGGCACAAACGCGAGATAAATGGGGTAAAGCACTCAGAAGGGCTTGTAAGGCCGTAGTGGTGTTAAAAGTCACCGCCCCTCGTGATTTTGATACGGAGGTTGCTGGTGTCTCTCAGGCTACGGGTTTTATCGTTGATAAGCAACGGGGGATTATCCTCACCAACCGGCATGTCGTGCAGTCTGGTCCAGTTGTTGCCGACGCTGCGTTCCTCAATCGCGAAGGGATTCCCGTTTATCCTCTTTATCGTGATCCTGTTCACGATTTTGGATTTTTCCGTTTTGATCCCGCGGCGCTTCGCTTTATGGAACATGACGAAATCCCTCTTTCACCACAAGCTGCAGCTGTTGGATTGGAGATCCGTGTGGTGTGTAATGACTGTGGGGAGAAGCTTTCCATTATGGCAGGAACCCTAGCCCGATTGGATCGACCGGCCCCTTTTTATAGGGCTGATGGGTACAATGATTTCAATACATTCTATATGCAGGCAGCTTCAGGAACAAAAGGAGCTGGCTCAAGCGGGTCACCAGTTATTGATTGTGACGGACAAGCGGTTGGATTAAATGTAGGCAGTATAACCCAATGTTCTATTCCATTTTTCCTTCCACTGGATCGAGTAGTAAGGGCTTTGGAAATTTTGCAGAGGTTTAAGGACCGGAGCGAAAGTGGATGGCAAGCAGCTCATATTCCTCGAGGCACACTCCAGATGACTCTTTCTCACAGAGGATTCGAAGCGGCAGACAAGCAGCTCATATTCCTCGAGGTACACTCCAGATGACTCTTTCTCACAGAGGATTCGAAGCGGCAGATGGGTTAGGGCTTCAAGGCGATACTGAACAATTAGTAAGACAGGCTTTTCCTGCAGAGACGGGAATTCTTGTTATAAATTCCGTCGTGCCAGGAGGTCCTGCTGAGAATTATGATTTAGAACCAGGGGATGTACTTGTCCGTGTGAATGGTGAGATTGTAACAAATTTCTTGAAGTTGGAAACAATGCTCGATGATAATGTTGGAAAGGCGATCAATCTAGAGGTTGAGAGGGGTGGTGTTCCTGTAAAAGTTACTGATTTGAAGGTCCAAGATTTGCATTCAATAACTCCTGGTTCTTTCTTGCAAATAAGTGGTGGCGTGTTTCATCCTCTATCGTACCAACAAGCAAGGAATTTCTCCTTTAAATGTGGTCTACTATATGTAGCGCAACCAGGGTATATGTTGTCAAGGGCAGGTGTTCCTGCTCATGCCATCATTAAAAAGTTTGCAGGGAAGGAAACCAAACGAGTTGAAGATTTTATATCCATTTTCTCCAAATTAATCAGAGGATCAAGGGTTCCGCTGGAATTTGTAACACATACAGATCGTCAACGAAGTAGCCATGTTCTTGTCACTGTTGACAGACATGAATGGTATGAGGAGCCTCAACTTTACACTCGAGACGATGCGACTGGACTGTGGAAAATAACGCCTGCAATTTCTT